>JANJGN010000699.1:0-313597 GCA_026770705.1 Isurus oxyrinchus | reverse complement strand
AGGGGGGGGGGGGGAGGGGGGGGTGGGCGCGGTGACGTCGGAGCAGCCGGCGTCGTGACGTCGCGCGACCGGCGGGCAGCGGCTTTCGACAGCCGCGCGTGCGCGGCTGGGCAGACGTGACCTCATCGTCAGTGCTTGCGGATGTCTGCTCCACCACGTTCCTCACCTCCCCGCTCCTCGCCCGCCCACCCCCCCTCCGCCCCCCACAAGAGGCGCCTTTGTTGCGCTGGCAGACGTTCAGACTTTAGGTTGCCCGCTCAGGAAGCCGACACGATTCCCCTTTGGTGGGGGGGGGGTGGGGGGTTGGGCGGCGGGGGTGGGGGGGTGGGTGGTGGGGTGGGGTGGTGGGGGGGGTGGGGGGGGTGGGGGTGGGTGGGGGGGGTGGGGTGGGGTGGGGCCGCGGGGGGGTGGGGGGTGGTGGGTGGGGTGGTGGGGGTGGGTTGGCGGGGGGTGGGGTGGGGGTGGTGGGGGGGGTTTTGGTTTTGCATCTCGATCCCTCCGGCCGTGGCGTGGCAAGCCTGCACCCCCCTCCCCCCCCCCCACCCCCTTGTGCATCGCCTCAAGGGGACGATCAATAAGTAGCGCTTTCCCCTCGCCAGCTCCGGGATGCCCTGCTCTCCTTTCCTCTTAAGCGCGGCGGTAAGATGGCGTCGGTAACCCAGGGGTCACAGAGCTCTCCGAAGCTGCTAGCTAAGCAACGGGGTAACCCCAGGGGCCGGTGTAGCTCTTGGGCACGGTTCGATGGTGAAGCAGCGCCCTTGGGCTGAGCGCGGCACCGCACGAAGGGGGGGCGTGGTGTAGCGTCATTGGTTTACTGCCTAGCGGTGGCTGCCTTGGCGGCTCTTGCTCTGCCATCGACACATTCTGCTACCTCACCTTTATGCCACCATCAGCACCTCCTTTAGTCTTTAACACGACCATCAACGCTCCCTTCGTCCTGCGTCCTTGACGTCTTTGTCAATCTCTCCTTAACCCCCACCTATCGCTGACCTTTTGTTTTGCTCCATCTGTTCCGCCCCCCCCCCTCTTAAACAGTAATGACATCCATCACATTTCTGGCTTGGGAAAATGAGCTGACCCCGGCCCTTAAAGGTTACGTGATCCTCCCCAGCCCACTTCCCTCTGTGCTCCGTCCCTGGATGATTCAATGCGCCCAAGTTAGGCAGGCAAAACATCTGCACCAAATTTAACAAAGAAAAACAAATCACTAAGCAAATAGATCATGCCTGATGGAACATCAAACTCTGAGAAGCAATTTCAATTCCTGCATCTGATTTCCCATTGGCAAGGTTCAGCATTAGGATCTCCGCGCACTCTGTCAGGTGGCCATCTTGCTCAGTAAAATAACAGTGTGGCCCGCCGAGGCAAAATGGCGCACCAGTGCCCGCGGACGCCACCCACAGGGTGGTAAAGCAGGAAGACCGGTGCCAAGGTTTGACCCGTTAAACCATGGGTTCAGCTGGAGGAAGAGGGGCGCGGACCAGGAGGACCAGCCCTGGAAGGGGGGCAGCCCAGTAGCGCAGGGCGATGTGTCCATGGGCGTGACACCGGTATTGCTGGTCGTGGCACCCGTACAGCTGGCATGGCAAGAAAGAGCAGCTGCCGCCGATGCCAGTTACGAACTGGTCCGAACTGGGGTCATCCCAGTACACCCACGGCGCTGTTAGGGAGGGAGTTCCAGGATTTTGTCCCCGTGTGGTGTAGGTACACCCACCGCGCTGTTAGGGAGGGAGTTCCAGGATTTTGTCCATGTGGTGTAGGTACACCCACAGCGCTGTTAGGGAGGGAGTTCCAGGATTTTGTCTGCGTGGTGTAGGTACACCCACGGCGCTGTTAGGGAGGGAGTTCCAGGATTTTGTCCGTGTGGTGTAGGTACACCCACGGCGCTGTTAGGGAGTGAGTTCCAGGATTTTGTCCCCGTGTGGTGTAGGTACACCCACGGCGCTGTTAGGGAGTGAGTTCCAGGATTTTGTCCCCGTGTGGTGTAGGTACACCCACAGCGCTGTTAGGGAGGGAGTTCCAGGATTTTGTCCATGTGGTGTAGGTACACCCACAGTGCTGTTAGGGTGGGAGTTCCAGGATTTTGTCCCCGTGTGGTGTAGGTACACCCACAGCGCTGTTAGGGAGGGAGTTCCAGGATTTTGTCCGTGTGGTGTAGGTACACCCACGGCGCTGTTAGGGAGGGAGTTCCAGGATTTTGTCCGTGTGGTGTAGGTACACCCACTGCGCTGTTAGGGAGGGAGTTCCAGGATTTTGTCCGTGTGGTGTAGGTACACCCACGGCGCTGTTAGGGAGGGAGTTCCAGGATTTTGACCCAGTGACAGTGAAGGAACGGCCGATGTATTTCCAAGTCAGGATGGTGAGTGGCTCGGAGGGGAACTTCCAGGCAGTGGTGTTCCCATGTGTCTGCTGCCCTTGTCCTTCTAGATAGTAGAGGTGGTGGGTTTGGAAGGTGCTGTCGAAGGAGCCTTGCAGTGCATCTTGTAGATGGTACACACGCTGCTGCTACTGTGCGTCGGTGGTGGAGGGAGTGAATAGTTGTGGATGGGGTGCCAATCAAGCGGAGCTGCTTTGTCCTGGACGGTGTCGAGCTTCTTGAGTGTTGTGGGAGCTGCACTGATCCAGGCAAGTGGGGAGAATCCCATCACACTCCTGACTTGTGCCTTGTAGATGGTAGACAGGCTTTGGGGAGTCAGGAGGTGAGTTACTTGTCACACAATTCCTAGCCTCTGACCTGCTCTTGTAGCCACAGTATTTATAAATTTATATCATGATTTCTTCATTCTCATTGGGTCAAAGTCCTGAAACTGCCAACATAACAGGACTGTGGTACCGACATAAACTGCAGAATGGCAAGAGGAGTCTAAGTGGGCGAGAGGTGAGAGGGTTGTGGAGACAATCATACAGAGAACAAAAGTAGTGACATAGGTTAAGGGGGTCATAAAAGGAAACCAACACTTGGGTCATTTCCAGAGGGAATGAGAGATAATAAGGGAGTTATTGCATTGAACCTTGGTTAGCCCAAACCTGGAGCACTGTGCACGCTTCCTGTCTCCGTATTCCTCAGTTAGACCACACTCGGAGCACTGTGCACACTTCCTGTCTCTGTATTCCTCAGTTAGACCACACTCGGAGCACTGTGCACATTTCCTGTCTCCGTATTCCTCAGTTAGACCACACTCGGAGCACTGTGCACAGTTCCTGTCTCCGTATCCCTGCGTTAGACTACACTCGGAGCACTGTGCACAGTTCTGGTCTCCGTATCCCTGCGTTAGACCACACTCGGAGCCCTGTGCACAGTTCCGCTTTCTCTATCCCTCGGTTAGACCACACTCTGAGCTCTGTGAACATAAGAACATAAGATTCTCACTCCGGCCTCAACTCCAATTTCCCACCCTCTCCCCATAACCTTTCACCCCGTTGCTAATTAAAAATCTGTCTATCTCCTCCTTAAATTTATTCAGCACCCGGCATCCACTGCACTGTGAGGTAGTGAATTCCACAGATTCACGGCCCTTAGAGAAAAGTAATTTCTCCTCATCTCTGATTTAAATCTACCACCTCTTAGACTAAGACTATGGCCTCTCGTTCTAGGAGACAGTTCTGATCTCCATATCCCTCGGTCAGACTACACTCGGAGCACAGTGCATAGTTGTAGTCTCCATATCTCTCAGTTAGACCACACTTGGAGCACTGTGCACAGTTCCTGTCTCCGTATCCCTTGGTTAGACCACACTTGGAGAACTGTGCACTGTTCCGATCTCCGTGTCCCTCGGTTAGACCACACTCGGAGAGCAGTGAACAGTTCCTGCCTCCGTATCCCTCGATTAGACCACACTCGGAACACTGTGCACAGTATCTGTCTCCGTATCCCTCGGTTAGAACACACTTGGAGCACTATGCACAATTCCGGTCTCCGAATCCCTCGGTTAGACCACACTCGGAGCTCTGTATACAGTTCCAATCTCCCTATCCCTGGGTTTGACCACACTCAGAGCACTGTGCACAGTTCCTGTCTACATATCCCTGGCTTAGATCACAATTGGAAAACCGTGCACGGTTCCGGTCTCCATATCCCTCAGTAAGACCACACTCGGAGCACTGTGCACTGTTCTGGTCTCCGTATCCCTCGGTTAGACCGCACTCGGGGCACTGTGCACTTATCTGGTCTCCGTGTCCCTCAGTTAGACCACACTCGGAGCGCTGTGCACTGTTCTGGTCTCCGTATCCCTCAGTTAGACCACACTCGTAGCACTGTGCACTGCTTGGTCTTCATATCCCTGTGTTAGACCACACTGGGAGCACTGTGCACAGTTCCCGTCTCCATATCCCTCAGTTAGACCACACTCGGAGCACTGTACACAGTTCCTGTCTCCGTGTCCCTCGGTTAGACCACGCTCGGAGCATGGTGCACAGTTCCTGTCTCCGTATCCCTTGGTTAGATTTCACTCCGAGCACTGTGCACTGTTCCGGCCTCCGTATCTCTCGGTCAGACCACACTCGGAGAACTGTACACAGTATGGTCTTCATATCCCAGGGTTATACCACACTTGGAGCACAGTGCACAGTTCCAGTCTCTGAATCCCTTGGTTAGACCTCTCTTAGAGCCATGTGCACAGTTCCGGTCTCCATATCCCACGGTTAGTCCACACTCGGAGCACTGTGCACAGTTCCAATCTCCGTATCCCTCGGTTAGGCCAGACTCGGAGCGCTGTGCACAGTTTGATCTTCATATCCCTGGGTTAGACCTCTCTTGGAGCACTGTGCACAGTTCCGCTCTCCGTATCCCTCGGTTAGACCAGAGTCGGAGCACTATGCAGAGTTCCTGTCTCCATATCCCTTGGTTAGACCACACTCGGAGAACTGTACATAGTTCTAGTCACCATATCCCTTGGTTAGACCACACTGGGATCATTGTGCACAGTTCCGGTCTCCATATCCCTCAGTTAGACCGTACTCGGAGCATTGCGCACAGTTCCTGTCTCTGTATCCCTCAGTTAGACCACACTCGGAGCACTGTACACTGTTCCTGTCTCCGTATCCCTCGGTTAGACCACAGTCAGAGCACTGTGCACAGTTCCTGTCTCCTTATCCCTCGATTAGATCACACTTGGAGCATTGTGCACAGTTCCTGTCTCTGTATCCCTCAGTTAGACCACACTCGGAGCACTGTGCACAGTTCTGGTCTCCGTATCTCTCAGTTAGACCACACTCGGAGCACTGTGCACAGTTCCAGTCTCCGTATCCCTCAGTTAGACCACACCCGGAGCACTGTGCACAGTTCCGGTGTCTGTATCCCTCTGTTAGACCACACTCGGAGCACTGTGCACAGTTCCGGTCTCCGTATCCCTCGGTTATCCACACTCGGAGCACTGTGCACAGTTCCTGTCTCTGTATCCCCTCAGTTAGACCACACTCGGAGCACTGTGCACTGTCCCGCTTTCTGTATCCCTGGTTAGACAACACTCTGAGCTCTGTGAACATAAGAACATAAGATTCTCATTCCGGCCTCAACTCCAATTTCCCACCCTCTCCCCATAACCTTTCACCCCGTTGCTAATTAAAAATCTGTCTATCTCCTCCTTAAATTTATTCAGCACCCGGCATCCACTGCACTGTGAGGTAGTGAATTCCACAGATTCACGGCCCTTAGAGAAAAGTAATTTCTCCTCATCTCTGATTTAAATCTACCACCTCTTAGACTAAGACTATGGCCTCTCGTTCTAGGAGACAGCTCTGATCTCAATATCCCTCGGTCAGACTACACTCGGAGAACAGTGCATAGTTGTAGTCTCCATATCCCTCAGTGAGATCACACTCGGAGTATTGTACATATTTCTATTCACCATATCCCTTGGTTAGACCACACTTGGAGCACTGTGCACAGACGTGGTCTCCATATCCCTCAGTTAGACCACACTTGGAGCACTGTGCACAGTTCCAGTCTCTGTATTGCTCTGTTAGACCACACTCGGAGCACTGTGCACAGTTCCGCTCGCTGTATCCCCTCAGTTAGACCACACTCGGAGCACTGTGCACAGATCCAGTCTCCGTATCCCTTGGTCAGACCACATTCGGAGAACTGTGCACAGTTCTGGTCTCCGTATCTCTCAGTTAGACCACACTCGGAGCACTGTGCACAGTCCTGTATCCGTATCCCTCGGTTAGACGACACTCGGAGCACTGTGCACAGTTCCTCTCTCTGTATCCCTCGGTTAGACCACAATCGGAGCACTGAGCACAGTTCTGGTCTCCGTATCCCTTTATTAGACCACACCCGGAGCACTGTGCACAGTTCCGGTCTGCATATCCCTTGGTTAGACCACACTCGGATCACTGTGCACATTCCTGTCTCTTATCCCTCGGGTAGTCAACACTCGGAGCACTGTGAACAGTTCCTTTCTCTGTATCCCTCTGTTAGACCACACTCGGAGCACTGTGCACAGTTCCAGTCTCCGTATCCCTCAGTTAGACCACACCCGGAGCACTGTGCATAGTTCCGGTCTCTGTATCCATCTGTTAGACCACACTCGGAGCACTGTGCACAGTTCCGGTCTCCATATCCCTCGGTTATCCACATTAGGAGCACTGTGCACAGTTCCGCTTTCTGTCTCCCTGGTTAGACAACACTCTGATCTCTGTGAACATAAGAACATAAGATTCTCATTCCGGCCTCAACTCCAATTTCCCTCCTTCTCCCCATAACCTTTCACCCCGTTGCTAATTAAAAATCTGTCTATCTCCTCCTTTAATTTATTCAGCACCCGGCATCCACTGCACTGTGAGGTAGTGAATTCCACAGATTCACGGCCCTTAGAGAAAAGTAATTTCTCCTCATCTCTGATTTAAATCTACCACCTCTTAGACTAAGACTATGGCCTCTCATACTAGGGGACAGCTCTTATCTCCATATCCCTCGGTCAGACTACACTCGGAGCACAGTGCATAGCTGTAGTCTGCATATCCCTCAGTGAGATCCCACTCGGAGTATTGTACATATTTCTATTCACCATATCCCTTGGTTAGACCACACTTGGAGCACTGTGAACAGACCTGGTCGACGTATCCCACAATTAGACCACACTTGGACCACTGTGCACAGTTCCAGTCTCCGTATCCCTTGGTCAGACCACATTCGGAGCACTGTGCACAGTTCTGGTCTCCGTATCTCTCAGTTAGACCACACTCGGAGCATTATGCACAGTCTTGTATCCGTATCCCTCGGTTAGACCACACTCGGAGCACTGTGCATAGTTCCGGTCTGCATATCCCTTGATTAGACCAGACTCGGATCCCTGTGCACATTCCTGTATCTTAACACTCGGTTACTCAACACTCGGAGCACTGTGCACAGTTCCGGTCTCCGTATCCCTCGGTTAGACCACATCCAGAGACCTGGCACAATTCCTGTCTCCATATCCCTTAGTTAGACCACAGTCGGATCACTGTGCACAGTTCTAGTCTCCATTTCCCTCGCTTAAACCACACTTGGAGCACTCTGCATAGTTCCGGTCTCCTTATTCCTCAGTTAGACCACACACGGAGCACTGTGCACAGTTCCTGTCTCTGTATCCCTCAGTTAGACCACGCTCGGAGCACAGTGCACAGTTCCGGTCTCTGTATCCCTCGGTTAGACACACTCGGAGCACTGTGCACAGTTCCTGTCGCTGTATCACCTCTCTTTGACCACACTTAGAGCACTGTGCACAGTTCCTGTCTCTGTATCCCTCGGGTAGACCACATTCGGAGCACTGTGCACAGTTCCTGTCTCCGTATCCCTCGGTTATCCACACTCGAAGCACTGTGCACAGTTCCTGTCTCTGTATCCCTCTGTTAGACCACACTCGGAGCACTGTGCACAGTTGCTGTCTCTGTATCCCTCTGTTAGACCACACTCGGAGCACTGTGCACCGTTCCGGTCTCCGTATCCCTCGGTTATCCACACTCGAAGCACTGTGCACAGTTCCTGTCTCTGTATCCCTCTGTTAGACCACACTCGGAGCACTGTGCACAGTTACGGTCTCCGTATCCCTCGGTTATCCACACTCGGAGCACTGTGCACTGTCCCGCTTTCTGTATCCCTGGTTAGACAACACTCTGAGGTCTGTGAACATAAGAACATAAGATTCTCATTCCCGCCTCAACTCCAATTTCCCTCCTTCTCCCCATAACCTTTCACCCCGTTGCTAATTAAAAAACTGTCTATCTCCTGCTTAAATTTATTCAGCACCCGGCATCCACTGCACTGTGAGGTAGTGAATTCCACAGATTCACGGCCCTTAGAGAAAAGTAATTTCTCCTCATCTCTGATTTAAATCTACCGCCTCTTTGACTAAGACTATGGCCTCTCATTCTAGGACACAGCTCTGATCTTAATATCCCTCGGTTAGACTACACTCGGAGCACTGTGCACAGTTCCGGTCTCTGTATCCTTTGGTTAGACCACACTCGGAGCACTGTGCGCAGTTCCTGTCTCCATATCCCTTGGTTAGACCACACTCGGAGCACTGTGCACAGTTCTGGTCTCCGTATCCCTCAGTAAAACCACACTCGGAGCACTGTGCGCAGTTCTGGTCTGCATATCCCTTGATTAGACCACACTCGGATCACTGTGCACATTCCTGTCTCTTATCCCTCGGTTAGTCAAAACTCGTTGCACTGTTCTCAGTTCCTGTCTCTGTATCCCTCTGTTAGATCACACTCGGAGCACTGTGCACAGTTCCGGTCTCCGTATCCCCCGGTTAGGCCACACTCAATGCACTGTGCACAGTTCCTGTCTCCGCATCACTCGGTTATCCACACTCGGAGCACTGTGCACAGTTCCTGTCTCTGTCTCCCTCTGTTAGACCACGCTCGGAGCACTGTGCACAGTTCCGGTCTCCTTAACCCTCAGTTAGAAACTGGTGCCGGAGCACCTTGCACTGTGCACAGTTCCCGGCTCCATATCCCTCGGTTAGACCAGACTCGGAGCACTATGCACAGTTCCGATCTCCGTATCCCTCGGTTGGACCAGACTCGGAGCACTATGCACAGTTCCGGTCTCCGTTTCCTTTGGTTAGACCAGACTCGGAGCACTGTGCACAGTTCCGATCTCCGTATCCCTCAGTTAGACCAGACTCGGAGCACTGTGCACAGTTCCGGGCTCCATATCCCTTGCTTAGACCACACTCGGAGCACTCTGCACAGTTCCATTCACCATATCCCTCGGTTAGACCACACTTGGAGCACTATGCACAGTTACAGTCTATGTATCCATCGGTTAGACCACACTCGGAGCACTGTGCACAGTTCCTGTCTCCGTATGCATCGGTTAGACCACAATCGGAGCACTGTGCCCAGTTCCAGTCTCCGTATCGCTTGGTTAGACCACACTCGGAGCACTGTGCACAGTTCCTGTCTCCGTAACCCTCGGATAGACCCCACTCGGAGCACTGTGCACAGTTCCAGTCTCCGTATCTCGCGGATTGACCACACTCGGAGCGCTGTGCACAGTTTCTGTCTCCGTATCTCTTGGATAGACCCCACCCGGAGCACTGTGCACAGTTCCTGTCTCCGTATCGTTTGGTTAGACCACACTCGCAGCACTGTGCACAGTTCCTTTCTTGGTATCCCTCGGTTAGACCACGCACCAAGCACTGTGCACAGTTCTGGTCTCCATATCCATCGGTTAGACCAGACTCGGAGCACGATGCACAGTTCCTGTCTCCGTATCGCTTGGTTAGACCACACTCGGAGCACTGTGCACAGTTCCGGTCTCCATATCCCTCAGTTAGAAACTGGTGTCGGAGCACCTTGCACAGTTCCGGGCTCCATATCCCTCGGTTAGACCAGACTCGGAGCACTATGCACAGTTCCGATCTCCGTATCCCTCGGTTGGACCAGACTCGGAGCACTATGCACAGTTCCGGTCTCCGTATCCTTTGGTAAGACCAGACTCGGAGCACTGTGCACAGTTCCGATCTCCGTATCCCTCAGTTAGACCAGACTCGGAGCACTATGCACAGTTCCGGTCTCCGTATCCCTCGGTTAGACCAGACTCGGAGCACTGTGCGCAGTTCCGGTCTCCGTATCATTCGGTGAGACTACACTCGGAACACTGTACACAGTTCCTGTCCCGGAACCCTCGGTTAGACCACACACGGAGCACTGTACACAGTTCCTGTCTCTGTATCCCTCGGTTAGACCACACTCGGAGCACAGTGCACAGTACCTGTCTCCGTATCCCTCGGTTAGACCACACTCGGAACACTGTGCACAGTTCCAGTCTCCGCATCTCCCGGACAGACCACACTCGGAACGCTTTGCACATTTCTGGTCTACGTATCGCTTGGTTAGACCACACTCGGAGCACTGTGCACAGTTCCTGTCTCCGTATCCCTCAGTTAGACCACGTCGGAGCACTGTGCACAGTTCCGGTCTCCGTATCCCTCGGTTAGACCACACTCGGAGCACTGTACACAGTTCCGCTTTCTGTATCCCTCAGTTAGACCACACTCTGATCTCTGTGAACATAAGAACATAAGATTCTCATTCCGTCCTCAGCTCCAATTTCCCACCCTCTCCCCATAACCTTTCACCCCGTTGCTAATGAAAAGTCTGTCTATCTCCTCCTTAAATTTATTCAGCACCCGTCTTCCACTGCACTGAGGTAGTGAATTCCACAGATTCACGGCCCTTAGAGAAAAGTAATTTCTCCTCATCTCTGATTTAAATCTACCACCTCTTACTCTAAGACTATGGCCTCTCGTTCTAGGACACAGCTCTGATCTCAATATCCCTCGGTCAGACTACACTCGGAGCACAGTGCATAGTTGTAGTCTCCATATCCCTCAGTGAGATCCCACTCGGAGTATTGTACATATTTCTATTCACCATATCCCTTGGTTAGACCACACTTGGAGCACTGTGCACAGACCTGGTCTCCGTATCCCTCGGTTAGACCACACTCAGAGCACTGTGCACAGTTCTGGTCTCCGTATCTCTCAGTTAGACCACCTCGGAGCACTGTGCACAGTCCTGTATCCGTATCCCTCGGTTAGACCACACTCGGAGCACTGTGCACAGTTCCTGTCTCTGTATCCCTCGGTTAGACCACAATCGGAGCACTGAGCACAGTTCTGGTCTCCGCATCCCTCTGTTAGACCACACTCGGAGCACTGTGCACAGTTGCTGTCTCTGTATCCCTCTGTTAGACCACACTCGGAGCACTGTGCACAGTTCCGGTCTCCGTATCCCTCGGTTATCCACACTCGAAGCACTGTGCACAGTTCCTGTCTCTGTATCCCTCTGTTAGACCACACTCGGAGCACTGTGCACAGTTCCTGTCTCTGTATCCCTCGGTTATCCACACTCGAAGCACTGTGCACAGTTCCTGTCTCTGTATCCTTTGGTTAGACCACACTCGGAGAACTGTGCGCAGTTCCTGTCTCCATATCCCTTGGTCAGACCACACTCGGAGCACTGTGCACAGTTCTGGTCTCCGTATCCCTCAGTAAAACCACACTCGGAGCACTGTGCGCTGTTCTGGTCTGCATATCCCTTGATTAGACCACACTCGGATCACTGTGCACATTCCAGTCTCTTATCCCTCGGTTAGTCAAAACTCGTTGAACTGTTCTCAGTTCCTGTCTCTGTATCCCTCTGTTAGACCACACTCGGAGCACTGTGCACAGTTCCGGTCTCCGTATCCCTCGGTTTGGCCACACTCAATGCACTGTGCACAGTTCCTGTCTCCACATCACTCGGTTATCCACACTCGGAGCACTGTGCACAGTTCCTGTCTCTGTCTCCCTCTGTTAGAAAACGCTTGGAGCACTGTGCACAGTTCCGATCTCCTTATCCCTCAGTTAGAAACTCGTGTCGGAGCACCTTGCACAGTTCCTGGCTCCATATCCCTCGGTTAGACCAGACTCGGAGCACTATGCACAGTTCCGATCTCCGTATACCTCGGTTGGACCAGACTCGGAGCACTGTGCAATTTTCCGGTCTCCGTATCCTTTGGTAAGACCAGACTCGGAGCACTGTGCACAGTTCCGATCTCCGTATCCCTCAGTTAGACCAGACTCGGAGCACTGTGCACAGTTCTGGGCTCCATATCCCTTGCTTAGACCACACTCGGAGCACTCTGCACAGTTCCGTTCACAATATCCCTCGGTTAGACCACACTTAGAGCACTATGCACAGTTACAGTCTATGTATCCATCGGTTAGACCAGACTCGGAGCACTGTGCACAGTTCCTGTCTCCGTATGCATCGGTTAGACCACACTCGGAGCACTGTGCCCAGTTCCAGTCTCCGTATCGCTTGGTTAGACCACACTCGGAGCACTGTGCACAGTTCCTGTCTCCGTAACCCTCGGATAGACCCCACTCGGAGCACTGTGCACAGTTCCAGTCTCCGTATCTCGCGGATTGACCACACTCGGAGCGCTGTGCACAGTTTCTGTCTCCGTATCTCTTGGATAGACCCCACCCGGAGCACTATGCACAGTTCCTGTCTCCGTATCGTTTGGTTAGACCACACTCGCAGCACTGTGCACAGTTCCTTTCTTGGTATCCCTCGGTTAGACCACGCACCAAGCACTGTGCACAGTTCTGGTCTCCATATCCATCGGTTAGACCAGACTCGGAGCACGATGCACAGTTCCTGTCTCCGTATCGCTTGGTTAGACCACACTCGGAGCACTGTGCACAGTTCCGGTCTCCATATCCCTCAGTTAGAAACTGGTGTCGGAGCACCTTGCACAGTTCCGGGCTCCATATCCCTCGGTTAGACCAGACTCGGAGCACTATGCACAGTTCCGATCTCCGTATCCCTCGGTTGGACCAGACTCGGAGCACTATGCACAGTTCCGGTCTCCGTATCCTTTGGTAAGACCAGACTCGGAGCACTGTGCACAGTTCCGATCTCCGTATCCCTCAGTTAGACCAGACTCGGAGCACTATGCACAGTTCCGGTCTCCGTATCCCTCCGTTAGACCAGACTCGGAGCACTGTGCGCAGTTCCGGTCTCCGTATCATTCGGTGAGACTACACTCGGAACACTGTACACAGTTCCTGTCCCGGAACCCTCGGTTAGACCACACACGGAGCACTGTACACAGTTCCTGTCTCTGTATCCCTCGGTTAGACCACACTCGGAGCACAGTGCACAGTACCTGTCTCCGTATCCCTCGGTTAGACCACACTCGGAACACTGTGCACAGTTCCAGTCTCCGCATCTCCCGGACAGACCACACTCGGAACGCTTTGCACATTTCTGGTCTACGTATCGCTTGGTTAGACCACACTCGGAGCACTGTGCACAGTTCCTGTCTCCGTATC
This sequence comes from Isurus oxyrinchus, assembly GCA_026770705.1. Taxonomy (NCBI): domain Eukaryota; kingdom Metazoa; phylum Chordata; class Chondrichthyes; order Lamniformes; family Lamnidae; genus Isurus; species Isurus oxyrinchus. The sequence goes on along the minus strand of JANJGN010000699.1, from coordinate 300,275 downwards.
CCTCAGTTAGACCACGTCGGAGCACTGTGCACAGTTCCGGTCTCCGTATCCCTCGGTTAGACCACACTCGGAGCACTGTGCAGAGTTCCGCTTTCTGTATCCCTGGTTAGACAACACTCAGAGCTCTGTGAACATAAGAACATAAGATTCTCATTCTGTCCTCAGCTCCAATTTCCCACCCTCTCCCCATAACCTTTCACCCCGTTGCTAATTAAAAATCTGTCTATCTCCTCCTTAAATTTATTCAGCACCCGGCATCCACTGCACTGTGAGGTAGTGAATTCCACAGATTCACGGCCCTTAGAGAAAAGTAATTTCTCCTCATCTCTGATTTAAATCTACCACCTCTTACTCTAAGACTATGGCCTCTCGTTCTAGGACACAGCTCTGATCTCAATATCCCTCGGTCAGACTACACTCGGAGCACAGTGCATAGTTGTAGTCTCCATATCCCTCAGTGAGATCCCACTCGGAGTATTGTACATATTTCTATTCACCATATCCCTTGGTTAGACCACACTTGGAGCACTGTGCACAGACCTGGTCTCCGTATCCCTCGGTTAGACCACACTCAGAGCACTGTGCACAGTTCTGGTCTCCGTATCTCTCAGTTAGACCACCTCGGAGCACTGTGCACAGTCCTGTATCCGTATCCCTCGGTTAGACCACACTCGGAGCACTGTGCACAGTTCCTGTCTCTGTATCCCTCGGTTAGACCACAATCGGAGCACTGAGCACAGTTCTGGTCTCCGCATCCCTCTGTTAGACCACACTCGGAGCACTGTGCACAGTTGCTGTCTCTGTATCCCTCTGTTAGACCACACTCGGAGCACTGTGCACAGTTCCGGTCTCCGTATCCCTCGGTTGTCCACACTCGAAGCACTGTGCACAGTTCCTGTCTCTGTATCCCTCTGTTAGACCACACTCGGAGCACTGTGCACAGTTCCTGTCTCTGTATCCCTCGGTTATCCACACTCGAAGCACTGTGCACAGTTCCTGTCTCTGTATCCTTTGGTTAGACCACACTCGGAGAACTGTGCGCAGTTCCTGTCTCCATATCCCTTGGTCAGACCACACTCGGAGCACTGTGCACAGTTCTGGTCTCCGTATCCCTCAGTAAAACCACACTCGGAGCACTGTGCGCTGTTCTGGTCTGCATATCCCTTGATTAGACCACACTCGGATCACTGTGCACATTCCAGTCTCTTATCCCTCGGTTAGTCAAAACTCGTTGAACTGTTCTCAGTTCCTGTCTCTGTATCCCTCTGTTAGACCACACTCGGAGCACTGTGCACAGTTCCGGTCTCCGTATCCCTCGGTTTGGCCACACTCAATGCACTGTGCACAGTTCCTGTCTCCACATCACTCGGTTATCCACACTCGGAGCACTGTGCACAGTTCCTGTCTCTGTCTCCCTCTGTTAGAAAACGCTTGGAGCACTGTGCACAGTTCCGGTCTCCTTATCCCTCAGTTAGAAACTCGTGTCGGAGCACCTTGCACAGTTCCTGGCTCCATATCCCTCGGTTAGACCAGACTCGGAGCACTATGCACAGTTCCGATCTCCGTATACCTCGGTTGGACCAGAATCGGAGCACTGTGCAATTTTCCGGTCTCCGTATCCTTTGGTAAGACCAGACTCGGAGCACTGTGCACAGTTCCGATCTCCGTATCCCTCAGTTAGACCAGACTCGGAGCACTGTGCACAGTTCTGGGCTCCATATCCCTTGCTTAGACCACACTCGGAGCACTCTGCACAGTTCCGTTCACCATATCCCTCGGTTAGACCACACTTGGAGCACTATGCACAGTTACAGTCTATGTATCCATCGGTTAGACCAGACTCGGAGCACTGTGCACAGTTCCTGTCTCCGTATGCATCGGTTAGACCACACTCGGAGCACTGTGCCCAGTTCCAGTCTCCGTATCGCTTGGTTAGACCACACTCGGAGCACTGTGCACTGTTCCTGTCTCCGTAACCCTCGGATAGACCCCACTCGGAACACTGTGCACAGTTCCAGTCTCCGTATCTCGCGGATTGTCCACACTCGGAGCGCTGTGCACAGTTCCTGTCTCCGTATCTCTTGGATAGACCCCACCCGGAGCACTGTGCACAGTTCCTGTCTCCGTATCGTTTGGTTAGACCACACTCGCAGCACTGTGCACAGTTCCTTTCTTGGTATCCCTCGGTTAGACCACGCACCAAGCACTGTGCACAGTTCCGGTCTCCATATCCATCGGTTAGACCAGACTCGGAGCACGATGCACAGTTCCTGTCTCCGTATCGCTTGGTTAGACCACACTCGGAGCACTGTGCACAGTTCCGGTCTCCATATCCCTCAGTTAGAAACTGGTGTCGGAGCACCTTGCACAGTTCCGGGCTCCATATCCCTCGGTTAGACCAGACTCGGAGCACTATGCACAGTTCCGATCTCCGTATCCCTCGGTTGGACCAGACTCGGAGTACTATGCACAGTTCCGGTCTCCGTATCCTTTGGTAAGACCAGACTCAGAGCACTGTGCACAGTTCCGATCTCCGTATCCCTCAGTTAGACCAGACTCGGAGCACTATGCACAGTTCCGGTCTCCGTATCCCTCGGTTAGACCAGACTCGGAGCACTGTGCGCGGTTCCGGTCTCCGTATCATTCGGTGAGACTACACTCGGAACACTGTACACAGTTCCTGTCCCGGAACCCTCAGTTAGACCACACACGGAGCACTGTACACAGTTCCTGTCTCTGTATCCCTCGGTTATACCACACTCGGAGCACAGTGCACAGTACCTTTCTCCGTATCCCTCGGTTAGACCACACTCGGAACACTGTGCACAGTTCCAGTCTCCGCATCTCCCGGACAGACCACACTCGGAACGCTTTGCACATTTCTGGTCTACGTATCGCTTGGTTAGACCACACTCGGAGCACTGTGAACAGTTCCTGTCTCCGTATCCCTCAGTTAGACCACGTCGGAGCACTGTGCACAGTTCCTGTCTCCGTATCCCTCAGTTAGACCACACTCGGAGCACTGTGCACAGTTCTGGTCTCTTTATCCCTTGATTAGACCACACCCGGAGCACTGTGCACAGTTCCGGTCTGCATATCCCTTGGTTAGACCACACTCGGATCACTGTGCACATTCCTGTCTCTTATCCCTCGGGTAGTCAACACTTGGAGCACTGTGCACAGTTCCTATCTCTGTATCCCTCTGTTAGACCACACTCGGAGCACTGTGCACAGTTCCAGTCTCCGTATCCCTCAGTTAGACCACACCCGGAGCACTGTGCATAGTTCCGGTCTCTGTATCCATCTGTTAGACCACACTCGGAGCACTGTGCACAGTTCCGGTCTCCGTATCCCTCGGTTATCCACATTAGGAGCATTGTGCACAGTTCCACTTTCTGTCTCCCTGGTTAGACAACACTCTGATCTCTGTGAACATAAGAACATAAGATTCTCATTCTGGCCTCAACTCCAATTTCCCTCCTTCTCCCCATAACCTTTCACCCCGTTGCTAATTAAAAATCTGTCTATCTCCTCCTTAAATTTATTCAGCACCCGGCCTCCACTGCACTGTGAGGTAGTGAATTCCACAGATTCACGGCCCTTAGAGAAAAGTAATTTCTCCTCATCTCTGATTTAAATCTACCACCTCTTACTCTAAGACTATGGCCTCTCGTCTAGGTAACAGCTCTGATCTCCATATCCCTCGTTCAGACTACGCTCGGAGCACAGTGCAAGTTGTAGTCTACATATTCCTCAGTGAGATCACACTCGGAGTATTGTACATATTTCTATTCACCATATCCCTTGGTTAGACCACACTTGGAGCACTGTGCACAGACCTGGTCTCCGTATCCCTCGGTTAGACCACACTCGGAGCACTGTGCACAGTTCTGGTCTCCGTATCCCTTGGTCAGACCACATTCGGAGCACTGTGCACAGTTCTGGTCTCCGTATCACTCGGTTAGACCACACTCGGAGCACTGTGCATAGTTCCGGTCTGCATATCCCTTGATTAGACCAGACTCGGATCCCTGTGCACATTCCTGTATCTTAACACTCGGTTACACAACACTCGGAGCACTGTGCACAGTTCCGGTCTCCGTATCCCTCGGTTAGACCACATCCAGAGACCTGGCACAATTCCTGTCTCCATATCCCTCAGTTAGACCACAGTCGGATCACTGTGCACAGTTCTAGTCTCCATTTCGCTCGCTTAAACCACACTTGGAACACTCTGCATAGTTCCGGTCTCCTTATTCCTCAGTTAGACCACACACGGAGCACTGTGCACAGTTCCTGTCTCTGTATCCCTCGGTTAGACCACACTCGGAGCACAGTGCACAGTTCCGGTCTCTGTATCCCTCGGTTAAACACACTCGGAGCACTGTGCACAGTTCCTGTCGCTGTATCCCCTCTCTTTGACCACACTTAGAGCACTGTGGACAGTTCCTGTCTCTGTATCCCTCGGGTAGACCACACTCGGAGCACTGTGCACAGTTCTGGTCTGCATATCCCTTGATTAGACCACACTCGGATCACTGTGCACATTCCTGTCTCTTATCCCTCGGTTAGTCAACACTCGGAGCACTGCGCACAGTTCCTGTCTCTGTATCCCTCAGTTAGACCACACTCGGAGCACTGTGCACAGTTCAGGTCTCCGTATCCCTCGGTTAGGCCACACTTGGAGCACTGTGCACAGTTCCGATCTCCGTAACCCTCGGTTAGACCACACTTGAAGTACTATGCACAGTTAGAGTCTACGTATCCATCGGTTAGACCACACTTGGAGCACTATGCACAGTTACAGTCTCCGTATCCATCGGTTAGACCACACGTGGAGTACTGTGCCCTGTTCCGGTCTCCGTATCGCTTGGTTAGACCAACTCGGAGCACTGTGCACAGTTCCTGTCTCCGTATCACTCCGATAGACCCCACTCGGAGCACTGTGCATGGTTCCAGTCTCCGTATCTCGCGGATAGACCACACTTGGAGCACTGTGCACAGTTCCGGTCTCCGTATTGCTTGGTTAGACCACACTCGGAGCACTGTGCACAGTTCCTGTCTCTGTATCCCTCGGTTAAACACGCTCGGAGCACTGTGCACAGTTCCTGTCGCTGTATCCACTCTCTTAGACCACACTTAGAGCACTGTGCACAGTTCCTGTCTCCATAGCCCTCTGTTAGACCACACTCGGAGCACTGTACACAGTTCCGGTCTCTGTAACCCCGTAGGTAGACCACACTCGGAGCACTGTGCATAGTTCCGGTCTCTGTATCCCCTCAGTTAGACCACGCTTGGAGCACAGTGCACAGTTCCTGTCTCCGTATCCCTCGGTTAGACCACACTCGGAGCACTGTGCACAGTTCCGGTCTCCGTATCCCTCGGTTAGACCACACTCGGAGCACTGTGCACAGTTCCAGTCTCCGTATACCTCGGTTAGACCACACTCGGAGCACTGTGCACAGTTCCTGTCTCCGTATCCCTCGGTTATCCACACTCGAAGCACTGTGCACAGTTCCTGTCTCTGTATCCCTCTGTTAGACCACACTCGGAGCACTGTGCACAGTTCCGGTCTCCGTATCCCTCGGTTATCCACACTCGGAGCACTGTGCACAGTTCCGCTTTCTGTATCCCTCAGTTAGACCACACTCTGAGCTCTGTGAACATATGAACATAAGATTCTCATTCCGGCCTCAGCTCCAATTTCCCACCCTCTCCCCATAACCTTTCACCCCGTTGCTAATTAAAAATCTGTCTATCTCCTCCTTAAATTTATTCAGCACCCGGCATCCACTGCACTGTGAGGTAGTGAATTCCACAGATTCACGGCCCTTAGAGAAAAGTAATTTCTCCTCATTTCTGATTTAAATCTACCACCTCTTAGACTAAGACTATGGCCTCTCATACTAGGGGACAGCTCTGATCTCCATATCCCTCGGTCAGACTACACTCGGAGCACAGTGCATAGTTGTAGTCTGCATATCCCACAGTGAGATCCCACTCGGAGTATTGTACATATTTCTATTCACCATATCCCTTGGTTAGACCACACTTGGAGCACTGTGAACAGACCTGGTCTACGTATCCCACAACTAGACCACACTTGGACCACTGTGCACAGTTCCAGTCTCCGTATCCCTTGGTCAGACCACACTCGGAGCACTGTGCACAGTTCCGATCTCCGTAACCCTCGGTTAGACCACACTTGGAGCACTATGCACAGTTACAGTCTACGTATCCATCGGTTAGACCACACTCGGAGCACTATGCACAGTTACAGTCTCCGTATCCATTGGTTAGACCACACTCGGAGCACTGTGCCCAGTTCCGGTCTCCGTATCGCTTGGTTAGACCACACTCGGAGCACTGTGCACAGTTCCTGTCTCCGTATCCCTCGGATAGACCCCACTCGGAGCACTGTGCATGGTTCCAGTCTCCGTATCTCGCGGATAGACCACACTCGGAGCGCTGTGCACAGTTCCGGCCTCCGTATTGCTTGGTTAGACCACACTCGGAGCACTGTGCACAGTTTCTGTCTCCGTGTCCCTTGGATAGACCCCACCCGGAGCACTGTGCACAGTTCCTGTCTCCGTATCGTTTGGTTAGACCACACTCGCAGCACTGTGCACAGTTCCTTTCTCGGTATCCCTCGGTTAGACCACGCACCGAGCACTATGCACAGTTCCGGGCTCCATATCCCTCAGTTAGACCAGACTCGGACCGCTATGCACAGTTCCGATCTCCGTATCCCTCAGTTAGACCAGACTCGGAGCACTGTGCACAGTTCTGGTTTCCATATCCCTTGGTAGACCACACTTGGAGCACTGTGCACAGTTCCTGTCACTGTATCCCCTCAGTTAGACAACACTCAGAGCACTGTGCACATTTCCTGTCTCTGTCTCCCTCGGGTAGACCACACTCGGAGCGCTGTGCACAGTTCCAGTCTCTGTATCCCTCGGGTAGACCTCACTCAGAGCACTGTGCACAGTTCCTGTCTCTGTATCCCTCGGGTAGACCACACTCGGATCACTGTGATTAGTTCCGGTCTCCGTATCCCTCGGTTAACCACACTCGGAGCACTGTGCACAGTTCCTGTCTCCGTATCCCTCAGTTATACCACGCTCGGAGCACTGTGCACAGTTCCGGTCTCCGTATCCCTCAGTTAGACAACAGCAGGAGCACTGTGCACAGTTCTGGTCTGCATATCCCTTGATTAGAACACACCCAGATCACTGTGCACATTCCTGTCTCTTATCGCTCGGTTAGACAACACTCGGTGCACTGTGCACAGTTCCTGTCTCTGTATCCCTCTGTTAGACCACACGTGGAACACTGTGCACAGTTCCGGTCTGCATATCCCTTGGTTAGACCACACTTGGATCACTGTGCACATTCCTGTCACTTATCCCTCAGTTAGACCACACTCGGAGCACTGTGCACAGTTCCTGTCGCTGTATCCACTCTCTTAGACCTCACTTAGAGCACTGTGCACAGTTCCTGTCTCCGTATCCCTCGGTTAGACCACACTCGGAGCACTGTACACAGTTCCGGTCTCTGTATCCCCTTAGTTCGACCACTCTCGGAGCAATGTGCACAGTTCCGGTCTCTGTATCCCCGTAGGTAGACCACACTCGGAGCACTGTGCATAGTTCCGGTCTCTGTATCCCCTCGGTTAGACCACACTCGGAGAACTGTGCACAGATCCGGTCTCTGTATCCCCTCAGTTAGACCACGCTTGGAACACAGTGCACAGTTCTGGTCTCCATATCTCTCAGTTAGACCACACTCGGAGCACTGTGCACAGTTCCTGTCTCCGTATCCCTCAGTTAGACCACACTCGGAGCACTGTGCACAGTTCCAGTCTCCGTATACCTCCGTTAGACCACACTCGGAGCACTGTGCACAGTTCCTGTCTCTGTATCCCTCTGTTAGACCACACTCGGAGCACTGTGCACAGTTCCTGTCTCCGTATCCCTCGGTTATCCACACTCGAAGCACTGTGCACAGTTCCTGTCTCTGTATCCCTTGTTAGACCACACTCGGAGGACTGTGCACAGTTCCTGTCTCTGTATCCCTCGGTTAGACCACATTCAGAGCACTGTACACAGTTCCGGTCTCTGTATCCGCTCGGTTAAACCACACTCGGAGCACTGTGCACAGTTCCAGTCTCCATATCCCTCGGTTAGACCACACTCGGCACTCTGTGCCCAGTTCCTGTCTCCGTATCCCTCGGTTTGACCACACTCGGAGCACTGTGCACAGTTCCTATCTCCGTATCCCTCGGTTAGACCACACTCGGAGCACTATGCACAGTTCCTGTCGCTGTATCCACTCTCTTAGACCACACTTAGAGCACTGTGCACAGTTCCTGTCTCCGTATCCCTCTGTTAGACCACACTCGGAGCACTGTACACAGTTCCGGTCTCTGTATCCCCTTAGTTCGACCACACTCGGAGCACTGCGCACAGTTCCGGTCTCTGTATCCCCATAGTTAGACCACACTCGGAGCACTGTGCATAGTTCCGGTCTCTGTATCCCCACGGTTAGATCACACTCGGAGCACTGTGCACAGATCTGGTCTCTTTATCCCCTCAGTTAGACAACGTCGGAGCACTGTGCACAGTTCCGGTCTCTGTATCCCCTCAGTTAGACCACACTCGGAGCACTGTGCACAGATCCGGTCTCTGTATCCCCTCAGTAAGACCACGCTTGGAGCACAATGCACAGTTCTGGTCTCCATATCTCTCAGTTAGACCACACTCGGAGCACTGTGCACAGTTCCTGTCTCTGTATCCCTCTGTTAGACCACACTCGGAGCACTGTGCACAGTTCCGGTCTCCGTATCCCTCGGTTATCCACACTCGGAGCACTGTGCCCAGTTCCGCTTTCTGTATCCCTCAGTTAGACCACACTCTGAGCTCTGTGAACATATGAACATAAGATTCTCATTCCGGCCTCAGCTCCAATTTCCCACCCTCTCCCCATAACCTTTCACCCCGTTGCTAATTAAAAATCTGTCTATCTCCTCCTTAAATTTATTCAGCACCCGGCATCCACTGCACTGTGAGGTAGTGAATTCCACAGATTCACGGCCCTTAGAGAAAAGTAATTTCTCCTCATTTCTGATTTAAATCTACCACCTCTTAGACTAAGACTATGGCCTCTCATACTAGGGGACAGCTCTTATCCCCATATCCCTCGGTCAGACTACACTCGCAGCACAGTGCATCGTTGTAGTCTGCATATCCCACAGTGAGATCCCACTCGGAGTATTGTACATATTTCTATTCACCATATCCCTTGGTGAGACCACACTTGGAGCACTGTGCACAGACCTGGTCTCCGTATCCCTCAGTTAGACCACACTTGGACCACGGTGCACAGTTCCAGTCTCCGTATCCCTTGGTCAGACCACACTCGGAGCACTGTGCACAGTTCCGATCTCCGTAACCCTCGGTTAGACCACACTTGGAGCACTATGCACAGTTACAGTCTACGTATCCATCGGTTAGACCACACTCGGAGCACTATGCACAGTTACAGTCTCTGTATCCATTGGTTAGACCACACTCGGAGCACTGTGCCCAGTTCCGGTCTCCGTATCGCTTGGTTGGACCACACTCGGAGCACTGTGCACAGTTCCTGTCTCCGTATCCCTCGGATAGACCCCACTCCGAGCACTGTGCATGGTTCCAGTCTCCGTATCTCGCGGATAGACCACACTCGGAGCGCTGTGCACAGTTCCGGCCTCCGTATTGCTTGGTTAGACCACACTCGGAGCACTGTGCACAGTTTCTGTCTCCGTGTCCCTTGGATAGACCCCACCCGGAGCACTGTGCACAGTTCCTTTCTCGGTATCCCTCGGTTAGACCACGCACCGAGCACTATGCACAGTTCCAGGCTCCATATCCCTCAGTGAGACCAGACTCGGACCGCTATGCACAGTTCCGATCTCCGTATCCCTCAGTTAGACCAGACTCGGAGCACTGTGCACAGTTCTGGTTTCCATATCCCTTGGTAGACCACACTTGGAGCACTGTTCACAGTTCCTGTCACTGTATCCCCTCAGTTAGACAACACTCAGAGCACTGTGCACATTTCCTGTCTCTGTCTCCCTCGGGTAGACCACACTCGGAGCGCTGTGCACAGTTCCAGTCTCTGTATCCCTCGGGTAGACCTCATTCGGAGCACAGTGCACAGTTCCTGTCTCTGTATCCCTCGGGTAGACCACACTCGGATCACTGTGATTAGTTCCGGTCTCCGTATCCCTCGGTTAACCACACTCGGAGCACTGTGCACAGTTCCTGTCTCCGTATCCCTCAGTTATACCACGCTCGGAGCACTGTGCACAGTTCCGGTCTCCGTATCCCTCAGTTAGACAACAGCCGGAGCACTGTGCACAGTTCTGGTCTGCATATCCCTTGATTAGAACACACCCAGATCACTGTGCACATTCCTGTCTCTTATCCCTCGGTTAGACAACACTCGGTGCACTGTGCACAGTCCCTGTCTCTGTATACCTCTGTTATACCACACTCGGAACACTGTGCACAGTTCCGGTCTGCATATCCCTTGGTTAGACCACACTTGGATCACTGTGCACATTCCTGTCACTTATCCCTCAGTTAGACCACACTCGGAGCACTGTGCACAGTTCCTGTCTCCGTATCCCTCGGTTAGACCACACTCAGAGCACTGTACACAGTTCCGGTCTCTGTATCCCCTTAGTTCGACCACTCTCGGAGCAATGTGCACAGTTCCGGTCTCTGTATCCCCGTAGATAGACCACACTCGGAGCACTGTGCATAGTTCCGGTCTCTGTATCCCCTCGGTTAGACGACACTCGGAGCACTGTGCACAGATCCGGTCTCTGTATCCCCTCAGTTAGACCACGCTTGGAGCACAGTGCACAGTTCTGGTCTCCATATCTCTCAGTCAGACCACACTCGGAGCACTGTGCACAGTTCCTGTTTCCGTATCCCTCGGTTAGACCACACTCGGAGCACTGTGCACAGTTCCAGTCTCCGTATACCTCCGTTAGACCACACTCGGAGCACTGTGTACAGTTCCTGTCTCTGTATCCCTCTGTTAGACCACACTCGGAGCATTGTGCACAGTTCCTGTCTCCGTATCCCTCGGTTATCCACACTCAAAGCACTGTGCACAGTTCCTGTCTCTGTATCCCTTGTTAGACCACACCCGGAGCACTGTGCACAGTTCCTTTCTCTGTATCCCTCGGTTAGACCACATTCGGAGCACTGTACACAGATCCGGTCTCTGTATCCCCTCGGTTAAACCACACTCGGAGCACTGTGCACTGTTCCAGTCTCCATATCCCTCGGTTAGACCACACTCGGCACTCTGTGCCCAGTTCCTGTCTCCGTATCCCTCGGTTTGACCACACTCGGAGCACTGTGCACAGTTCCTGTCTCCGTATCCCTCGGATAGACACCACTCCGAGCACTGTGCATGGTTCCAGTCTCCGTATCTCGCGGATAGACCACACTCGGAGCGCTGTGCACAGTTCCGGCCTCCGTATTGCTTGGTTAGACCACACTCGGAGCACTGTGCACAGTTTCTGTCTCCGTGTCCCTTGGATAGACCCCACCCGGAGCACTGTGCACAGTTCCTTTCTCGGTATCCCTCGGTTAGACCACGCACCGAGCACTATGCACAGTTCCAGGCTCCATATCCCTCAGTGAGACCAGACTCGGACCGCTATGCACAGTTCCGATCTCCGTATCCCTCAGTTAGACCAGACTCGGAGCACTGTGCACAGTTCTGGTTTCCATATCCCTTGGTAGACCACACTTGGAGCACTGTGCACAGTTCCTGTCACTGTATCCCCTCAGTTAGACAACACTCAGAGCACTGTGCACATTTCCTGTCTCTGTCTCCCTCGGGTAGACCACACTCGGAGCGCTGTGCACAGTTCCAGTCTCTGTATCCCTCGGGTAGACCTCACTCAGAGCACTGTGCACAGTTCCTGTCTCTGTATCCCTCGGGTAGACCACACTCGGATCACTGTGATTAGTTCCGGTCTCCGTATCCCTCGGTTAACCACACTCGGAGCACTGTGCACAGTTCCTGTCTCCGTATCCCTCAGTTATACCACGCCCGGAGCACTGTGCACAGTTCCTGTCTCCGTATCCATCAGTTAGACAACAGCAGGAGCACTGTGCACAGTTCTGGTCTGCATATCCCTTGATTAGAACACACCCAGATCACTGTGCACATTCCTGTCTCTTATCGCTCGGTTAGACAACACTCGGTGCACTGTGCACAGTTCCTGTCTCTGTATCCCTCTGTTAGACCACACGCGGAACACTGTGCACAGTTCCGGTCTGCATATCCCTTGGTTAGACCACACTTGGATCACTGTGCACATTCCTGTCACTTATCCCTCAGTTAGACCACACTCGGAGCACTGTGCACAGTTCCTGTCGCTGTATCCACTCTCTTAGACCTCACTTAGAGCACTGTGCACAGTTCCTGTCTCCGTATCCCTCGGTTAGACCACACTCGGAGCACTGTACACAGTTCCGGTCTCTGTATCCCCTTAGTTCGACCACTCTCGGAGCAATGTGCACAGTTCCGGTCTCTGTATCCCCGTAGGTAGACCACACTCGGAGCACTGTGCATAGCTCCGGTCTCTGTATCCCCTCGGTTAGACCACACTCGGAGAACTGTGCACAGATCCGGTCTCTGTATCCCCTCAGTTAGACCACGCTTGGAACACAGTGCACAGTTCTGGTCTCCATATCTCTCAGTTAGACCACACTCGGAGCACTGTGCACAGTTCCTGTCTCCGTATCCCTCGGTTAGACCACACTCGGAGCACTGTGTACAGTTCCAGTTTCCGTATACCTCCGTTAGACCACACTCGGAGCACTGTGCACAGTTCCTGTCTCTGTATCCCTCTGTTAGACCACACTCGGAGCACTGTGCACAGTTCCTGTCTCCGTATCCCTCGGTTATCCACACTCGAAGCACTGTGCACAGTTCCTGTCTCTGTATCCCTTGTTAGACCACACTCGGAGCACTTTGCACAGTTCCTGTCTCTGTATCCCTCGGTTAGACCACATTCGGAGCACTGTACACAGTTCCGGTCTTGGTATCCCCTCGGTTAAACCACACTCGGAACACTGTGCACAGTTCCAGTCTCCATATCCCTCGGTTAGACCACACTCGGCACTCTGTGCCCAGTTCCTGTCTCCGTATCCCTCGGTTTGACCACACTCGGAGCACTGTGCACAGTTCCTATCTCCGTATCCCTCGGTTAGACCACACTCGGAGCACTATGCACAGTTCCTGTCGCTGTATCCACTCTCTTAGACCACACTTAGAGCACTGTGCACAGTTCCTGTCTCTGTATCCCTCTGTTAGACCACACTCGGAGCACTGTACACAGTTCCGGTCTCTGTATCCCCTTAGTTCGACCACACTCGGAGCACTGTGCACAGTTCCGGTCTCTGTATCCCCGTAGGTAGACCACACTCGGAGCACTGTGCATAGTTCCGGTCTCTGTATCCCCTTAGTTAGACCACACTTGGAGCACTGTGCATAGTTCCGGTCTCTGTATCCCCTCAGTTAGACCACACTCGGAGCACTGTGCACAGATCCGGTCTCTGTATCCCCTCAGTAAGACCACGCTTGGAGCACAATGCACAGTTCTGGTCTCCATATCTCTCAGTTAGACCACACTCGGAGCACTGTGCACAGTTCCTGTCTCTGTATCCCTCTGTTAGACCACACTCGGAGCACTGTGCACAGTTCCGGTCTCCGTATCCCTCGGTTATCCACACTCGGAGCACTGTGCCCAGTTCCGCTTTCTGTATCCCTCAGTTAGACCACACTCTGAGCTCTGTGAACATATGAACATAAGATTCTCATTCCGGCCTCAGCTCCAATTTCCCACCCTCTCCCCATAACCTTTCACCCCGTTGCTAATTAAAAATCTGTCTATCTCCTCCTTAAATTTATTCAGCACCCGGCATCCACTGCACTGTGAGGTAGTGAATTCCACAGATTCACGGCCCTTAGAGAAAAGTAATTTCTCCTAATTTCTGATTTAAGTCTACCACCTCTTAGACTAAGACTATGGCCTCTCATACTAGGGGACAGCTCTTATCTCCATATCCCTCGGTCAGACTACACTCGGAGCACAGTGCATCGTTGTAGTCTGCATATCCCACAGTGAGATCCCACTCGGAGTATTGTACATATTTCTATTCACCATATCCCTTGGTTAGACCACACTTGGAGCACTGTGCACAGACCTGGTCTCCGTATCCCTCAGTTAGACCACACTTGGACCACGGTGCACAGTTCCAGTCTCCGTATCCCTTGGTCAGACCACACTCGGAGCACTGTGCACAGTTCCGATCTCCGTAACCCTCGGTTAGACCACACTTGGAGCACTATGCACAGTTACAGTCTACGTATCCATCGGTTAGACCACACTCGGAGCACTATGCACAGTTACAGTCTCTGTATCCATTGGTTAGACCACACTCGGAGCACTGTGCCCAGTTCCGGTCTCCGTATCGCTTGGTTAGACCACACTCGGAGCACTGTGCACAGTTCCTGTCTCCGTATCCCTCGGATAGACACCACTCCGAGCACTGTGCATGGTTCCAGTCTCCGTATCTCGCGGATAGACCACACTCGGAGCGCTGTGCACAGTTCCGGCCTCCGTATTGCTTGGTTAGACCACACTCGGAGCACTGTGCACAGTTTCTGTCTCCGTGTCCCTTGGATACACCCCACCCGGAGCACTGTGCACAGTTCCTTTCTCGGTATCCCTCGGTTAGACCACGCACCGAGCACTATGCACAGTTCCAGGCTCCATATCCCTCAGTGAGACCAGACTCGGACCGCTATGCACTGTTCCGATCTCCGTATCCCTCAGTTAGACCAGACTCGGAGCACTGTGCACAGTTCTGGTTTCCATATCCCTTGGTAGACCACACTTGGAGCACTGTGCACAGTTCCTGTCACTGTATCCCCTCAGTTAGACAACACTCAGAGCACTGTGCACATTTCCTGTCTCTGTCTCCCTCGGGTAGACCACACTCGGAGCGCTGTGCACAGTTCCAGTCTCTGTATCCCTCGGGTAGACCTCACTCGGAGCACTGTGCACAGTTCCTGTCTCTGTATCCCTCGGGTAGACCACACTCGGATCACTGTGATTAGTTCCGGTCTCCGTATCCCTCGGTTAACCACACTCGGAGCACTGTGCACAGTTCCTGTCTCCGTATCCCTCAGTTATACCACGCTCGGAGCACTGTGCACAGTTCCGGTCTCCGTATCCCTCAGTTAGACAACAGCCGGAGCACTGTGCACAGTTCTGGTCTGCATATCCCTTGATTAGAACACACCCAGATCACTGTGCACATTCCTGTCTCTTATCCCTCGGTTAGACAACACTCGGTGCACTGTGCACAGTCCCTGTCTCTGTATCCCTCTGTTATACCACACTCGGAACACTGTGCACAGTTCCGGTCTGCATATCCCTTGGTTAGACCACACTTGGATCACTGTGCACATTCCTGTCACTTATCCCTCAGTTAGACCACACTCGGAGCACTGTGCACAGTTCCTGTCTCCGTATCCCTCGGTTAGACCACACTCGGAGCACTGTACACAGTTCCGGTCTCTGTATCCCCTTAGTTCGACCACTCTCGGAGCAATGTGCACAGTTCCGGTCTCTGTATCCCCGTAGGTAGACCACACTCGGAGCACTGTGCATAGTTCCGGTCTCTGTATCTCCTCGGTTAGACGACACTCGGAGCACTGTGCACAGATCCGGTCTCTGTATCCCCTCAGTTAGACCACGCTTGGAGCACAGTGCACAGTTCTGGTCTCCATATCTCTCAGTCAGACCACACTCGGAGCACTGTGCACAGTTCCTGTTTCCGTATCCCTCGGTTAGACCACACTCGGAGCACTGTGCACAGTTCCAGTCTCCGTATACCTCCGTTAGACCACACTCGGAGCACTGTGTACAGTTCCTGTCTCTGTATCCCTCTGTTAGACCACACTCGGAGCATTGTGCACAGTTCCTGTCTCCGTATCCCTCGGTTATCCACACTCGAAGCACTGTGCACAGTTCCTGTCTCTGTATCCCTTGTTAGACCACACCCGGAGCACTGTGCACAGTTCCTTTCTCTGTATCCCTCGGTTAGACCACATTCGGAGCACTGTACACAGTTCCGGTCTCTGTATCCCCTCGGTTAAACCACACTCGGAGCACTGTGCACAGTTCCAGTCTCCATATCCCTCGGTTAGACCACACTCGGCACTCTGTGCCCAGTTCCTGTCTCCGTATCCCTCGGTTTGACCACACTCGGAGCACTGTGCACAGTTCCTATCTCCGTATCCCTTGATTAGACCACACCCGGAGCACTGTGCACAGTTCCGGTCTGCATATCCCTTGGTTAGACCACACTCGGAGCACTGTGCACAGTTCCTGTTGCTGTATCCACTCTCTTAGACCACACTTAGAGCACTGTGCACAGTTCCTGTCTCCGTATCCCTCTGTTAGACCACACTCGGAGCACTGTACACAGTTCCGGTCTCTGTATCCCCGTAGGTAGACCACACTCGGAGCACTGTGCATAGTTCCGGTCTCTGTATCCCCTCGGTTCCACCACACTCGGTCACTGTGCATAGATCCGGTCTCTGTATCCCCTCAGTTAGACCATGCTTGGAGCACAGTGCACAGTTCCTGTCTCCGTATCCCTCGGTTAGACCACACTCGGAGCACTGTACACAGTTCCTGTCTCCGTATCCCTCGGTTAGACCACACTCGGAGCACTGTGCACAGTTCCAGTCTCCGTATACCTCGGTTAGACCACACTCGGAGCACTGTGCACAGTTCCTGTCTCCGTATCCCTCGGTTATCCACACTCGAAGCACTGTGCACAGTTCCTGTCTCTGTATCCCTCTGTTAGACCACACTCGGAGCACTGTGCACAGTTCCTGTCTCCGTATCCCTCGGTTAGACCACACTCGGAGCACTGTACACAGTTCCGGTCTCTGTATCCCCTCGGTTAAACCACACTCGGAGCACTGTGCACAGTTCCAGTCTCCGTATACCTCGGTTAGACCACACGCGGAGCATTGTGCACAGTTCCTGTCTCCGTATCCCTCGGTTATCCACACTCGAAGCACTGTGCACAGTTCCTGTCTCTGTATCCCTCTGTTAGACCACACTCGGAGCACTGTGCACAGTTCCTGTCTCCATATCCCTCGGTTAGACCACACTCAGAGCACTGTACACAGTTCCGGTTTCTGTATCCCCTCGGTTCAACCACACTCGGAGCACTGTGCACAGTTCCGGTCTCTGTATCCCCTCAGTTAAACCATACTCGGAGGATTGTGCACAGTTCCTGTCTCTGTATCCCTCGGTTAGACCACACTCGGAGCACAGTGCGCAGTACCTGACTCCGTATCGCTCGGTTAGACCACACTCGGAACACTGTGCACAGTTCCAGTCTCCGCATCTCCCGGCAGACCACACTCGGAACGCTTTGCACATTTCTGGTCTAGGTATCGCTTGGTTAGACCACACTCGGAGCACTGTGCACAGTTCCTGTATCCGTATCCCTCAGTTAGACCACGTCGGAGCACTGTGCACAGTTCCTGTCTCCGTATCCCTCAGTTAGACCACACTCGGAGCACTGTGCACAGTTCTGGTCTCCGTATCCCTTGATTAGACCACACCCGGAGCACTGTGCACAGTTCCGGTCTGCATATCCCTTGGTTAGACCACACTCGGATCACTGTGCACATTCCTGTCTCTTATCCCTCGGGTAGTCAACACTCGGAGCACTGTGCACAGTTCCTATCTCTGTATCCCTCTGTTAGACCACACTCGGAGCATTGTGCACAGTTCCAGTCTCCGTATCCCTCAGTTAGACCACACCCGGTGCACTGTGCATAGTTCCGGTCTCTGTATCCATCTGTTAGACCACACTCAGAGCACTGTGCACAGTTCCGGTCTCCGTATCCCTCGGTTATCCACATTAGAAGCACTGTGCACAGTTCCAATTTCTGTCTCCCTGGTTAGACAACACTCTGATCTCTGTGAACATAAGAACATAAGATTCTCATTCCGGCCTCAACTCCAATTTCCCTCCTTCTCCCCATAACCTTTCACCCCGTTGCTAATTAAAAATCTGTCTATCTCCTCCTTAAATTTATTCAGCACCCGGCATCCACTGCACTGAGGTAGTGAATTCCACAGATTCACGGCCCTTAGAGAAAAGTAATTTCTCCTCATCTCTGATTTAAATCTACCACCTCTTAGACTAAGACTATGGCCTCTCATACTAGGGGACAGCTCTTATCTCCATATCCCTCGGTCAGACTACACTCGGAGCACAGTGCATAGTTGTAGTCTGCATATCCCACAGTGAGATCCCACTCGGAGTATTGTACATATTTCTATTCACCATATCCCTTGGTTAGACCACACTTGGAGCACTGTGAACAGACCTGGTCTACATATCCCACAACTAGACCACACTTGGACCACTGTGCACAGTTCCAGTCTCCGTATCCCTTGGTCAGACCACACTCGGAGCACTGTGCACAGTTCCGATCTCCGTAACCCTCGGTTAGACCACACTTGGAGCACTATGCACAGTTACAGTCTACGTATCCATCGGTTAGACCACACTCGGAGCACTATGCACAGTTACAGTCTCCGTATCGTTTGGTTAGACCACACTCGCAGCACTGTGCACAGTTCCTTTCTCGGTATCCCTCGGTTAGACCACGCACCGAGCACTATGCACAGTTCCGGGCTCCATATCCCTCAGTTAGACCAGACTTGGACCGCTATGCACAGTTCCGATCTCCGTATCCCTCAGTTAGACCAGACTCGGAGCACTGTGCACAGTTCTGGTTTCCATATCCCTTGGTAGACCACACTTGGAGCACTGTGCACAGTTCCTGTCACTGTATCCCCTCAGTTAGACAACACTCAGAGCACTGTGCACATTTCCTGTCTCTGTCTCCCTCGGGTAGACCACACTCGGAGCGCTGTGCACAGTTCCAGTCTCTGTATCCCTCGGGTAGACCTGACTCGGTTCACTGTGCATAGTTCCTGTCTCTGTATCCCTCGGGTAGACCACACTCGGATCACTGTGCACAGTTCCTGTCTCCGTATCCCTCAGTTATACCACGCTCGGAGCACTGTGCACAGTTCCGGTCTCCGTATCCCTCAGTTAGACAACAGCAGGAGCACTGTGCACAGTTCTGGTCTGCAAAGCCCTTGATCAGAACACACCCAGATCACTGTGCACATTCCTGTCTCTTATCCCTCGGTTAGACAACACTCGGTGCACTGTGCACAGTTCCTGTCTCTGTATCCCTCTGTTAGACCACACTCGGAACACTGTGCACAGTTCCGGTCTGCATATCCCTTGGTTAGACCACACTTGGATCACTGTGCACATTCCTGTCAATTATCCCTCAGTTAGACCACACTCGGAGCACTGTGCACAGTTCCTGTCGCTGTATCCAGTCTCTTAGACCACACTTAGAGCACTGTGCACAGTTCCTGTCTCCGTATCCCTCGGTTAGACCACACTCGGAGCACTGTACACAGTTCCGGTCTCTGTATCCCCTTAGTTCGACCACTCTCGGAGCAATGTGCACAGTTCCGGTCTCTGTATCCCCGTAGGTAGACCACACTCGGAGCACTGTGCATAGTTCCGGTCTCTGTATCCCCTCGGTTAGACCACACTCGGAGTACTGTGCACAGATCCGGTCTCTGTATCCCCTCAGTTAGACCACGCTTGGAGCACAGTGCACATTTCTGGTCTCCATATCTCTCAGTTAGACCACACTCGGAGCACTGTGCACAGTTCCAGTCTCCGTATCCCTCAGTTAGACCACACTCGGAGCACTGTGCACAGTTCCAGTCTCCGTAAACCTCCGTTAGACCACACTCGGAGCACTGTGCACAGTTCCTGTCTCTGTATCCCTCTGTTAGACCACACTCGGAGCATTGTGCACAGTTCCTGTCTCCGTATCCCTCGGTTATCCACACTCGAAGCAATGTGCACAGTTCCTGTCTCTGTATCCCTTGTTAGACCACACTCGGAGGACTGTGCACAGTTCCTGTCTCTGTATCCCTCGGTTAGACCACATTCGGAGCACTGTACACAGTTCCGGTCTCTGTATCCGCTCGGTTAAACCACACTCGGAGCACTGTGCACAGTTCCAGTCTCCATATCCCTCGGTTAGACCACACTCGGCACTCTGTGCCCAGTTCCTGTCTCCGTATCCCTCGGTTTGACCACACTTGGAGCACTGTGCACAGTTCCTATCTCCGTATCCCTCGGTTAGACCACACTCGGAGCACTGTGCACAGTTCCTGTCGCTGTATCCACTCTCTTAGACCACACTTAGAGCACTGTGCACAGTTCCTGTCTCCGTATCCCTCTGTTAGACCACACTCGGAGCACTGTACACAGTTCCGGTCTCTGTATCCCCTTAGTTCGACCACACTCGGAGCACTGTGCACAGTTCCGGTCTCTGTATCCCCGTAGGTAGACCACACTCGGAGCACTGTGCATAGTTCCAGTCTCTGTATCCCCTCGGTTAGACCACACTCGGAGAACTGTGCACAGATCCGGTCTCTGTATCCCCTCGGTTAGACCACACTCGGAGCACTGTGCACAGTTCCGGTCTCCGTATTGCTTGATTAGACCACACTCGGAGCACTGTGCACAGTTTCTGTCTCCGTGTCCCTTGGAATGACCCCAGCCGGAGCACTGTGCACAGTTCCTGTCTCCATATCGTTTGGTTAGACCACAGTCGCAGCACTGTGCACAGTTCCTTTCTCGGTATCCCTCGGTTAGACCACGCACCGAGCACTATGCACTGTTCCGGGCTCCATAGCCCTCAGTTAGACCAGACTCGGACCGCTATGCACAGTTCCGATCTCCGTATCCCTCAGTTAGACCAGACTCGGAGCACTGTGCACAGTTCTGGTTTCCATATCCCTTGGTAGACCACACTTGGAGCACTATGCACAGTTCCTGTCACTGTATCCCCTCAGTTAGACAACACTCAGAGCACTGTGCACATTTCCTGTCTCTGTCTCCCTCGGGTAGACCACACTCGGAGCGCTGTGCACAGTTCCAGTCTCTGTATCCCTCGGGTAGACCTCACTCGGAGCACTGTGCACAGTTCCTGTCTCTGTATCCCTCGGGTAGACCACACTCGGATCACTGTGATTAGTTCCGGTCTCCGTATCCCTCGGTTAACCACACTCGGAGCACTGTGCACAGTTCCTGTCTCCGTATCCCTCAGTTAGACCACGCTTGGAGCACAGTGCACAGTTCCTGTCTCCGTATCCCTCGGTTAGACAACACTCGGAGCACTGTGCACAGTTCCAGTCTCCGTATACCTCGGTTAGAGCACACTCGGAGCATTGCGCACAGTTCCTGTCTCCGTATCCCTCGGTTATCCACACTCGAAGCACTGTGCACAGTTCCTGTCTCTGTATCCCTCTTTTAGACCACACTCGGAGGACTGTGCACAGTTCCTGTCTCCGTATCCCTCAGTTAGACCACACTCGGAGCACTGTACACTGTTCCGGTTTCTGTATCCCCTCGGTTAAACCACACTCGGAGCACTGTGCACAGTTCCGGTCTCTGTATCCCCTCAGTTAAACCATACTCGGAGCACTGTGCATAGTTCCGGTCTCTGTATCCCCTCGGTTAGACCACACTTGGAGCACTGAGCACAGATCCGGTCTTTGTATCTCCTCAGTTAGACCACGTCGGAGTACTCTGCCCAGTTCCGGTCTCTGTATCCCCTCGGTTAGACCACACTCGGAGCACTGTGCACAGTTCCGGTCTCCGTATTGCTTGGTTAGACCACACTCGGAGCACTGTGCACAGTTTCTGTCTCCGTGTCCCTTGGAATGACCCCAGCCGGAGCACTGTGCACAGTTCCTGTCTCCATATCATTTGGTTAGACCACACTCGCAGCACTGTGCACAGTTCCTTTCTCGGTATCCCTCGGTTAGACCACGCACCGGGCACTATGCACAGTTCCGGGCTCCATATCCCTCAGTTAGACCAGACTCGGACCGCTATGCACAGTTCCGATCTCCGTATCCCTCAGTTAGACCAGACTCGGAGCACTGTGCACAGTTCTGGTTTCCATATCCCTTGGTAGATCACACTTGGAGCACTGTGCACAGTTCCTGTCACTGTATCCCCTCAGTTAGACAACACTCAGAGCACTGTGCACATTTCCTGTCTCTGTCTCCCTCGGGTAGACCACACTCGGAGTGCTGTGCACCGTTCCAGTCTCTGTATCCCTCGGGTAGACCTCACTCGGAGCACTGTGCACAGTTCCTGTCTCTGTATCCCTCGGGTAGACCACACTCGGATCACTGTGATTATTTCCGGTCTCCGTATCCCTCGGTTAACCACACTCGGAGCACTGTGCACAGTTCCTGTCTCCGTATCCCTCAGTTATACCACACTCGGAGCACTGTGCACAGTTCCGGTCTCCGTATCCCTCAGTTAGACAACAGCCGGAGCACTGTGCACAGTTCTGGTCTGCATATCCCTTGATCAGAACACACCCAGATCACTGTGCACATTCCTGTCTCTTATCCCTCGGTTAGACAACACTCGGTGCACTGTGCACAGTTCCTGTCTCTGTATCCCTCTGTTAGACCACACTCGGAACACTGTGCACAGTTCCGGTCTGCATATCCCTTGGTTAGACCACACTTGGATCACTGTGCACATTCCTGTCAATTATCCCTCAGTTAGACCACACTCGGAGCACTGTGCACAGTTCCTGTCGCTGTATCCAGTCTCTTAGACCACACTTAGAGCACTGTGCACAGTTCCTGTCTCCGTATCCCTCGGTTAGACCACACTCGGAGCACTGTACACAGTTCCGGTCTCTGTATCCCCTTAGTTCGACCACTCTCGGAGCAATGTGCACAGTTCCGGTCTCTGTATCCCCGTAGGTAGACCACACTCGGAGCACTGTGCATAGTTCCGGTCCCTGTATCCCCTCAGTTAGACCACGCTTGGAACACAGTGCACAGTTCTGGTCTCCATATCTCTCAGTTAGACCACACTCGGAGCACTGAGCACAGTTCCAGTCTCCGTATCCCTCAGTTAGACCACACTCGGAGCACTGTGCACAGTTCCAGTCTCCGTATACCTCCGTTAGACCACACTCGGAGCACTGTGCACAGTTCCTGTCTCTGTATCCCTCTGTTAGACCACACTCGGAGCATTGTGCACAGTTCCTGTCTCCGTATCCCTCGGTTATCCACACTCGAAGCACTGTGCACAGTTCCTGTCTCTGTATCCCTTGTTAGACCACACTCGGAGGACTGTGCACAGTTCCTGTCTCTGTATCCCTCGGTTAGACCACATTCAGAGCACTGTACACAGTTCCGGTCTCTGTATCCGCTCGGTTAAACCACACTCGGAGCACTGTGCACAGTTCCAGTCTCCATATCCCTCGGTTAGACCACACTCGGCACTCTGTGCCCAGTTCCTGTCTCCGTATCCCTCGGTTTGACCACACTCGGAGCACTGTGCACAGTTCCTATCTCCGTATCCCTCGGTTAGACCACACTCGGAGCACTGTGCACAGTTCCTGTCGCTGTATCCACTCTCTTAGACCACACTTAGAGCACTGTGCACAGTTCCTGTCTCCGTATCCCTCTGTTAGACCACACTCAGAGCACTGTACACAGTTCCGGTCTCTGTATCCCCTTAGTTCGACCACACTCGGAGCACTGTGCACAGTTCCGGTCTCTGTATCCCCGTAGGTAGACCACACTCGGAGCACTGTGCATAGTTCCAGTCTCTGTATCCCCTCGGTTAGACCACGCTCGGAGAAGTGTGCACAGATCCGGTCTCTGTATCCCCTCAGTTAGACCACGCTTGGAGCACAGTGCACAGTTCTGGTCTCCATATCTCTCAGTTAGACCACACTCAGAGCACTGTGCACAGTTCCTGTCTCCGTATCCCTCGGTTAGACCACACTCGGAGAACTGTGCACAGTTCCAGTCTCCGTATACCTCGGTTAGACCACACTCAGAGCATTGCGCACAGTTCCTGTCTCCGTATCCCTCGGTTATCCACACTCGAAGCACTGTGCACAGTTCCTGTCTCTGTATCCCTCTTTTAGACCACACTCGGAGCACTGTGCACAGTTCCTGTCTCTGTATCCCTCAGTTAGACCACACTCGGAGCACTGTACACTGTTCCGGTCTCTGTATCCCCTCGGTTAAACCACACTCGGAGCACTGTGCACAGTTCCGGTCTCTGTATCCCCTCAGTTAAACCATACTCGGAGCACTGTGCATAGTTCCGGTCTCTGTATCCCCTCGGTTAGACCACACTTGGAGCACTGAGCACAGATCCGGTCTTTGTATCTCCTCAGTTAGACCACGTCGGAGTACTCTGCCCAGTTCCGGTCTCTGTATCCCCTCGGTTAGACCACACTCGGAGCACTGTGCACAGTTCCGGTCTCCGTATTGCTTGGTTAGACCACACTCGGAGCACTGTGCACAGTTTCTGTCTCCGTGTCCCTTGGAATGACCCCAGCCGGAGCACTGTGCACAGTTCCTGTCTCCATATCATTTGGTTAGACCACACTCGCAGCACTGTGCACAGTTCCTTTCTCTGTATCCCTCGGTTAGACCACGCACCGAGCACTGTGCACAGTTCCGGTCTCCATATCGCTCAGTTAGAACCCGGAGTCGGAGCACTATGCACAGTTTTGGGCTCCATATCCCTCGGTTAGACCAGACTCGGAGCGCTATGCACAGTTCCGATCTCCGTATCCCTCAGTTAGACCAGACTCGGAGCATTATGCACAGTTCCGGTCTCCGTATCCTTTGGTTAGACCACACTCGGAGCACTGTGCACAGTTCCGATCTCCGTATCCCTCAGTTAGACCAGACTCGGAGCAGTATGCACAGTTCCGATCTGCGTAACCCTCGGTGAGACTACACTCGGAGCACTGTGCACAGTTTGTGTCTCCGTATCCCTCAGTAAGACCAGACTCGGAGCACTATGCACACTTCTGGTCTCTGTATCCCTCAGATAGACCCCACCCGGAGAACTGTGCACAGTTCCTGTCGCTGTATCCCGTCTCTTAGACCACACTCGGAGCACTGTGCACAGTTCCTGTCTCCGTATCCCTCGGGTAGACCACACTCGGATCACTGTGCACAGTTCCTGTCTCTTTATCCCTCGGTTAGACCACACTCGGAGCACTGTACACAGTTCCGGTCTTTGTATCCCCTTGGTTAAACCACACTCGGAGCACTGTGCACAGTTCCGGTCTCTGTATCCCCTTAGTTAGACCACACTCGGAGCACTGTGCATAGTTCCGGTCTCTGTATCCCCACGGTTAGATCACACTCGGAGCACTGAGCACAGATCTAGTCTCTGTATCCCCTCAGTTAGACCACGTCGGAGCACTGTGCACAGTTCCGGTCTCTGTATCCCCTCGGTTAGACCACACTCGGAGCACTGTGCACAGATCCGGTCTCTGTATCCCCTCAGTAAGACCACGCTTGGAGCATAGTGCACAGTTCTGGTCTCCATATCTCTCAGTTAGACCACACTCGGAGCACTGTGCACAGTTCCTGTCTCTGGATCCCTCTGTTAGACCACACTCGGAGCACTGTGCACAGTTCCGGTCTCCGTATCCCTCGGTTATCCACACTCGGAGCACTGTGCACAGTTCCGCTTTCTGTATCCCTCAGTTAGACCACACTCTGAGCTCTGTGAACATATGAACATAAGATTCTCATTCCGGCCTCAGCTCCAATTTCCCACCCTCTCCCCATAACCTTTCACCCCGTTGCTAATTAAAAATCTGTCTATCTCCTCCTTAAATTTATTCAGCACCCGGCATCCACTGCACTGTGAGGTAGTGAATTCCACAGATTCACGGCCCTTAGAGAAAAGTAATTTCTCCTCATTTCTGATTTAAATCTACCACCTCTTAGACTAAGACTATGGCCTCTCATACTAGGACACAGCTCTTATCTCCATATCCCTCGGTCAGACTACACTCGCAGCACAGTGCATCGTTGTAGTCTGCATATCCCACAGTGAGATCCCACTCGGAGTATTGTACATATTTCTATTCACCATATCCCTTGGTTAGACCACACTTGGAGCACTGTGAACAGACCTGGTCTACGTATCCCACAACTAGACCACACTTGGACCACTGTGCACAGTTCCAGTCTCCGTATCCCTTGGTCAGACCACACTCGGAGCACTTTGCACAGTTCCGATCTCCGTAACCCTCGGTTAGACCACACTTGGAGCACTATGCACAGTTACAGTCTACGTATCCATCGGTTAGACCACACTCGGAGCACTATGCACAGTTACAGTCTCCGTATCCATTGGTTAGACCACACTCGGAGCACTGTGCCCAGTTCCGGTCTCCGTATCGCTTGGTTAGACCACACTCGGAGCACTGTGCACAGTTCCTGTCTCCCTATCCCTCGGATAGATCCCACTCGGAGCACTGTGCATGGTTCCAGTCTCCGTATCTCGCGGATAGACCACACTCGGAGCGCTGTGCACAGTTCCGGCCTCCATATTGCTTGGTTAGACCACACTCGGAGCACTGTGCACAGTTTCTGTCTCCGTGTCCCTTGGATAGACCCCACCCGGAGCACCGTGCACAGTTCCTGTCTCCGTATCGTTTGGTTAGACCACACTCGCAGCACTGTGCACAGTTCCTTTCTCGGTATCCCTCGGTTAGACCACGCACCGAGCACTATGCACAGTTCCGGGCTCCATATCCCTCAGTTAGACCAGACTCGGACCGCTATGCACAGTTCCGATCTCCGTATCCCTCAGTTAGACCAGATTAGGAGCACTGTGCACAGTTCTGGTTTCCATATCCCTTGGTAGACCACACTTGGAGCACTGTGCACAGTTCCTGTCACTGTATCCCCTCAGTTAGACAACACTCAGAGCACTGTGCACATTTCCTGTCTCTGTCTCCCTCGGGTAGACCACACTCGGAGCACTGTACACTGTTCCGGTTTCTGTATCCCCTCGGTTAAACCACACTCGGAGCACTGTGCACAGTTCCGGTCTCTGTATCCCCTCAGTTAAACCATACTCGGAGCACTGTGCATAGTTCCGGTCTCTGTATCAACTCGGTTAGACCACACTTGGAGCACTGAGCACAGATCCGGTCTTTGTATCTCCTCAGTTAGACCACGTCGGAGTACTCTGCCCAGTTCCGGTCTCTGTATCCCCTCGGTTAGACCACACTCGGAGCACTGTGCACAGTTCCGGTCTCCTTATTGCTTGGTTAGACCACACTCGGAGCACTGTGCACAGTTTCTGTCTCCGTGTCCCTTGGAATGACCCCAGCCGGAGCACTGTGCACAGTTCCTGTCTCCATATCATTTGGTTAGACCACACTCGCAGCACTGTGCACAGTTCCTTTCTCGGTATCCCTCGGTTAGACCACGCACCGAGCACTGTGCACAGTTCCGGTCTCCATATCGCTCAGTTAGAACCCGGAGTCGGAGCACTATGCACAGTTCTGGGCTCCATATCCCTCGGTTAGACCAGACTCGGAGCGCTATGCACAGTTCCGATCTCCGTATCCCTCAGTTAGACCAGACTCGGAGCATTATGCACAGTTCCGGTCTCCGTATCCTTTGGTTAGACCACACTCGGAGCACTGTGCACAGTTCCGATCTCCGTATCCCTCAGTTAGACCAGACTCGGAGCAGTATGCACAGTTCCGATCTGCGTAACCCTCGGTGAGACTACACTCGGAGCACTGTGCACAGTTTGTGTCTCCGTATCCCTCAGTAAGACCAGACTCGGAGCACTATGCACACTTCTGGTCTCTGTATCCCTCAGATAGACCCCACCCGGAGAACTGTGCACAGTTCCTGTCGCTGTATCCCGTCTCTTAGACCACACTCGGAGCACTGTGCACAGTTCCTGTCTCCGTATCCCTCGGGTAGACTACACTCGGATCACTGTGCACAGTTCCTGTCTCTTTATCCCTCGGTTAGACCACACTCGGAGCACTGTACACAGTTCCGGTCTTTGTATCCCTTGGTTAAACCACACTCGGAGCACTGTGCACAGTTCCGGTCTCTGTATCCCCTTAGTTAGACCACACTCGGAGCACTGTGCATAGTTCCGGTCTCTGTATCCCCACGGTTAGATCACACTCGGAGCACTGAGCACAGATCTAGTCTCTGTATCCCCTCAGTTAGACCACGTCGGAGCACTGTGCACAGTTCCGGTCTCTGTATCCCCTCGGTTAGACCACACTCGGAGCACTGTGCACAGATCCGGTCTCTGTATCCCCTCAGTAAGACCACGCTTGGAGCATAGTGCACAGTTCTGGTCTCCATATCTCTCAGTTAGACCACACTCGGAGCACTGTGCACAGTTCCTGTCTCTGGATCCCTCTGTTAGACCACACTCGGAGCACTGTGCACAGTTCCGGTCTCCGTATCCCTCGGTTATCCACACTCGGAGCACTGTGCACAGTTCCGCTTTCTGTATCTCTCAGTTAGACCACACTCTGAGCTCTGTGAACATATGAACATAAGATTCTCATTCCGGCCTCAGCTCCAATTTCCCACCCTCTCCCCATAACCTTTCACCCCGTTGCTAATTAAAAATCTGTCTATCTCCTCCTTAAATTTATTCAGCACCCGGCATCCACTGCACTGTGAGGTAGTGAATTCCACAGATTCACGGCCCTTAGAGAAAAGTAATTTCTCCTCATCTCTGATTTAAATCTACCACCTCTTAGACTAAGACTATGGCCTCTCATACTAGGGGACAGCTCTTATCTCCATATCCCTCGGTCAGACTACACTCGGAGCACAGTGCATAGTTGTAGTCTGCATATCCCACAGTGAGATCCCACTCGGAGTATTGTACATATTTCTATTCACCATATCCCTTGGTTAGACCACACTTGGAGCACTGTGAACAGACCTGGTCTACATATCCCACAACTAGACCACACTTGGACCACTGTGCACAGTTCCAGTCTCCGTATCCCTTGGTCAGACCACACTCGGAGCACTGTGCACAGTTCCGATCTCCGTAACCCTCGGTTAGACCACACTTGGAGCACTATGCACAGTTACAGTCTACGTATCCATCGGTTAGACCACACTCGGAGCACTATGCACAGTTACAGTCTCCGTATCGTTTGGTTAGACCACACTCGCAGCACTGTGCACAGTTCCTTTCTCGGTATCCCTCGGTTAGACCACGCACCGAGCACTATGCACAGTTCCGGGCTCCATATCCCTCAGTTAGACCAGACTTGGACCGCTATGCACAGTTCCGATCTCCGTATCCCTCAGTTAGACCAGACTCGGAGCACTGTGCACAGTTCTGGTTTCCATATCCCTTGGTAGACCACACTTGGAGCACTGTGCACAGTTCCTGTCACTGTATCCCCTCAGTTAGACAACACTCAGAGCACTGTGCACATTTCCTGTCTCTGTCTCCCTCGGGTAGACCACACTCGGAGCGCTGTGCACAGTTCCAGTCTCTGTATCCCTCGGGTAGACCTCACTCGGTTCACTGTGCACAGTTCCTGTCTCTGTATCCCTCGGGTAGACCACACTCGGATCACTGTGCACAGTTCCTGTCTCCGTATCCCTCAGTTATACCACGCTCGGAGCACTGTGCACAGTTCCGGTCTCCGTATCCCTCAGTTAGACAACAGCAGGAGCACTGTGCACAGTTCTGGTCTGCAAAGCCCTTGATCAGAACACACCCAGATCACTGTGCACATTCCTGTCTCTTATCCCTCGGTTAGACAACACTCGGTGCACTGTGCACAGTTCCTGTCTCTGTATCCCTCTGTTAGACCACACTCGGAACACTGTGCACAGTTCCGGTCTGCATATCCCTTGGTTAGACCACACTTGGATCACTGTGCACATTCCTGTCAATTATCCCTCAGTTAGACCACACTCGGAGCACTGTGCACAGTTCCTGTCGCTGTATCCAGTCTCTTAGACCACACTTAGAGCACTGTGCACAGTTCCTGTCTCCGTATCCCTCGGTTAGACCACACTCGGAGCACTGTACACATTTCCGGTCTCTGTATCCCCTTAGTTCGACCACTCTCGGAGCAATGTGCACAGTTCCGGTCTCTGTATCCCCGTAGGTAGACCACACTCGGAGCACTGTGCATAGTTCCGGTCTCTGTATCCCCTCGGTTAGACCACACTCGGAGTACTGTGCACAGATCCGGTCTCTGTATCCCCTCAGTTAGACCACGCTTGGAGCACAGTGCACATTTCTGGTCTCCATATCTCTCAGTTAGACCACACTCGGAGCACTGTGCACAGTTCCAGTCTCCGTATCCCTCAGTTAGACCACACTCGGAGCACTGTGCACAGTTCCAGTCTCCGTATACCTCCGTTAGACCACACTCGGAGCACTGTGCACAGTTCCTGTCTCTGTATCCCTCTGTTAGACCACACTCGGAGCATTGTGCACAGTTCCTGTCTCCGTATCCCTCGGTTATCCACACTCGAAGCAATGTGCACAGTTCCTGTCTCTGTATCCCTTGTTAGACCACACTCGGAGCACTGTGCACAGTTCCTGTCTCTGTATCCCTCGGTTAGACCACATTCGGAGCACTGTACACAGTTCCGGTCTCTGTATCCGCTCGGTTAAACCACACTCGGAGCACTGTGCACAGTTCCAGTCTCCATATCCCTCGGTTTGACCACACTTGGAGCACTGTGCACAGTTCCTATCTCCGTATCCCTCGGTTAGACCACACTCGGAGCACTGTGCACAGTTCCTGTCGCTGTATCCACTCTCTTAGACCACACTTAGAGCACTGTGCACAGTTCCTGTCTCCGTATCCCTCTGTTAGACCACACTCGGAGCACTGTACACAGTTCCGGTCTCTGTATCCCCTTAGTTCGACCACACTCGGAGCACTGTGCACAGTTCCGGTCTCTGTATCCCTGTAGGTAGACCACACTCGGAGCACTGTGCATAGTTCCAGTCTCTGTATCCCCTCGGTTAGACCACACTCGGAGAACTGTGCACAGATCCGGTCTCTGTATCCCCTCGGTTAGACCACACTCGGAGCACTGTGCACAGTTCCGGTCTCTGTATTGCTTGATTAGACCACACTTGGAGCACTGTGCACAGTTTCTGTCTCCGTGTCCCTTGGAATGACCCCAGCCGGAGCACTGTGCACAGTTCCTGTCTCCATATCATTTGGTTTGACCACAGTCGCAGCACTGTGCACAGTTCCTTTCTCGGTATCCCTCGGTTAGACCACGCACCGAGCACTATGCACTGTTCCGGGCTCCATATCCCTCAGTTAGACCAGACTCGGACCGCTATGCACAGTTCCGATCTCCGTATCCCTCAGTTAGACCAGACTCGGAGCACTGTGCACAGTTCTGGTTTCCATATCCCTTGGTAGACCACACTTGGAGCACTATGCACAGTTCCTGTCACTGTATCCCCTCAGTTAGACAACACTCAGAGCACTGTGCACATTTCCTGTCTCTGTCTCCCTCGGGTAGACCACACTCGGAGCGCTGTGCACAGTTCCAGTCTCTGTATCCCTCGGGTAGACCTCACTCGGAGCACTGTGCACAGTTCCTGTCTCTGTATCCCTCGGGTAGACCACACTCGGATCACTGTGATTAGTTCCGGTCTCCGTATCCCTCGGTTAACCACACTCGGAGCACTGTGCACAGTTCCTGTCTCCGTATCCCTCAGTTAGACCACGCTTGGAGCACAGTGCACAGTTCCTGTCTCCGTATCCCTCGGTTAGACAACACTCGGAGCACTGTGCACAGTTCCAGTCTCCGTATACCTCGGTTAGAGCACACTCGGAGCATTGCGCACAGTTCCTGTCTCCGTATCCCTCGGTTATCCACACTCGAAGCACTGTGCACAGTTCCTGTCTCTGTATCCCTCTTTTAGACCACACTCGGAGGACTGTGCACAGTTCCTGTCTCCGTATCCCTCAGTTAGACCACACTCGGAGCACTGTACACTGTTCCGGTTTCTGTATCCCCTCGGTTAAACCACACTCGGAGCACTGTGCACAGTTCCGGTCTCTGTATCCCCTCAGTTAAACCATACTCGGAGCACTGTGCATAGTTCCGGTCTCTGTATCCCCTCGGTTAGACCACACTTGGAGCACTGAGCACAGATCCGGTCTTTGTATCTCCTCAGTTAGACCACGTCGGAGTACTCTGCCCAGTTCCGGTCTCTGTATCCCCTCGGTTAGACCACACTCGGAGCACTGTGCACAGTTCCGGTCTCCGTATTGCTTGGTTAGACCACACTCGGAGCACTGTGCACAGTTTCTGTCTCCGTGTCCCTTGGAATGACCCCAGCCGGAGCACTGTGCACAGTTCCTGTCTCCATATCATTTGGTTAGACCACACTCGCAGCACTGTGCACAGTTCCTTTCTCGGTATCCCTCGGTTAGACCACGCACCGAGCACTATGCACAGTTCCGGGCTCCATATCCCTCAGTTAGACCAGACTCGGACCGCTATGCACAGTTCCGATCTCCGTATCCCTCAGTTAGACCAGACTCGGAGCACTGTGCACAGTTCTGGTTTCCATATCCCTTGGTAGATCACACTCGGAGCACTGTACACAGTTCCGGTCTTTGTATCCCCTTGGTTAAACCACACTCGGAGCACTGTGCACAGTTCCGGTCTCTGTATCCCCTTAGTTAGACCACACTCGGAGCACTGTGCATAGTTCCGGTCTCTGTATCCCCACGGTTAGATCACACTCGGAGCACTGAGCACAGATCTAGTCTCTGTATCCCCTCAGTTAGACCACGTCGGAGCACTGTGCACAGTTCCGGTCTCTGTATCCCCTCGGTTAGACCACACTCGGAGCACTGTGCACAGATCCGGTCTCTGTATCCCCTCAGTAAGACCACGCTTGGAGCATAGTGCACAGTTCTGGTCTCCATATCTCTCAGTTAGACCACACTCGGAGCACTGTGCACAGTTCCTGTCTCTGGATCCCTCTGTTAGACCACACTCGGAGCACTGTGCACAGTTCCGGTCTCCGTATCCCTCGGTTATCCACACTCGGAGCACTGTGCACAGTTCCGCTTTCTGTATCTCTCAGTTAGACCACACTCTGAGCTCTGTGAACATATGAACATAAGATTCTCATTCCGGCCTCAGCTCCAATTTCCCACCCTCTCCCCATAACCTTTCACCCCGTTGCTAATTAAAAATCTGTCTATCTCCTCCTTAAATTTATTCAGCACCCGGCATCCACTGCACTGTGAGGTAGTGAATTCCACAGATTCACGGCCCTTAGAGAAAAGTAATTTCTCCTCATCTCTGATTTAAATCTACCACCTCTTAGACTAAGACTATGGCCTCTCATACTAGGGGACAGCTCTTATCTCCATATCCCTCGGTCAGACTACACTCGGAGCACAGTGCATAGTTGTAGTCTGCATATCCCACAGTGAGATCCCACTCGGAGTATTGTACATATTTCTATTCACCATATCCCTTGGTTAGACCACACTTGGAGCACTGTGAACAGACCTGGTCTACATATCCCACAACTAGACCACACTTGGACCACTGTGCACAGTTCCAGTCTCCGTATCCCTTGGTCAGACCACACTCGGAGCACTGTGCACAGTTCCGATCTCCGTAACCCTCGGTTAGACCACACTTGGAGCACTATGCACAGTTACAGTCTACGTATCCATCGGTTAGACCACACTCGGAGCACTATGCACAGTTACAGTCTCCGTATCGTTTGGTTAGACCACACTCGCAGCACTGTGCACAGTTCCTTTCTCGGTATCCCTCGGTTAGACCACGCACCGAGCACTATGCACAGTTCCGGGCTCCATATCCCTCAGTTAGACCAGACTTGGACCGCTATGCACAGTTCCGATCTCCGTATCCCTCAGTTAGACCAGACTCGGAGCACTGTGCACAGTTCTGGTTTCCATATCCCTTGGTAGACCACACTTGGAGCACTGTGCACAGTTCCTGTCACTGTATCCCCTCAGTTAGACAACACTCAGAGCACTGTGCACATTTCCTGTCTCTGTCTCCCTCGGGTAGACCACACTCGGAGCGCTGTGCACAGTTCCAGTCTCTGTATCCCTCGGGTAGACCTCACTCGGTTCACTGTGCACAGTTCCTGTCTCTGTATCCCTCGGGTAGACCACACTCGGATCACTGTGCACAGTTCCTGTCTCCGTATCCCTCAGTTATACCACGCTCGGAGCACTGTGCACAGTTCCGGTCTCCGTATCCCTCAGTTAGACAACAGCAGGAGCACTGTGCACAGTTCTGGTCTGCAAAGCCCTTGATCAGAACACACCCAGATCACTGTGCACATTCCTGTCTCTTATCCCTCGGTTAGACAACACTCGGTGCACTGTGCACAGTTCCTGTCTCTGTATCCCTCTGTTAGACCACACTCGGAACACTGTGCACAGTTCCGGTCTGCATATCCCTTGGTTAGACCACACTTGGATCACTGTGCACATTCCTGTCAATTATCCCTCAGTTAGACCACACTCGGAGCACTGTGCACAGTTCCTGTCGCTGTATCCAGTCTCTTAGACCACACTTAGAGCACTGTGCACAGTTCCTGTCTCCGTATCCCTCGGTTAGACCACACTCGGAGCACTGTACACAGTTCCGGTCTCTGTATCCCCTTAGTTCGACCACTCTCGGAGCAATGTGCACAGTTCCGGTCTCTGTATCCCCGTAGGTAGACCACACTCGGAGCACTGTGCATAGTTCCGGTCTCTGTATCCCCTCGGTTAGACCACACTCGGAGTACTGTGCACAGATCCGGTCTCTGTATCCCCTCAGTTAGACCACGCTTGGAGCACAGTGCACATTTCTGGTCTCCATATCTCTCAGTTAGACCACACTCGGAGCACTGTGCACAGTTCCAGTCTCCGTATCCCTCAGTTAGACCACACTCGGAGCACTGTGCACAGTTCCAGTCTCCGTATACCTCCGTTAGACCACACTCGGAGCACTGTGCACAGTTCCTGTCTCTGTATCCCTCTGTTAGACCACACTCGGAGCATTGTGCACAGTTCCTGTCTCCGTATCCCTCGGTTATCCACACTCGAAGCAATGTGCACAGTTCCTGTCTCTGTATCCCTTGTTAGACCACACTCGGAGCACTGTGCACAGTTCCTGTCTCTGTATCCCTCGGTTAGACCACATTCGGAGCACTGTACACAGTTCCGGTCTCTGTATCCGCTCGGTTAAACCACACTCGGAGCACTGTGCACAGTTCCAGTCTCCATATCCCTCGGTTTGACCACACTTGGAGCACTGTGCACAGTTCCTATCTCCGTATCCCTCGGTTAGACCACACTCGGAGCACTGTGCACAGTTCCTGTCGCTGTATCCACTCTCTTAGACCACACTTAGAGCACTGTGCACAGTTCCTGTCTCCGTATCCCTCTGTTAGACCACACTCGGAGCACTGTACACAGTTCCGGTCTCTGTATCCCCTTAGTTCGACCACACTCGGAGCACTGTGCACAGTTCCGGTCTCTGTATCCCTGTAGGTAGACCACACTCGGAGCACTGTGCATAGTTCCAGTCTCTGTATCCCCTCGGTTAGACCACACTCGGAGAACTGTGCACAGATCCGGTCTCTGTATCCCCTCGGTTAGACCACACTCGGAGCACTGTGCACAGTTCCGGTCTCCGTATTGCTTGATTAGACCACACTTGGAGCACTGTGCACAGTTTCTGTCTCCGTGTCCCTTGGAATGACCCCAGCCGGAGCACTGTGCACAGTTCCTGTCTCCATATCATTTGGTTAGACCACAGTCGCAGCACTGTGCACAGTTCCTTTCTCGGTATCCCTCGGTTAGACCACGCACCGAGCACTATGCACTGTTCCGGGCTCCATATCCCTCAGTTAGACCAGACTCGGACCGCTATGCACAGTTCCGATCTCCGTATCCCTCAGTTAGACCAGACTCGGAGCACTGTGCACAGTTCTGGTTTCCATATCCCTTGGTAGACCACACTTGGAGCACTATGCACAGTTCCTGTCACTGTATCCCCTCAGTTAGACAACACTCAGAGCACTGTGCACATTTCCTGTCTCTGTCTCCCTCGGGTAGACCACACTCGGAGCGCTGTGCACAGTTCCAGTCTCTGTATCCCTCGGGTAGACCTCACTCGGAGCACTGTGCACAGTTCCTGTCTCTGTATCCCTCGGGTAGACCACACTCGGATCACTGTGATTAGTTCCGGTCTCCGTATCCCTCGGTTAACCACACTCGGAGCACTGTGCACAGTTCCTGTCTCCGTATCCCTCAGTTAGACCACGCTTGGAGCACAGTGCACAGTTCCTGTCTCCGTATCCCTCGGTTAGACAACACTCGGAGCACTGTGCACAGTTCCAGTCTCCGTATACCTCGGTTAGAGCACACTCGGAGCATTGCGCACAGTTCCTGTCTCCGTATCCCTCGGTTATCCACACTCGAAGCACTGTGCACAGTTCCTGTCTCTGTATCCCTCTTTTAGACCACACTCGGAGGACTGTGCACAGTTCCTGTCTCCGTATCCCTCAGTTAGACCACACTCGGAGCACTGTACACTGTTCCGGTTTCTGTATCCCCTCGGTTAAACCACACTCGGAGCACTGTGCACAGTTCCGGTCTCTGTATCCCCTCAGTTAAACCATACTCGGAGCACTGTGCATAGTTCCGGTCTCTGTATCCCCTCGGTTAGACCACACTTGGAGCACTGAGCACAGATCCGGTCTTTGTATCTCCTCAGTTAGACCACGTCGGAGTACTCTGCCCAGTTCCGGTCTCTGTATCCCCTCGGTTAGACCACACTCGGAGCACTGTGCACAGTTCCGGTCTCCGTATTGCTTGGTTAGACCACACTCGGAGCACTGTGCACAGTTTCTGTCTCCGTGTCCCTTGGAATGACCCCAGCCGGAGCACTGTGCACAGTTCCTGTCTCCATATCATTTGGTTAGACCACACTCGCAGCACTGTGCACAGTTCCTTTCTCGGTATCCCTCGGTTAGACCACGCACCGAGCACTATGCACAGTTCCGGGCTCCATATCCCTCAGTTAGACCAGACTCGGACCGCTATGCACAGTTCCGATCTCCGTATCCCTCAGTTAGACCAGACTCGGAGCACTGTGCACAGTTCTGGTTTCCATATCCCTTGGTAGATCACACTTGGAGCACTGTGCACAGTTCCTGTCACTGTATCCCCTCAGTTAGACAACACTCAGAGCACTGTGCACATTTCCTGTCTCTGTCTCCCTCGGGTAGACCACACTCGGAGTGCTGTGCACCGTTCCAGTCTCTGTATCCCTCGGGTAGACCTCACTCGGAGCACTGTGCACAGTTCCTGTCTCTGTATCCCTCGGGTAGACCACACTCGGATCACTGTGATTATTTCCGGTCTCCGTATCCCTCGGTTAACCACACTCGGAGCACTGTGCACAGTTCCTGTCTCCGTATCCCTCAGTTATACCACGCTCGGAGCACTGTGCACAGTTCCGGTGTCCGTATCCCTCAGTTAGACAACAGCCGGAGCACTGTGCACAGTTCTGGTCTGCATATCCCTTGATCAGAACACACCCAGATCACTGTGCACATTCCTGTCTCTTATCCCTCGGTTAGACAACACTCGGTGCACTGTGCACAGTTCCTGTCTCTGTATCCCTCTGTTAGACCACACTCGGAACACTGTGCACAGTTCCGGTCTGCATATCCCTTGGTTAGACCACACTTGGATCACTGTGCACATTCCTGTCAATTATCCCTCAGTTAGACCACACTCGGAGCACTGTGCACAGTTCCTGTCGCTGTATCCAGTCTCTTAGACCACACTTAGAGCACTGTGCACAGTTCCTGTCTCCGTATCCCTCGGTTAGACCACACTCGGAGCACTGTACACAGTTCCGGTCTCTGTATCCCCTTAGTTCGACCACTCTCGGAGCAATGTGCACAGTTCCGGTCTCTGTATCCCCGTAGGTAGACCACACTCGGAGCACTGTGCATAGTTCCGGTCTCTGTATCCCCTCGGTTAGACCACACTCGGAGTACTGTGCACAGATCCGGTCCCTGTATCCCCTCAGTTAGACCACGCTTGGAACACAGTGCACAGTTCTGGTCTCCATATCTCTCAGTTAGACCACACTCGGAGCACTGAGCACAGTTCCAGTCTCCGTATCCCTCAGTTAGACCACACTCGGAGCACTGTGCACAGTTCCAGTCTCCGTATACCTCCGTTAGACCACACTCGGAGCACTGTGCACAGTTCCTGTCTCTGTATCCCTCTGTTAGACCACACTCGGAGCATTGTGCACAGTTCCTGTCTCCGTATCCCTCGGTTATCC
Organism: Isurus oxyrinchus; assembly: GCA_026770705.1. Classification (NCBI taxonomy): domain Eukaryota; kingdom Metazoa; phylum Chordata; class Chondrichthyes; order Lamniformes; family Lamnidae; genus Isurus; species Isurus oxyrinchus. The sequence goes on along the minus strand of JANJGN010000699.1, from coordinate 261,826 downwards.
ACACTCGAAGCACTGTGCACAGTTCCTGTCTCTGTATCCCTTGTTAGACCACACTCGGAGGACTGTGCACAGTTCCTGTCTCTGTATCCCTCGGTTAGACCACATTCAGAGCACTGTACACAGTTCCGGTCTCTGTATCCGCTCGGTTAAACCACACTCGGAGCACTGTGCACAGTTCCAGTCTCCATATCCCTCGGTTAGACCACACTCGGCACTCTGTGCCCAGTTCCTGTCTCCGTATCCCTCGGTTTGACCACACTCGGAGCACTGTGCACAGTTCCTATCTCCGTATCCCTCGGTTAGACCACACTCGGAGCACTGTGCACAGTTCCTGTCGCTGTATCCACTCTCTTAGACCACACTTAGAGCACTGTGCACAGTTCCTGTCTCCGTATCCCTCTGTTAGACCACACTCAGAGCACTGTACACAGTTCCGGTCTCTGTATCCCCTTAGTTCGACCACACTCGGAGCACTGTGCACAGTTCCGGTCTCTGTATCCCCGTAGGTAGACCACACTCGGAGCACTGTGCATAGTTCCAGTCTCTGTATCCCCTCGGTTAGACCACGCTCGGAGAACTGTGCACAGATCCGGTCTCTGTATCCCCTCAGTTAGACCACGCTTGGAGCACAGTGCACAGTTCTGGTCTCCATATCTCTCAGTTAGACCACACTCAGAGCACTGTGCACAGTTCCTGTCTCCGTATCCCTCGGTTAGACCACACTCGGAGAACTGTGCACAGTTCCAGTCTCCGTATACCTCGGTTAGACCACACTCGGAGCATTGCGCACAGTTCCTGTCTCCGTATCCCTCGGTTATCCACACTCGAAGCACTGTGCACAGTTCCTGTCTCTGTATCCCTCTTTTAGACCACACTCGGAGCACTGTGCACAGTTCCTGTCTCTGTATCCCTCAGTTAGACCACACTCGGAGCACTGTACACTGTTCCGGTCTCTGTATCCCCTCGGTTAAACCACACTCGGAGCACTGTGCACAGTTCCGGTCTCTGTATCCCCTCAGTTAAACCATACTCGGAGCACTGTGCATAGTTCCGGTCTCTGTATCCCCTCGGTTAGACCACACTTGGAGCACTGAGCACAGATCCGGTCTTTGTATCTCCTCAGTTAGACCACGTCGGAGTACTCTGCCCAGTTCCGGTCTCTGTATCCCCTCGGTTAGACCACACTCGGAGCACTGTGCACAGTTCCGGTCTCCGTATTGCTTGGTTAGACCACACTCGGAGCACTGTGCACAGTTTCTGTCTCCGTGTCCCTTGGAATGACCCCAGCCGGAGCACTGTGCACAGTTCCTGTCTCCATATCATTTGGTTAGACCACACTCGCAGCACTGTGCACAGTTCCTTTCTCTGTATCCCTCGGTTAGACCACGCACCGAGCACTGTGCACAGTTCCGGTCTCCATATCGCTCAGTTAGAACCCGGAGTCGGAGCACTATGCACAGTTTTGGGCTCCATATCCCTCGGTTAGACCAGACTCGGAGCGCTATGCACAGTTCCGATCTCCGTATCCCTCAGTTAGACCAGACTCGGAGCATTATGCACAGTTCCGGTCTCCGTATCCTTTGGTTAGACCACACTCGGAGCACTGTGCACAGTTCCGATCTCCGTATCCCTCAGTTAGACCAGACTCGGAGCAGTATGCACAGTTCCGATCTGCGTAACCCTCGGTGAGACTACACTCGGAGCACTGTGCACAGTTTGTGTCTCCGTATCCCTCAGTAAGACCAGACTCGGAGCACTATGCACACTTCTGGTCTCTGTATCCCTCAGATAGACCCCACCCGGAGAACTGTGCACAGTTCCTGTCGCTGTATCCCGTCTCTTAGACCACACTCGGAGCACTGTGCACAGTTCCTGTCTCCGTATCCCTCGGGTAGACCACACTCGGATCACTGTGCACAGTTCCTGTCTCTTTATCCCTCGGTTAGACCACACTCGGAGCACTGTACACAGTTCCGGTCTTTGTATCCCCTTGGTTAAACCACACTCGGAGCACTGTGCACAGTTCCGGTCTCTGTATCCCCTTAGTTAGACCACACTCGGAGCACTGTGCATAGTTCCGGTCTCTGTATCCCCACGGTTAGATCACACTCGGAGCACTGAGCACAGATCTAGTCTCTGTATCCCCTCAGTTAGACCACGTCGGAGCACTGTGCACAGTTCCGGTCTCTGTATCCCCTCGGTTAGACCACACTCGGAGCACTGTGCACAGATCCGGTCTCTGTATCCCCTCAGTAAGACCACGCTTGGAGCATAGTGCACAGTTCTGGTCTCCATATCTCTCAGTTAGACCACACTCGGAGCACTGTGCACAGTTCCTGTCTCTGGATCCCTCTGTTAGACCACACTCGGAGCACTGTGCACAGTTCCGGTCTCCGTATCCCTCGGTTATCCACACTCGGAGCACTGTGCACAGTTCCGCTTTCTGTATCCCTCAGTTAGACCACACTCTGAGCTCTGTGAACATATGAACATAAGATTCTCATTCCGGCCTCAGCTCCAATTTCCCACCCTCTCCCCATAACCTTTCACCCCGTTGCTAATTAAAAATCTGTCTATCTCCTCCTTAAATTTATTCAGCACCCGGCATCCACTGCACTGTGAGGTAGTGAATTCCACAGATTCACGGCCCTTAGAGAAAAGTAATTTCTCCTCATTTCTGATTTAAATCTACCACCTCTTAGACTAAGACTATGGCCTCTCATACTAGGACACAGCTCTTATCTCCATATCCCTCGGTCAGACTACACTCGCAGCACAGTGCATCGTTGTAGTCTGCATATCCCACAGTGAGATCCCACTCGGAGTATTGTACATATTTCTATTCACCATATCCCTTGGTTAGACCACACTTGGAGCACTGTGAACAGACCTGGTCTACGTATCCCACAACTAGACCACACTTGGACCACTGTGCACAGTTCCAGTCTCCGTATCCCTTGGTCAGACCACACTCGGAGCACTTTGCACAGTTCCGATCTCCGTAACCCTCGGTTAGACCACACTTGGAGCACTATGCACAGTTACAGTCTACGTATCCATCGGTTAGACCACACTCGGAGCACTATGCACAGTTACAGTCTCCGTATCCATTGGTTAGACCACACTCGGAGCACTGTGCCCAGTTCCGGTCTCCGTATCGCTTGGTTAGACCACACTCGGAGCACTGTGCACAGTTCCTGTCTCCCTATCCCTCGGATAGATCCCACTCGGAGCACTGTGCATGGTTCCAGTCTCCGTATCTCGCGGATAGACCACACTCGGAGCGCTGTGCACAGTTCCGGCCTCCATATTGCTTGGTTAGACCACACTCGGAGCACTGTGCACAGTTTCTGTCTCCGTGTCCCTTGGATAGACCCCACCCGGAGCACCGTGCACAGTTCCTGTCTCCGTATCGTTTGGTTAGACCACACTCGCAGCACTGTGCACAGTTCCTTTCTCGGTATCCCTCGGTTAGACCACGCACCGAGCACTATGCACAGTTCCGGGCTCCATATCCCTCAGTTAGACCAGACTCGGACCGCTATGCACAGTTCCGATCTCCGTATCCCTCAGTTAGACCAGATTAGGAGCACTGTGCACAGTTCTGGTTTCCATATCCCTTGGTAGACCACACTTGGAGCACTGTGCACAGTTCCTGTCACTGTATCCCCTCAGTTAGACAACACTCAGAGCACTGTGGACATTTCCTGTCTCTGTCTCCCTCGGGTAGACCACACTCGGAGCACTGTACACTGTTCCGGTTTCTGTATCCCCTCGGTTAAACCACACTCGGAGCACTGTGCACAGTTCCGGTCTCTGTATCCCTTCAGTTAAACCATACTCGGAGCACTGTGCATAGTTCCGGTCTCTGTATCAACTCGGTTAGACCACACTTGGAGCACTGAGCACAGATCCGGTCTTTGTATCTCCTCAGTTAGACCACGTCGGAGTACTCTGCCCAGTTCCGGTCTCTGTATCCCCTCGGTTAGACCACACTCGGAGCACTGTGCACAGTTCCGGTCTCCATATTGCTTGGTTAGACCACACTCGGAGCACTGTGCACAGTTTCTGTCTCCGTGTCCCTTGGAATGACCCCAGCCGGAGCACTGTGCACAGTTCCTGTCTCCATATCATTTGGTTAGACCACACTCGCAGCACTGTGCACAGTTCCTTTCTCTGTATCCCTCGGTTAGACCACGCACCGAGCACTGTGCACAGTTCCGGTCTCCATATCGCTCAGTTAGAACCCGGAGTCGGAGCACTATGCACAGTTCTGGGCTCCATATCCCTCGGTTAGACCAGACTCGGAGCGCTATGCACAGTTCCGATCTCCGTATCCCTCAGTTAGACCAGACTCGGAGCATTATGCACAGTTCCGGTCTCCGTATCCTTTGGTTAGACCACACTCGGAGCACTGTGCACAGTTCCGATCTCCGTATCCCTCAGTTAGACCAGACTCGGAGCAGTATGCACAGTTCCGATCTGCGTAACCCTCGGTGAGACTAAACTCGGAGCACTGTGCACAGTTTGTGTCTCCGTATCCCTCAGTAAGACCAGACTCGGAGCACTATGCACACTTCTGGTCTCTGTATCCCTCAGATAGACCCCACACGGAGAACTGTGCACAGTTCCTGTCGCTGTATCCCGTCTCTTAGACCACACTCGGAGCACTGTGCACAGTTCCTGTCTCCGTATCCCTCGGGTAGACCACACTCGGATCACTGTGCACAGTTCCTGTCTCCGTATCCCTCGGTTAGACCACACTCGGAGCACTGTACACAGTTCCGGTCTTTGTATCCCCTTGGTTAAACCACACTCGGAGCACTGTGCACAGTTCCGGTCTCTGTATCCCTCGGGTAGACCTCACTCGGAGCACTGTGCACAGTTCCTGTCTCTGTATCCCTCGGGTAGACCACACTCGGATCACTGTGATTAGTTCCGGTCTCCGTATCCCTCGGTTAACCACACTCGGAGCACTGTGCACAGTTCCTGTCTCCGTATCCCTCAGTTATACCACGCTCGGAGCACTGTGCACAGTTCCGGTGTCCCTATCCCTCAGTTAGACAACAGCCGGAGCACTGTGCACAGTTCTGGTCTGCATATCCCTTGATCAGAACACACCCAGATCACTGTGCACATTCCTGTCTCTTATCCCTCGGTTAGACAACACTCGGTGCACTGTGCACAGTCCCTGTCTTTGTATCCCTCTGTTAGACCACACTCGGAACACTGTGTACAGTTCCGGTCTGCATATCCCTTGGTTAGACCACACTTGGATCACTGTGCACATTCCTGTCACTTATCCCTCAGTTAGACCACACTCGGAGCACTGTGCACAGTTCCTGTCGCTGTATCCACTCTCTTAGACCACACTTAGAGCACTGTGCACAGTTCCTGTCTCCGTATCCCTCTGTTAGACCACACTCGGAGCACTGTACACAGTTCCGGTCTCTGTATCCCCTTAGTTCGACCACTCTCGGAGCAATGTGCACAGTTCCGGTCTCTGTATCCCCGTAGGTAGACCACACTCGGAGCACTGTGCATAGTTCCGGTCTCTGTAAGCCCTCGGTTAGACCACACTCGGAGTACTGTGCACAGATCCGGTCTCTGTATCCCCTCAGTTAGACCACGCTTGGAGCACAGTGCACAGTTCTGGTCTCCATATCTCTCAGTCAGACCACACTCGGAGCACTGTGCACAGTTCCAGTCTCCGTATACCTCCGTTAGACCACACTCGGAGCACTGTGCACAGTTCCAGTCTCCGTATACCTCCGTTAGACCACACTCGGAGCACTGTGCACAGTTCCTGTCTCTGTATCCCTCTGTTAGACCACACTCGATGATTTGTGCACAGTTCCTGTCTCCGTATCCCTCGGTTATCCACACTCGAAGCACTGTGCACAGTTCCTGTCTCTGTATCCCTTGTTAGACCACACTCGGAGCACTGTGCACAGTTCCTGTCTCTGTATCCCTCGGTTAGACCACATTCGGAGCACTGTACACAGTTCCGATCTCTGTATCCGCTCGGTTAAACCACACTCGGAGCACTGTGCACAGTTCCAGTCTCCATATCCCTCGGTTAGACCACACTCGGCACTCTGTGCCCAGTTCCTGTCTCCGTATCCCTCGGTTTGACCACACTCGGAGCACTGTGCACAGTTCCTATCTCCGTATCCCTCGGTTAGACCACACTCGGATCACTGTGCACAGTTCCTGTCGCTGTATCCACTCTCTAAGACCACACTTAGAGCACTGTGCACAGTTCCTGTCTCCGTATCCCTCTGTTAGACCACACTCGGAGCACTGTACACAGTTCCGGTCTCTGTATCCCCTTAGTTCGACCACACTCGGAGCACTGTGCACAGTTCCGGTCTCTGTATCCCCGTAGGTAGAACACACTCGGAGCACTGTGCATAGTTCCAGTCTCTGTATCCCCTCGGTTAGACCACACTCGGAGAACTGTGCACAGATTCGGTCTCTGTATCCCCTCAGTTAGACCACGCTTGGAGCACAGTGCACAGTTCTGGTCTCCATATCTCTCAGTTAGACCACACTCGGAGCACTGTGCACAGTTCCTGTCTCCGTATCCCTCGGTTAGACCACACTCGGAGCACTGTGCACAGTTCCAGTCTCCGTATACCTCGGTTAGACCACACTCGGAGCATTGTGCACAGTTCCTGTCTCCGTATCCCCCGTTTATCCACACTCGAAGCACTGTGCACAGTTCCTGTCTCTGTTTCCCTCTGTTAGACCACACTCGGAGCACTGTGCACAGTTCCTGTCTCCGTATCCCTCAGTTAGACCACACTCGGAGCACTGTGCACAGTTCCGGTCTCTGTATCCCCTCAGTTAAACCATACTCGGAGCACTGTGCATAGTTCCGGTCTCTGTATCAACTCGGTTAGACCACACTTGGAGCACTGAGCACAGATCCGGTCTTTGTATCTCCTCAGTGAGACCACGTCGGAATACTCTGCCCAGTTCCGGTCTCTGTATCCCCTCGGTTAGACCACACTCGGAGCACTGTGCACAGTTCCGGTCTCCGTATTGCTTGGTTAGACCACACTCGGAGCACTGTGCACAGTTTCTGTCTCCGTGTCCCTTGGAATGACCCCAGCCGGAGCACTGTGCACAGTTCCTGTCTCCATATCATTTGGTTAGACCACACTCGCAGCACTGTGCACAGTTCCTTTCTCGGTATCCCTCGGTTAGACCACGCACCGAGCACTATGCACAGTTCCGGGCTCCATATCCCTCAGTTAGACCAGACTCGGACCGCTATGCACAGTTCCGATCTCCGTATCCCTCAGTTAGACCAGACTCGGAGCACTGTGCACAGTTCTGGTTTCCATATCCCTTGGTAGATCACACTTGGAGCACTGTGCACAGTTCCTGTCACTGTATCCCCTCAGTTAGACAACACTCAGAGCACTGTGCACATTTCCTGTCTCTGTCTCCCTCGGGTAGACCACACTCGGAGTGCTGTGCACCGTTCCAGTCTCTGTATCCCTCGGGTAGACCTCACTCGGAGCACTGTGCACAGTTCCTGTCTCTGTATCCCTCGGGTAGACCACACTCGGATCACTGTGATTATTTCCGGTCTCCGTATCCCTCGGTTAACCACACTCGGAGCACTGTGCACAGTTCCTGTCTCCGTATCCCTCAGTTATACCACACTCGGAGCACTATGCACACTTCTGGTCTCTGTATCCCTCAGATAGACCCCACACGGAGAACTGTGCACAGTTCCTGTCGCTGTATCCCGTCTCTTAGACCACACTCGGAGCACTGTGCACAGTTCCTGTCTCCGTATCCCTCGGGTAGACCACACTCGGATCACTGTGCACAGTTCCTGTCTCCGTATCCCTCGGTTAGACCACACTCGGAGCACTGTACACAGTTCCGGTCTTTGTATCCCCTTGGTTAAACCACACTCGGAGCACTGTGCACAGTTCCGGTCTCTGTATCCCTCGGGTAGACCTCACTCGGAGCACTGTGCACAGTTCCTGTCTCTGTATCCCTCGGGTAGACCACACTCGGATCACTGTGATTAGTTCCGGTCTCCGTATCCCTCGGTTAACCACACTCGGAGCACTGTGCACAGTTCCTGTCTCCGTATCCCTCAGTTATACCACGCTCGGAGCACTGTGCACAGTTCCGGTGTCCCTATCCCTCAGTTAGACAACAGCCGGAGCACTGTGCACAGTTCTGGTCTGCATATCCCTTGATCAGAACACACCCAGATCACTGTGCACATTCCTGTCTCTTATCCCTCGGTTAGACAACACTCGGTGCACTGTGCACAGTCCCTGTCTTTGTATCCCTCTGTTAGACCACACTCGGAACACTGTGTACAGTTCCGGTCTGCATATCCCTTGGTTAGACCACACTTGGATCACTGTGCACATTCCTGTCACTTATCCCTCAGTTAGACCACACTCGGAGCACTGTGCACAGTTCCTGTCGCTGTATCCACTCTCTTAGACCACACTTAGAGCACTGTGCACAGTTCCTGTCTCCGTATCCCTCTGTTAGACCACACTCGGAGCACTGTACACAGTTCCGGTCTCTGTATCCCCTTAGTTCGACCACTCTCGGAGCAATGTGCACAGTTCCGGTCTCTGTATCCCCGTAGGTAGACCACACTCGGAGCACTGTGCATAGTTCCGGTCTCTGTAAGCCCTCGGTTAGACCACACTCGGAGTACTGTGCACAGATCCGGTCTCTGTATCCCCTCAGTTAGACCACGCTTGGAGCACAGTGCACAGTTCTGGTCTCCATATCTCTCAGTCAGACCACACTCGGAGCACTGTGCACAGTTCCAGTCTCCGTATACCTCCGTTAGACCACACTCGGAGCACTGTGCACAGTTCCAGTCTCCGTATACCTCCGTTAGACCACACTCGGAGCACTGTGCACAGTTCCTGTCTCTGTATCCCTCTGTTAGACCACACTCGATGATTTGTGCACAGTTCCTGTCTCCGTATCCCTCGGTTATCCACACTCGAAGCACTGTGCACAGTTCCTGTCTCTGTATCCCTTGTTAGACCACACTCGGAGCACTGTGCACAGTTCCTGTCTCTGTATCCCTCGGTTAGACCACATTCGGAGCACTGTACACAGTTCCGATCTCTGTATCCGCTCGGTTAAACCACACTCGGAGCACTGTGCACAGTTCCAGTCTCCATATCCCTCGGTTAGACCACACTCGGCACTCTGTGCCCAGTTCCTGTCTCCGTATCCCTCGGTTTGACCACACTCGGAGCACTGTGCACAGTTCCTATCTCCGTATCCCTCGGTTAGACCACACTCGGATCACTGTGCACAGTTCCTGTCGCTGTATCCACTCTCTAAGACCACACTTAGAGCACTGTGCACAGTTCCTGTCTCCGTATCCCTCTGTTAGACCACACTCGGAGCACTGTACACAGTTCCGGTCTCTGTATCCCCTTAGTTCGACCACACTCGGAGCACTGTGCACAGTTCCGGTCTCTGTATCCCCGTAGGTAGAACACACTCGGAGCACTGTGCATAGTTCCAGTCTCTGTATCCCCTCGGTTAGACCACACTCGGAGAACTGTGCACAGATTCGGTCTCTGTATCCCCTCAGTTAGACCACGCTTGGAGCACAGTGCACAGTTCTGGTCTCCATATCTCTCAGTTAGACCACACTCGGAGCACTGTGCACAGTTCCTGTCTCCGTATCCCTCGGTTAGACCACACTCGGAGCATTGTGCACAGTTCCTGTCTCCGTATCCCCCGTTTATCCACACTCGAAGCACTGTGCACAGTTCCTGTCTCTGTTTCCCTCTGTTAGACCACACTCGGAGCACTGTGCACAGTTCCTGTCTCCGTATCCCTCAGTTAGACCACACTCGGAGCACTGTGCACAGTTCCGGTCTCTGTATCCCCTCAGTTAAACCATACTCGGAGCACTGTGCATAGTTCCGGTCTCTGTATCAACTCGGTTAGACCACACTTGGAGCACTGAGCACAGATCCGGTCTTTGTATCTCCTCAGTGAGACCACGTCGGAATACTCTGCCCAGTTCCGGTCTCTGTATCCCCTCGGTTAGACCACACTCGGAGCACTGTGCACAGTTCCGGTCTCCGTATTGCTTGGTTAGACCACACTCGGAGCACTGTGCACAGTTTCTGTCTCCGTGTCCCTTGGAATGACCCCAGCCGGAGCACTGTGCACAGTTCCTGTCTCCATATCATTTGGTTAGACCACACTCGCAGCACTGTGCACAGTTCCTTTCTCGGTATCCCTCGGTTAGACCACGCACCGAGCACTATGCACAGTTCCGGGCTCCATATCCCTCAGTTAGACCAGACTCGGACCGCTATGCACAGTTCCGATCTCCGTATCCCTCAGTTAGACCAGACTCGGAGCACTGTGCACAGTTCTGGTTTCCATATCCCTTGGTAGATCACACTTGGAGCACTGTGCACAGTTCCTGTCACTGTATCCCCTCAGTTAGACAACACTCAGAGCACTGTGCACATTTCCTGTCTCTGTCTCCCTCGGGTAGACCACACTCGGAGTGCTGTGCACCGTTCCAGTCTCTGTATCCCTCGGGTAGACCTCACTCGGAGCACTGTGCACAGTTCCTGTCTCTGTATCCCTCGGGTAGACCACACTCGGATCACTGTGATTATTTCCGGTCTCCGTATCCCTCGGTTAACCACACTCGGAGCACTGTGCACAGTTCCTGTCTCCGTATCCCTCAGTTATACCACACTCGGAGCACTGTGCACAGTTCCGGTCTCCGTATCCCTCAGTTAGACAACAGCCGGAGCACTGTGCACAGTTCTGGTCTGCATATCCCTTGATCAGAACACACCCAGATCACTGTGCACATTCCTGTCTCTTATCCCTCGGTTAGACAACACTCGGTGCACTGTGCACAGTTCCTGTCTCTGTATCCCTCTGTTAGACCACACTCGGAACACTGTGCACAGTTCCGGTCTGCATATCCCTTGGTTAGACCACACTTGGATCACTGTGCACATTCCTGTCAATTATCCCTCAGTTAGACCACACTCGGAGCACTGTGCACAGTTCCTGTCGCTGTATCCAGTCTCTTAGACCACACTTAGAGCACTGTGCACAGTTCCTGTCTCCGTATCCCTCGGTTAGACCACACTCGGAGCACTGTACACAGTTCCGGTCTCTGTATCCCCTTAGTTCGACCACTCTCGGAGCAATGTGCACAGTTCCGGTCTCTGTATCCCCGTAGGTAGACCACACTCGGAGCACTGTGCATAGTTCCGGTCTCTATATCCCCTCGGTTAGACCACACTCGGAGTACTGTGCACAGATCCGGTCCCTGTATCCCCTCAGTTAGACCACGCTTGGAACACAGTGCACAGTTCTGGTCTCCATATCTCTCAGTTAGACCACACTCGGAGCACTGAGCACAGTTCCAGTCTCCGTATCCCTCAGTTAGACCACACTCGGAGCACTGTGCACAGTTCCAGTCTCCGTATACCTCCGTTAGACCACACTCGGAGCACTGTGCACAGTTCCTGTCTCTGTATCCCTCTGTTAGACCACACTCGGAGCATTGTGCACAGTTCCTGTCTCCGTATCCCTCGGTTATCCACACTCGAAGCACTGTGCACAGTTCCTGTCTCTGTATCCCTTGTTAGACCACACTCGGAGGACTGTGCACAGTTCCTGTCTCTGTATCCCTCGGTTAGACCACATTCAGAGCACTGTACACAGTTCCGGTCTCTGTATCCGCTCGGTTAAACCACACTCGGAGCACTGTGCACAGTTCCAGTCTCCATATCCCTCGGTTAGACCACACTCGGCACTCTGTGCCCAGTTCCTGTCTCCGTATCCCTCGGTTTGACCACACTCGGAGCACTGTGCACAGTTCCTATCTCCGTATCCCTCGGTTAGACCACACTCGGAGCACTGTGCACAGTTCCTGTCGCTGTATCCACTCTCTTAGACCACACTTAGAGCACTGTGCACAGTTCCTGTCTCCGTATCCCTCTGTTAGACCACACTCAGAGCACTGTACACAGTTCCGGTCTCTGTATCCCCTTAGTTCGACCACACTCGGAGCACTGTGCACAGTTCCGGTCTCTGTATCCCCGTAGGTAGACCACACTCGGAGCACTGTGCATAGTTCCAGTCTCTGTATCCCCTCGGTTAGACCACGCTCGGAGAACTGTGCACAGATCCGGTCTCTGTATCCCCTCAGTTAGACCACGCTTGGAGCACAGTGCACAGTTCTGGTCTCCATATCTCTCAGTTAGACCACACTCAGAGCACTGTGCACAGTTCCTGTCTCCGTATCCCTCGGTTAGACCACACTCGGAGAACTGTGCACAGTTCCAGTCTCCGTATACCTCGGTTAGACCACACTCGGAGCATTGCGCACAGTTCCTGTCTCCGTATCCCTCGGTTATCCACACTCGAAGCACTGTGCACAGTTCCTGTCTCTGTATCCCTCTTTTAGACCACACTCGGAGCACTGTGCACAGTTCCTGTCTCTGTATCCCTCAGTTAGACCACACTCGGAGCACTGTACACTGTTCCGGTCTCTGTATCCCCTCGGTTAAACCACACTCGGAGCACTGTGCACAGTTCCGGTCTCTGTATCCCCTCAGTTAAACCATACTCGGAGCACTGTGCATAGTTCCGGTCTCTGTATCCCCTCGGTTAGACCACACTTGGAGCACTGAGCACAGATCCGGTCTTTGTATCTCCTCAGTTAGACCACGTCGGAGTACTCTGCCCAGTTCCGGTCTCTGTATCCCCTCGGTTAGACCACACTCGGAGCACTGTGCACAGTTCCGGTCTCCGTATTGCTTGGTTAGACCACACTCGGAGCACTGTGCACAGTTTCTGTCTCCGTGTCCCTTGGAATGACCCCAGCCGGAGCACTGTGCACAGTTCCTGTCTCCATATCATTTGGTTAGACCACACTCGCAGCACTGTGCACAGTTCCTTTCTCTGTATCCCTCGGTTAGACCACGCACCGAGCACTGTGCACAGTTCCGGTCTCCATATCGCTCAGTTAGAACCCGGAGTCGGAGCACTATGCACAGTTTTGGGCTCCATATCCCTCGGTTAGACCAGACTCGGAGCGCTATGCACAGTTCCGATCTCCGTATCCCTCAGTTAGACCAGACTCGGAGCATTATGCACAGTTCTGGTCTCCGTATCCTTTGGTTAGACCACACTCGGAGCACTGTGCACAGTTCCGATCTCCGTATCCCTCAGTTAGACCAGACTCGGAGCAGTATGCACAGTTCCGATCTGCGTAACCCTCGGTGAGACTACACTCGGAGCACTGTGCACAGTTTGTGTCTCCGTATCCCTCAGTAAGACCAGACTCGGAGCACTATGCACACTTCTGGTCTCTGTATCCCTCAGATAGACCCCACCCGGAGAACTGTGCACAGTTCCTGTCGCTGTATCCCGTCTCTTAGACCACACTCGGAGCACTGTGCACAGTTCCTGTCTCCGTATCCCTCGGGTAGACCACACTCGGATCACTGTGCACAGTTCCTGTCTCTTTATCCCTCGGTTAGACCACACTCGGAGCACTGTACACAGTTCCGGTCTTTGTATCCCCTTGGTTAAACCACACTCGGAGCACTGTGCACAGTTCCGGTCTCTGTATCCCTCGGGTAGACCTCACTCGGAGCACTGTGCACAGTTCCTGTCTCTGTATCCCTCGGGTAGACCACACTCGGATCACTGTGATTAGTTCCGGTCTCCGTATCCCTCTGTTAGACCACACTCGGAGCATTGTGCACAGTTCCTGTCTCCGTATCCCTCGGTTATCCACACTCGAAGCACTGTGCACAGTTCCTGTCTCTGTATCCCTTGTTAGACCACACTCGGAGGACTGTGCACAGTTCCTGTCTCTGTATCCCTCGGTTAGACCACATTCAGAGCACTGTACACAGTTCCGGTCTCTGTATCCGCTCGGTTAAACCACACTCGGAGCACTGTGCACAGTTCCAGTCTCCATATCCCTCGGTTAGACCACACTCGGCACTCTGTGCCCAGTTCCTGTCTCCGTATCCCTCGGTTTGACCACACTCGGAGCACTGTGCACAGTTCCTATCTCCGTATCCCTCGGTTAGACCACACTCGGAGCACTGTGCACAGTTCCTGTCGCTGTATCCACTCTCTTAGACCACACTTAGAGCACTGTGCACAGTTCCTGTCTCCGTATCCCTCTGTTAGACCACACTCAGAGCACTGTACACAGTTCCGGTCTCTGTATCCCCTTAGTTCGACCACACTCGGAGCACTGTGCACAGTTCCGGTCTCTGTATCCCCGTAGGTAGACCACACTCGGAGCACTGTGCATAGTTCCAGTCTCTGTATCCCCTCGGTTAGACCACGCTCGGAGAACTGTGCACAGATCCGGTCTCTGTATCCCCTCAGTTAGACCACGCTTGGAGCACAGTGCACAGTTCTGGTCTCCATATCTCTCAGTTAGACCACACTCAGAGCACTGTGCACAGTTCCTGTCTCCGTATCCCTCGGTTAGACCACACTCGGAGAACTGTGCACAGTTCCAGTCTCCGTATACCTCGGTTAGACCACACTCGGAGCATTGCGCACAGTTCCTGTCTCCGTATCCCTCGGTTATCCACACTCGAAGCACTGTGCACAGTTCCTGTCTCTGTATCCCTCTTTTAGACCACACTCGGAGCACTGTGCACAGTTCCTGTCTCTGTATCCCTCAGTTAGACCACACTCGGAGCACTGTACACTGTTCCGGTCTCTGTATCCCCTCGGTTAAACCACACTCGGAGCACTGTGCACAGTTCCGGTCTCTGTATCCCCTCAGTTAAACCATACTCGGAGCACTGTGCATAGTTCCGGTCTCTGTATCCCCTCGGTTAGACCACACTTGGAGCACTGAGCACAGATCCGGTCTTTGTATCTCCTCAGTTAGACCACGTCGGAGTACTCTGCCCAGTTCCGGTCTCTGTATCCCCTCGGTTAGACCACACTCGGAGCACTGTGCACAGTTCCGGTCTCCGTATTGCTTGGTTAGACCACACTCGGAGCACTGTGCACAGTTTCTGTCTCCGTGTCCCTTGGAATGACCCCAGCCGGAGCACTGTGCACAGTTCCTGTCTCCATATCATTTGGTTAGACCACACTCGCAGCACTGTGCACAGTTCCTTTCTCTGTATCCCTCGGTTAGACCACGCACCGAGCACTGTGCACAGTTCCGGTCTCCATATCGCTCAGTTAGAACCCGGAGTCGGAGCACTATGCACAGTTTTGGGCTCCATATCCCTCGGTTAGACCAGACTCGGAGCGCTATGCACAGTTCCGATCTCCGTATCCCTCAGTTAGACCAGACTCGGAGCATTATGCACAGTTCCGGTCTCCGTATCCTTTGGTTAGACCACACTCGGAGCACTGTGCACAGTTCCGATCTCCGTATCCCTCAGTTAGACCAGACTCGGAGCAGTATGCACAGTTCCGATCTGCGTAACCCTCGGTGAGACTACACTCGGAGCACTGTGCACAGTTTGTGTCTCCGTATCCCTCAGTAAGACCAGACTCGGAGCACTATGCACACTTCTGGTCTCTGTATCCCTCAGATAGACCCCACCCGGAGAACTGTGCACAGTTCCTGTCGCTGTATCCCGTCTCTTAGACCACACTCGGAGCACTGTGCACAGTTCCTGTCTCCGTATCCCTCGGGTAGACCACACTCGGATCACTGTGCACAGTTCCTGTCTCTTTATCCCTCGGTTAGACCACACTCGGAGCACTGTACACAGTTCCGGTCTTTGTATCCCCTTGGTTAAACCACACTCGGAGCACTGTGCACAGTTCCGGTCTCTGTATCCCCTTAGTTAGACCACACTCGGAGCACTGTGCATAGTTCCGGTCTCTGTATCCCCACGGTTAGATCACACTCGGAGCACTGAGCACAGATCTAGTCTCTGTATCCCCTCAGTTAGACCACGTCGGAGCACTGTGCACAGTTCCAGTCTCTGTATCCCCTCGGTTAGACCACACTCGGAGCACTGTGCACAGATCCGGTCTCTGTATCCCCTCAGTAAGACCACGCTTGGAGCATAGTGCACAGTTCTGGTCTCCATATCTCTCAGTTAGACCACACTCGGAGCACTGTGCACAGTTCCTGTCTCTGGATCCCTCTGTTAGACCACACTCGGAGCACTGTGCACAGTTCCGGTCTCCGTATCCCTCGGTTATCCACACTCGGAGCACTGTGCACAGTTCCGCTTTCTGTATCTCTCAGTTAGACCACACTCTGAGCTCTGTGAACATATGAACATAAGATTCTCATTCCGGCCTCAGCTCCAATTTCCCACCCTCTCCCCATAACCTTTCACCCCGTTGCTAATTAAAAATCTGTCTATCTCCTCCTTAAATTTATTCAGCACCCGGCATCCACTGCACTGTGAGGTAGTGAATTCCACAGATTCACGGCCCTTAGAGAAAAGTAATTTCTCCTCATCTCTGATTTAAATCTACCACCTCTTAGACTAAGACTATGGCCTCTCATACTAGGGGACAGCTCTTATCTCCATATCCCTCGGTCAGACTACACTCGGAGCACAGTGCATAGTTGTAGTCTGCATATCCCACAGTGAGATCCCACTCGGAGTATTGTACATATTTCTATTCACCATATCCCTTGGTTAGACCACACTTGGAGCACTGTGAACAGACCTGGTCTACATATCCCACAACTAGACCACACTTGGACCACTGTGCACAGTTCCAGTCTCCGTATCCCTTGGTCAGACCACACTCGGAGCACTGTGCACAGTTCCGATCTCCGTAACCCTCGGTTAGACCACACTTGGAGCACTATGCACAGTTACAGTCTACGTATCCATCGGTTAGACCACACTCGGAGCACTATGCACAGTTACAGTCTCCGTATCGTTTGGTTAGACCACACTCGCAGCACTGTGCACAGTTCCTTTCTCGGTATCCCTCGGTTAGACCACGCACCGAGCACTATGCACAGTTCCGGGCTCCATATCCCTCAGTTAGACCAGACTTGGACCGCTATGCACAGTTCCGATCTCCGTATCCCTCAGTTAGACCAGACTCGGAGCACTGTGCACAGTTCTGGTTTCCATATCCCTTGGTAGACCACACTTGGAGCACTGTGCACAGTTCCTGTCACTGTATCCCCTCAGTTAGACAACACTCAGAGCACTGTGCACATTTCCTGTCTCTGTCTCCCTCGGGTAGACCACACTCGGAGCGCTGTGCACAGTTCCAGTCTCTGTATCCCTCGGGTAGACCTCACTCGGTTCACTGTGCACAGTTCCTGTCTCTGTATCCCTCGGGTAGACCACACTCGGATCACTGTGCACAGTTCCTGTCTCCGTATCCCTCAGTTATACCACGCTCGGAGCACTGTGCACAGTTCCGGTCTCCGTATCCCTCAGTTAGACAACAGCAGGAGCACTGTGCACAGTTCTGGTCTGCAAAGCCCTTGATCAGAACACACCCAGATCACTGTGCACATTCCTGTCTCTTATCCCTCGGTTAGACAACACTCGGTGCACTGTGCACAGTTCCTGTCTCTGTATCCCTCTGTTAGACCACACTCGGAACACTGTGCACAGTTCCGGTCTGCATATCCCTTGGTTAGACCACACTTGGATCACTGTGCACATTCCTGTCAATTATCCCTCAGTTAGACCACACTCGGAGCACTGTGCACAGTTCCTGTCGCTGTATCCAGTCTCTTAGACCACACTTAGAGCACTGTGCACAGTTCCTGTCTCCGTATCCCTCGGTTAGACCACACTCGGAGCACTGTACACAGTTCCGGTCTCTGTATCCCCTTAGTTCGACCACTCTCGGAGCAATGTGCACAGTTCCGGTCTCTGTATCCCCGTAGGTAGACCACACTCGGAGCACTGTGCATAGTTCCGGTCTCTGTATCCCCTCGGTTAGACCACACTCGGAGTACTGTGCACAGATCCGGTCTCTGTATCCCCTCAGTTAGACCACGCTTGGAGCACAGTGCACATTTCTGGTCTCCATATCTCTCAGTTAGACCACACTCGGAGCACTGTGCACAGTTCCAGTCTCCGTATCCCTCAGTTAGACCACACTCGGAGCACTGTGCACAGTTCCAGTCTCCGTATACCTCCGTTAGACCACACTCGGAGAACTGTGCACAGTTCCTGTCTCTGTATCCCTCTGTTAGACCACACTCGGAGCATTGTGCACAGTTCCTGTCTCCGTATCCCTCGGTTATCCACACTCGAAGCAATGTGCACAGTTCCTGTCTCTGTATCCCTTGTTAGACCACACTCGGAGCACTGTGCACAGTTCCTGTCTCTGTATCCCTCGGTTAGACCACATTCGGAGCACTGTACACAGTTCCGGTCTCTGTATCCGCTCGGTTAAACCACACTCGGAGCACTGTGCACAGTTCCAGTCTCCATATCCCTCGGTTTGACCACACTTGGAGCACTGTGCACAGTTCCTATCTCCGTATCCCTCGGTTAGACCACACTCGGAGCACTGTGCACAGTTCCTGTCGCTGTATCCACTCTCTTAGACCACACTTAGAGCACTGTGCACAGTTCCTGTCTCCGTATCCCTCTGTTAGACCACACTCGGAGCACTGTACACAGTTCCGGTCTCTGTATCCCCTTAGTTCGACCACACTCGGAGCACTGTGCACAGTTCCGGTCTCTGTATCCCCGTAGGTAGACCACACTCGGAGCACTGTGCATAGTTCCAGTCTCTGTATCCCCTCGGTTAGACCACACTCGGAGAACTGTGCACAGATCCGGTCTCTGTATCCCCTCGGTTAGACCACACTCGGAGCACTGTGCACAGTTCCGGTCTCCGTATTGCTTGATTAGACCACACTCGGAGCACTGTGCACAGTTTCTGTCTCCGTGTCCCTTGGAATGACCCCAGCCGGAGCACTGTGCACAGTTCCTGTCTCCATATCATTTGGTTAGACCACAGTCGCAGCACTGTGCACAGTTAATTTCTCGGTATCCCTCGGTTAGACCACGCACCGAGCACTATGCACTGTTCCGGGCTCCATATCCCTCAGTTAGACCAGACTCGGACCGCTATGCACAGTTCCGATCTCCGTATCCCTCAGTTAGACCAGACTCGGAGCACTGTGCACAGTTCTGGTTTCCATATCCCTTGGTAGACCACACTTGGAGCACTATGCACAGTTCCTGTCACTGTATCCCCTCAGTTAGACAACACTCAGAGCACTGTGCACATTTCCTGTCTCTGTCTCCCTCGGGTAGACCACACTCGGAGCGCTGTGCACAGTTCCAGTCTCTGTATCCCTCGGGTAGACCTCACTCGGAGCACTGTGCACAGTTCCTGTCTCTGTATCCCTCGGGTAGACCACACTCGGATCACTGTGATTAGTTCCGGTCTCCGTATCCCTCGGTTAACCACACTCGGAGCACTGTGCACAGTTCCTGTCTCCGTATCCCTCAGTTAGACCACGCTTGGAGCACAGTGCACAGTTCCTGTCTCCGTATCCCTCGGTTAGACAACACTCGGAGCACTGTGCACAGTTCCAGTCTCCGTATACCTCGGTTAGAGCACACTCGGAGCATTGCGCACAGTTCCTGTCTCCGTATCCCTCGGTTATCCACACTCGAAGCACTGTGCACAGTTCCTGTCTCTGTATCCCTCTTTTAGACCACACTCGGAGGACTGTGCACAGT
The DNA here is from genome assembly GCA_026770705.1 of Isurus oxyrinchus. Classification (NCBI taxonomy): domain Eukaryota; kingdom Metazoa; phylum Chordata; class Chondrichthyes; order Lamniformes; family Lamnidae; genus Isurus; species Isurus oxyrinchus. The sequence continues at coordinate 242,114 of JANJGN010000699.1, read as the reverse complement.
TCCTGTCTCCGTATCCCTCAGTTAGACCACACTCGGAGCACTGTACACTGTTCCGGTTTCTGTATCCCCTCGGTTAAACCACACTCGGAGCACTGTGCACAGTTCCGGTCTCTGTATCCCCTCAGTTAAACCATACTCGGAGCACTGTGCATAGTTCCGGTCTCTGTATCCCCTCGGTTAGACCACACTTGGAGCACTGAGCACAGATCCGGTCTTTGTATCTCCTCAGTTAGACCACGTCGGAGTACTCTGCCCAGTTCCGGTCTCTGTATCCCCTCGGTTAGACCACACTCGGAGCACTGTGCACAGTTCCGGTCTCCGTATTGCTTGGTTAGACCACACTCGGAGCACTGTGCACAGTTTCTGTCTCCGTGTCCCTTGGAATGACCCCAGCCGGAGCACTGTGCACAGTTCCTGTCTCCATATCATTTGGTTAGACCACACTCGCAGCACTGTGCACAGTTCCTTTCTCGGTATCCCTCGGTTAGACCACGCACCGAGCACTATGCACAGTTCCGGGCTCCATATCCCTCAGTTAGACCAGACTCGGACCGCTATGCACAGTTCCGATCTCCGTATCCCTCAGTTAGACCAGACTCGGAGCACTGTGCACAGTTCTGGTTTCCATATCCCTTGGTAGATCACACTTGGAGCACTGTGCACAGTTCCTGTCACTGTATCCCCTCAGTTAGACAACACTCAGAGCACTGTGCACATTTCCTGTCTCTGTCTCCCTCGGGTAGACCACACTCGGAGTGCTGTGCACCGTTCCAGTCTCTGTATCCCTCGGGTAGACCTCACTCGGAGCACTGTGCACAGTTCCTGTCTCTGTATCCCTCGGGTAGACCACACTCGGATCACTGTGATTATTTCCGGTCTCCGTATCCCTCGGTTAACCACACTCGGAGCACTGTGCACAGTTCCTGTCTCCGTATCCCTCAGTTATACCACACTCGGAGCACTGTGCACAGTTCCGGTCTCCGTATCCCTCAGTTAGACAACAGCCGGAGCACTGTGCACAGTTCTGGTCTGCATATCCCTTGATCAGAACACACCCAGATCACTGTGCACATTCCTGTCTCTTATCCCTCGGTTAGACAACACTCGGTGCACTGTGCACAGTTCCTGTCTCTGTATCCCTCTGTTAGACCACACTCGGAACACTGTGCACAGTTCCGGTCTGCATATCCCTTGGTTAGACCACACTTGGATCACTGTGCACATTCCTGTCAATTATCCCTCAGTTAGACCACACTCGGAGCACTGTGCACAGTTCCTGTCGCTGTATCCAGTCTCTTAGACCACACTTAGAGCACTGTGCACAGTTCCTGTCTCCGTATCCCTCGGTTAGACCACACTCGGAGCACTGTACACAGTTCCGGTCTCTGTATCCCCTTAGTTCGACCACTCTCGGAGCAATGTGCACAGTTCCGGTCTCTGTATCCCCGTAGGTAGACCACACTCGGAGCACTGTGCATAGTTCCGGTCTCTGTATCCCCTCGGTTAGACCACACTCGGAGTACTGTGCACAGATCCGGTCCCTGTATCCCCTCAGTTAGACCACGCTTGGAACACAGTGCACAGTTCTGGTCTCCATATCTCTCAGTTAGACCACACTCGGAGCACTGAGCACAGTTCCAGTCTCCGTATCCCTCAGTTAGACCACACTCGGAGCACTGTGCACAGTTCCAGTCTCCGTATACCTCCGTTAGACCACACTCGGAGCACTGTGCACAGTTCCTGTCTCTGTATCCCTCTGTTAGACCACACTCGGAGCATTGTGCACAGTTCCTGTCTCCGTATCCCTCGGTTATCCACACTCGAAGCACTGTGCACAGTTCCTGTCTCTGTATCCCTTGTTAGACCACACTCGGAGGACTGTGCACAGTTCCTGTCTCTGTATCCCTCGGTTAGACCACATTCAGAGCACTGTACACAGTTCCGGTCTCTGTATCCGCTCGGTTAAACCACACTCGGAGCACTGTGCACAGTTCCAGTCTCCATATCCCTCGGTTAGACCACACTCGGCACTCTGTGCCCAGTTCCTGTCTCCGTATCCCTCGGTTTGACCACACTCGGAGCACTGTGCACAGTTCCTATCTCCGTATCCCTCGGTTAGACCACACTCGGAGCACTGTGCACAGTTCCTGTCGCTGTATCCACTCTCTTAGACCACACTTAGAGCACTGTGCACAGTTCCTGTCTCCGTATCCCTCTGTTAGACCACACTCAGAGCACTGTACACAGTTCCGGTCTCTGTATCCCCTTAGTTCGACCACACTCGGAGCACTGTGCACAGTTCCAGTCTCTGTATCCCCTCGGTTAGACCACGCTCGGAGAACTGTGCACAGATCCGGTCTCTGTATCCCCTCAGTTAGACCACGCTTGGAGCACAGTGCACAGTTCTGGTCTCCATATCTCTCAGTTAGACCACACTCAGAGCACTGTGCACAGTTCCTGTCTCCGTATCCCTCGGTTAGACCACACTCGGAGAACTGTGCACAGTTCCAGTCTCCGTATACCTCGGTTAGACCACACTCGGAGCATTGCGCACAGTTCCTGTCTCCGTATCCCTCGGTTATCCACACTCGAAGCACTGTGCACAGTTTCTGTCTCTGTATCCCTCTTTTAGACCACACTCGGAGCACTGTGCACAGTTCCTGTCTCTGTATCCCTCAGTTAGACCACACTCGGAGCACTGTACACTGTTCCGGTCTCTGTATCCCCTCGGTTAAACCACACTCGGAGCACTGTGCACCGTTCCGGTCTCTGTATCCCCTCAGTTAAACCATACTCGGAGCACTGTGCATAGTTCCGGTCTCTGTATCCCCTCGGTTAGACCACACTTGGAGCACTGAGCACAGATCCGGTCTTTGTATCTCCTCAGTTAGACCACGTCGGAGTACTCTGCCCAGTTCCGGTCTCTGTATCCCCTCGGTTAGACCACACTCGGAGCACTGTGCACAGTTCCGGTCTCCGTATTGCTTGGTTAGACCACACTCGGAGCACTGTGCACAGTTTCTGTCTCCGTGTCCCTTGGAATGACCCCAGCCGGAGCACTGTGCACAGTTCCTGTCTCCATATCATTTGGTTAGACCACACTCGCAGCACTGTGCACAGTTCCTTTCTCTGTATCCCTCGGTTAGACCACGCACCGAGCACTGTGCACAGTTCCGGTCTCCATATCGCTCAGTTAGAACCCGGAGTCGGAGCACTATGCACAGTTTTGGGCTCCATATCCCTCGGTTAGACCAGACTCGGAGCGCTATGCACAGTTCCGATCTCCGTATCCCTCAGTTAGACCAGACTCGGAGCATTATGCACAGTTCCGGTCTCCGTATCCTTTGGTTAGACCACACTCGGAGCACTGTGCACAGTTCCGATCTCCGTATCCCTCAGTTAGACCAGACTCGGAGCAGTATGCACAGTTCCGATCTGCGTAACCCTCGGTGAGACTACACTCGGAGCACTGTGCACAGTTTGTGTCTCCGTATCCCTCAGTAAGACCAGACTCGGAGCACTATGCACACTTCTGGTCTCTGTATCCCTCAGATAGACCCCACCCGGAGAACTGTGCACAGTTCCTGTCGCTGTATCCCGTCTCTTAGACCACACTCGGAGCACTGTGCACAGTTCCTGTCTCCGTATCCCTCGGGTAGACCACACTCGGATCACTGTGCACAGTTCCTGTCTCTTTATCCCTCGGTTAGACCACACTCGGAGCACTGTACACAGTTCCGGTCTTTGTATCCCCTTGGTTAAACCACACTCGGAGCACTGTGCACAGTTCCGGTCTCTGTATCCCCTTAGTTAGACCACACTCGGAGCACTGTGCATAGTTCCGGTCTCTGTATCCCCACGGTTAGATCACACTCGGAGCACTGAGCACAGATCTAGTCTCTGTATCCCCTCAGTTAGACCACGTCGGAGCACTGTGCACAGTTCCGGTCTCTGTATCCCCTCGGTTAGACCACACTCGGAGCACTGTGCACAGATCCGGTCTCTGTATCCCCTCAGTAAGACCACGCTTGGAGCATAGTGCACAGTTCTGGTCTCCATATCTCTCAGTTAGACCACACTCGGAGCACTGTGCACAGTTCCTGTCTCTGGATCCCTCTGTTAGACCACACTCGGAGCACTGTGCACAGTTCCGGTCTCCGTATCCCTCGGTTATCCACACTCGGAGCACTGTGCACAGTTCCGCTTTCTGTATCCCTCAGTTAGACCACACTCTGAGCTCTGTGAACATATGAACATAAGATTCTCATTCCGGCCTCAGCTCCAATTTCCCACCCTCTCCCCATAACCTTTCACCCCGTTGCTAATTAAAAATCTGTCTATCTCCTCCTTAAATTTATTCAGCACCCGGCATCCACTGCACTGTGAGGTAGTGAATTCCACAGATTCACGGCCCTTAGAGAAAAGTAATTTCTCCTCATTTCTGATTTAAATCTACCACCTCTTAGACTAAGACTATGGCCTCTCATACTAGGACACAGCTCTTATCTCCATATCCCTCGGTCAGACTACACTCGCAGCACAGTGCATCGTTGTAGTCTGCATATCCCACAGTGAGATCCCACTCGGAGTATTGTACATATTTCTATTCACCATATCCCTTGGTTAGACCACACTTGGAGCACTGTGAACAGACCTGGTCTACGTATCCCACAACTAGACCACACTTGGACCACTGTGCACAGTTCCAGTCTCCGTATCCCTTGGTCAGACCACACTCGGAGCACTGTGCACAGTTCCGATCTCCGTAACCCTCGGTTAGACCACACTTGGAGCACTATGCACAGTTACAGTCTACGTATCCATCGGTTAGACCACACTCGGAGCACTATGCACAGTTACAGTCTCCGTATCCATTGGTTAGACCACACTCGGAGCACTGTGCCCAGTTCCGGTCTCCGTATCGCTTGGTTAGACCACACTCGGAGCACTGTGCACAGTTCCTGTCTCCGTATCCCTCGGATAGATCCCACTCGGAGCACTGTGCATGGTTCCAGTCTCCGTATCTCGCGGATAGACCACACTCGGAGCGCTGTGCACAGTTCCGGCCTCCATATTGCTTGGTTAGACCACACTCGGAGCACTGTGCACAGTTTCTGTCTCCGTGTCCCTTGGATAGACCCCACCCGGAGCACCGTGCACAGTTCCTGTCTCCGTATCGTTTGGTTAGACCACACTCGCAGCACTGTGCACAGTTCCTTTCTCGGTATCCCTCGGTTAGACCACGCACCGAGCACTATGCACAGTTCCGGGCTCCATATCCCTCAGTTAGACCAGACTCGGACCGCTATGCACAGTTCCGATCTCCGTATCCCTCAGTTAGACCAGATTAGGAGCACTGTGCACAGTTCTGGTTTCCATATCCCTTGGTAGACCACACTTGGAGCACTGTGCACAGTTCCTGTCACTGTATCCCCTCAGTTAGACAACACTCAGAGCACTGTGCACATTTCCTGTCTCTGTCTCCCTCGGGTAGACCACACTCGGAGCACTGTACACTGTTCCGGTTTCTGTATCCCCTCGGTTAAACCACACTCGGAGCACTGTGCACAGTTCCGGTCTCTGTATCCCCTCAGTTAAACCATACTCGGAGCACTGTGCATAGTTCCGGTCTCTGTATCAACTCGGTTAGACCACACTTGGAGCACTGAGCACAGATCCGGTCTTTGTATCTCCTCAGTTAGACCACGTCGGAGTACTCTGCCCAGTTCCGGTCTCTGTATCCCCTCGGTTAGACCACACTCGGAGCACTGTGCACAGTTCCGGTCTCCATATTGCTTGGTTAGACCACACTCGGAGCACTGTGCACAGTTTCTGTCTCCGTGTCCCTTGGAATGACCCCAGCCGGAGCACTGTGCACAGTTCCTGTCTCCATATCATTTGGTTAGACCACACTCGCAGCACTGTGCACAGTTCCTTTCTCTGTATCCCTCGGTTAGACCACGCACCGAGCACTGTGCACAGTTCCGGTCTCCATATCGCTCAGTTAGAACCCGGAGTCGGAGCACTATGCACAGTTCTGGGCTCCATATCCCTCGGTTAGACCAGACTCGGAGCGCTATGCACAGTTCCGATCTCCGTATCCCTCAGTTAGACCAGACTCGGAGCATTATGCACAGTTCCGGTCTCCGTATCCTTTGGTTAGACCACACTCGGAGCACTGTGCACAGTTCCGATCTCCGTATCCCTCAGTTAGACCAGACTCGGAGCAGTATGCACAGTTCCGATCTGCGTAACCCTCGGTGAGACTAAACTCGGAGCACTGTGCACAGTTTGTGTCTCCGTATCCCTCAGTAAGACCAGACTCGGAGCACTATGCACACTTCTGGTCTCTGTATCCCTCAGATAGACCCCACCCGGAGAACTGTGCACAGTTCCTGTCGCTGTATCCCGTCTCTTAGACCACACTCGGAGCACTGTGCACAGTTCCTGTCTCCGTATCCCTCGGGTAGACCACACTCGGATCACTGTGCACAGTTCCTGTCTCCGTATCCCTCGGTTAGACCACACTCGGAGCACTGTACACAGTTCCGGTCTTTGTATCCCCTTGGTTAAACCACACTCGGAGCACTGTGCACAGTTCCGGTCTCTGTATCCCTCGGGTAGACCTCACTCGGAGCACTGTGCACAGTTCCTGTCTCCGTATCCCTCAGTTATACCACGCTCGGAGCACTGTGCACAGTTCCGGTGTCCGTATCCCTCAGTTAGACAACAGCCGGAGCACTGTGCACAGTTCTGGTCTGCATATCCCTTGATCAGAACACACCCAGATCACTGTGCACATTCCTGTCTCTTATCCCTCGGTTAGACAACACTCGGTGCACTGTGCACAGTCTCTGTCTTTGTATCCCTCTGTTAGACCACACTCGGAACACTGTGTACAGTTCCGGTCTGCATATCCCTTGGTTAGACCACACTTGGATCACTGTGCACATTCCTGTCACTTATCCCTCAGTTAGACCACACTCGGAGCACTGTGCACAGTTCCTGTCGCTGTATCCACTCTCTTAGACCACACTTCGAGCACTGTGCACAGTTCCTGTCTCCGTATCCCTCAGATAGACCACACTCGGAGCACTGTACACAGTTCCGGTCTCTGTATCCCCTTAGTTCGACCACTCTCGGAGCAATGTGCACAGTTCCGGTCTCTGTATCCCCGTAGGTAGACCACACTCGGAGCACTGTGCATAGTTCCGGTCTCTGTAAGCCCTCGGTTAGACCACACTCGGAGTACTGTGCACAGATCCGGTCTCTGTATCCCCTCAGTTAGACCACGCTTGGAGCACAGTGCACAGTTCTGGTCTCCATATCTCTCAGTCAGACCACACTCGGAGCACTGTGCACAGTTCCAGTCTCCGTATACCTCCGTTAGACCACACTCGGAGCACTGTGCACAGTTCCAGTCTCCGTATACCTCCGTTAGACCACACTCGGAGCACTGTGCACAGTTCCTGTCTCTGTATCCCTCTGTTAGACCACACTCGATGATTTGTGCACAGTTCCTGTCTCCGTATCCCTCGGTTATCCACACTCGAAGCACTGTGCACAGTTCCTGTCTCTGTATCCCTTGTTAGACCACACTCGGAGCACTGTGCACAGTTCCTGTCTCTGTATCCCTCGGTTAGACCACATTCGGAGCACTGTACACAGTTCCGATCTCTGTATCCGCTCGGTTAAACCACACTCGGAGCACTGTGCACAGTTCCAGTCTCCATATCCCTCGGTTAGACCACACTCGGCACTCTGTGCCCAGTTCCTGTCTCCGTATCCCTCGGTTTGACCACACTCGGAGCACTGTGCACAGTTCCTATCTCCGTATCCCTCGGTTAGACCACACTCGGATCACTGTGCACAGTTCCTGTCGCTGTATCCACTCTCTAAGACCACACTTAGAGCACTGTGCACAGTTCCTGTCTCCGTATCCCTCTGTTAGACCACACTCGGAGCACTGTACACAGTTCCGGTCTCTGTATCCCCTTAGTTCGACCACACTCGGAGCACTGTGCACAGTTCCGGTCTCTGTATCCCCGTAGGTAGAACACACTCGGAGCACTGTGCATAGTTCCAGTCTCTGTATCCCCTCGGTTAGACCACACTCGGAGAACTGTGCACAGATTCGGTCTCTGTATCCCCTCAGTTAGACCACGCTTGGAGCACAGTGCACAGTTCTGGTCTCCATATCTCTCAGTTAGACCACACTCGGAGCACTGTGCACAGTTCCTGTCTCCGTATCCCTCGGTTAGACCACACTCGGAGCACTGTGCACAGTTCCAGTCTCCGTATACCTCGGTTAGACCACACTCGGAGCATTGTGCACAGTTCCTGTCTCCGTATCCCCCGTTTATCCACACTCGAAGCACTGTGCACAGTTCCTGTCTCTGTTTCCCTCTGTTAGACCACACTCGGAGCACTGTGCACAGTTCCTGTCTCCGTATCCCTCAGTTAGACCACACTCGGAGCACTGTGCACAGTTCCGGTCTCTGTATCCCCTCAGTTAAACCATACTCGGAGCACTGTGCATAGTTCCGGTCTCTGTATCAACTCGGTTAGACCACACTTGGAGCACTGAGCACAGATCCGGTCTTTGTATCTCCTCAGTTAGACCACGTCGGAATACTCTGCCCAGTTCCGGTCTCTGTATCCCCTCGGTTAGACCACACTCGGAGCACTGTGCACAGTTCCGGTCTCCGTATTGCTTGGTTAGACCACACTCGGAGCACTGTGCGCAGTTTCTGTCTCCGTGTCCCTTGGAATGACCACAGCCGGAGCACTGTGCACAGTTCCTGTCTCCATATCATTTGGTTAGACCACACTCGTAGCACTGTGCACAGTTCCTTTCTCTGTATCCCTCGGTTAGACCACGCACCGAGCACTGTGCACAGTTCCGGTCTCCATATCGCTCAGTTAGACCAGACTCGGAGCGCTATGCACAGTTCCGATCTCCGTATCCCTCAGTTAGACCAGATTAGGAGCACTGTGCACAGTTCTGGTTTCCATATCCCTTGGTAGACCACACTTGGAGCACTATGCACAGTTCCTGTCACTGTATCCCCTCAGTTAGTCAACACTCAGAGCACTGTGCACATTTCCTGTCTCTGTCTCCCTCGGGTAGACCACACTCGGAGCGCTGTGCACAGTTCCAGTCTCTGTATCCCTCGGGTAGACCTCACTCGGAGCACTGTGCACAGTTCCTGTCTCTGTATCCCTCGGGTAGACCACACTCGGATCACTGTGATTAGTTCCGGTCTCAGTATCCCTCGGTTAACCACACTCGGAGCACTGTGCACAGTTCCTGTCTCCGTATCCCTCAGTTATACCACGCTCGGAGCACTGTGCACAGTTCCGGTCTCCGTATCCCTCTGTTAGACAACAGCCGGAGCACTGTGCACAGTTGTGGTCTGCATATCCCTTGATCAGAACACACCCAGATCACTGTGCACATTCCTGTCTCTTATCCCTCGGTTAGACAACACTCGGTGCACTGTGCACAGTTCCTGTCTCTGTATCCCTCTGTTAGACCACACTCGGAACACTGTGCACAGTTCCGGTCTGCATATCCCTTGGTTAGACCACACTTGGATCACTGTGCACATTCCTGTCACTTATCCCTCAGTTAGACCACACTCGGAGCACTGTGCATAGTTCCTGTCGCTGTATCCACTCTCTGAGACCACACTTAGAGCACTGTGCACAGTTCCTGTCTCTGTATCCCCTTAGTTCGACCACTCTCGGAGCAATGTGCACAGTTCTGGTCTCTGTATCCCCTCGGTTAAACCACACTCGGAGTACTGTGCACAGATCCGGTCTCTGTATCCCCTCAGTTAGACCACGCTTGGAGCACAGTGCACAGTTCTGGTCTCCATATCTCTCAGTTAGACCACACTCGGAGCACTGTACACAGTTCCGGTCTCTGTATCCCCTTAGTTCGACCACTCTCGGAGCTATGTGCACAGTTCCGGTCTCTGTATCCCCGTATGTAGACCACACTCGGAGCACTGTGCATAGTTCCGGTCTCTGTATCCCCTCGGTTAGACCACACTCGGAGTACTGTGCACAGATCCGGTCTCTGTATCCCCTCAGTTAGACCACGCTTGGAGCACAGTGCACTTTTCTGGTCTCCATATCTCTCAGTTAGACCACACTCGGAGCACTGTGCACAGTTCCAGTCTCCGTATCCCTCAGTTAGACCACACTCGGAGCACTGTGCACAGTTCCAGTCTCCGTATACCTCCGTTAGACCACACTCGGAGCACTGTGCACAGTTCCTGTCTCTGTATCCCTCTGTTAGACCACACTCGGAGCATTGTGCACAGTTCCTGTCTCCGTATCCCTCGGTTATCCACACTCGAAGCAATGTGCACAGTTCCTGTCTCTGTATCCCTTGTTAGACCACACTCGGAGCACTGTGCACAGTTCCTGTCTCTGTATCCCTCGGTTAGACCACATTCGGAGCACTGTACACAGTTCCGGTCTCTGTATCCGCTTGGTTAAACCACACTCGGAGCACTGTGCACAGTTCCAGTCTCCGTATCCCTCGGTTAGACCACACTCGGCACTCTGTGCCCAGTTCCTGTCTCCGTATCCCTCGGTTTGACCACACTTGGAGCACTGTGCACAGTTCCTATCTCCGTATCCCTCGGTTAGACCACACTCGGAGCACTGTGCACAGTTCCTGTCGCTGTATCCACTCTCTTAGACCACACTTAGAGCACTGTGCACAGTTCCTGTCTCCGTATCCCTCTGTTAGACCACACTCGGAGCACTGTACAAAGTTCCGGTCTCTGTATCCCCTTAGTTCGACCACACTCGGAGCACTGTGCACAGTTCCGGTCTCTGTATCCCCGTAGGTAGACCACACTCGGAGCACTGTGCATAGTTCCAGTCTCTGTATCCCCTCGGTTAGACCACACTCGGAGAACTGTGCACAGATCCGGTCTCTGTATCCCCTCGGTTAGACCACACTCGGAGCACTGTGCACAGTTCCGGTCTCCGTATTGCTTGGTTAGACCACACTCGGAGCACTGTGCACAGTTTCTGTCTCCGTGTCCCTTGGAATGACCCCAGCCGGAGCACTGTGCACAGTTCCTGTCTCCATATCATTTGGTTAGACCACAGTCGCAGCACTGTGCACAGTTCCTTTCTCAGTATCCCTCGGTTAGACCACGCACCGAGCACTATGCACTGTTCCGGGCTCCATATCCCTCAGTTAGACCAGACTCGGACCGCTATGCACAGTTCCGATCTCCGTATCCCTCAGTTAGACCAGACTCGGAGCACTGTGCACAGTTCTGGTTTCCATATCCCTTGGTAGACCACACTTGGAGCACTATGCACAGTTCCTGTCACTGTATCCCCTCAGTTAGACAACACTCAGAGCACTGTGCACATTTCCTGTCTCTGTCTCCCTCGGGTAGACCACACTCGGAGCGCTGTGCACAGTTCCAGTCTCTGTATCCCTCGGGTAGACCTCACTCGGAGCACTGTGCACAGTTCCTGTCTCTGTATCCCTCGGGTAGACCACACTCGGATCACTGTGATTAGTTCCGGTCTCCGTATCCCTCGGTTAACCACACTCGGAGCACTGTGCACAGTTCCTGTCTCCGTATCCCTCAGTTAGACCACGCTTGGAGCACAGTGCACAGTTCCTGTCTCCGTATCCCTCGGTTAGACAACACTCGGAGCACTGTGCACAGTTCCAGTCTCCGTATACCTCGGTTAGAGCACACTCGGAGCATTGCGCACAGTTCCTGTCTCCGTATCCCTCGGTTATCCACACTCGAAGCACTGTGCACAGTTCCTGTCTCTGTATCCCTCTTTTAGACCACACTCGGAGGACTGTGCACAGTTCCTGTCTCCGTATCCCTCAGTTAGACCACACTCGGAGCACTGTACACTGTTCCGGTTTCTGTATCCCCTCGGTTAAACCACACTCGGAGCACTGTGCACAGTTCCGGTCTCTGTATCCCCTCAGTTAAACCATACTCGGAGCACTGTGCATAGTTCCGGTCTCTGTATCCCCTCGGTTAGACCACACTTGGAGCACTGAGCACAGATCCGGTCTTTGTATCTCCTCAGTTAGACCACGTCGGAGTACTCTGCCCAGTTCCGGTCTCTGTATCCCCTCGGTTAGACCACACTCGGAGCACTGTGCACAGTTCCGGTCTCCGTATTGCTTGGTTAGACCACACTCGGAGCACTGTGCACAGTTTCTGTCTCCGTGTCCCTTGGAATGACCCCAGCCGGAGCACTGTGCACAGTTCCTGTCTCCATATCATTTGGTTAGACCACACTCGCAGCACTGTGCACAGTTCCTTTCTCGGTATCCCTCGGTTAGACCACGCACCGAGCACTATGCACAGTTCCGGGCTCCATATCCCTCAGTTAGACCAGACTCGGACCGCTATGCACAGTTCCGATCTCCGTATCCCTCAGTTAGACCAGACTCGGAGCACTGTGCACAGTTCTGGTTTCCATATCCCTTGGTAGATCACACTTGGAGCACTGTGCACAGTTCCTGTCACTGTATCCCCTCAGTTAGACAACACTCAGAGCACTGTGCACATTTCCTGTCTCTGTCTCCCTCGGGTAGACCACACTCGGAGTGCTGTGCACCGTTCCAGTCTCTGTATCCCTCGGGTAGACCTCACTCGGAGCACTGTGCACAGTTCCTGTCTCTGTATCCCTCGGGTAGACCACACTCGGATCACTGTGATTATTTCCGGTCTCCGTATCCCTCGGTTAACCACACTCGGAGCACTGTGCACAGTTCCTGTCTCCGTATCCCTCAGTTATACCACACTCGGAGCACTGTGCACAGTTCCGGTCTCCGTATCCCTCAGTTAGACAACAGCCGGAGCACTGTGCACAGTTCTGGTCTGCATATCCCTTGATCAGAACACACCCAGATCACTGTGCACATTCCTGTCTCTTATCCCTCGGTTAGACAACACTCGGTGCACTGTGCACAGTTCCTGTCTCTGTATCCCTCTGTTAGACCACACTCGGAACACTGTGCACAGTTCCGGTCTGCATATCCCTTGGTTAGACCACACTTGGATCACTGTGCACATTCCTGTCAATTATCCCTCAGTTAGACCACACTCGGAGCACTGTGCACAGTTCCTGTCGCTGTATCCAGTCTCTTAGACCACACTTAGAGCACTGTGCACAGTTCCTGTCTCCGTATCCCTCGGTTAGACCACACTCGGAGCACTGTACACAGTTCCGGTCTCTGTATCCCCTTAGTTCGACCACTCTCGGAGCAATGTGCACAGTTCCGGTCTCTGTATCCCCGTAGGTAGACCACACTCGGAGCACTGTGCATAGTTCCGGTCTCTGTATCCCCTCGGTTAGACCACACTCGGAGTACTGTGCACAGATCCGGTCCCTGTATCCCCTCAGTTAGACCACGCTTGGAACACAGTGCACAGTTCTGGTCTCCATATCTCTCAGTTAGACCACACTCGGAGCACTGAGCACAGTTCCAGTCTCCGTATCCCTCAGTTAGACCACACTCGGAGCACTGTGCACAGTTCCAGTCTCCGTATACCTCCGTTAGACCACACTCGGAGCACTGTGCACAGTTCCTGTCTCTGTATCCCTCTGTTAGACCACACTCGGAGCATTGTGCACAGTTCCTGTCTCCGTATCCCTCGGTTATCCACACTCGAAGCACTGTGCACAGTTCCTGTCTCTGTATCCCTTGTTAGACCACACTCGGAGGACTGTGCACAGTTCCTGTCTCTGTATCCCTCGGTTAGACCACATTCAGAGCACTGTACACAGTTCCGGTCTCTGTATCCGCTCGGTTAAACCACACTCGGAGCACTGTGCACAGTTCCAGTCTCCATATCCCTCGGTTAGACCACACTCGGCACTCTGTGCCCAGTTCCTGTCTCCGTATCCCTCGGTTTGACCACACTCGGAGCACTGTGCACAGTTCCTATCTCCGTATCCCTCGGTTAGACCACACTCGGAGCACTGTGCACAGTTCCTGTCGCTGTATCCACTCTCTTAGACCACACTTAGAGCACTGTGCACAGTTCCTGTCTCCGTATCCCTCTGTTAGACCACACTCAGAGCACTGTACACAGTTCCGGTCTCTGTATCCCCTTAGTTCGACCACACTCGGAGCACTGTGCACAGTTCTGGTCTCCATATCTCTCAGTTAGACCACACTCAGAGCACTGTGCACAGTTCCTGTCTCCGTATCCCTCGGTTAGACCACACTCGGAGAACTGTGCACAGTTCCAGTCTCCGTATACCTCGGTTAGACCACACTCGGAGCATTGCGCACAGTTCCTGTCTCCGTATCCCTCGGTTATCCACACTCGAAGCACTGTGCACAGTTCCTGTCTCTGTATCCCTCTTTTAGACCACACTCGGAGCACTGTGCACAGTTCCTGTCTCTGTATCCCTCAGTTAGACCACACTCGGAGCACTGTACACTGTTCCGGTTTCTGTAACCCCTCGGTTAAACCACACTCGGAGCACTGTGCACAGTTCCGGTCTCTGTATCCCCTCAGTTAAACCATACTCGGAGCACTGTGCATAGTTCCGGTCTCTGTATCCCCTCGGTTAGACCACACTTGGAGCACTGAGCACAGATCCGGTCTTTGTATCTCCTCAGTTAGACCACGTCGGAGTACTCTGCCCAGTTCCGGTCTCTGTATCCCCTCGGTTAGACCACACTCGGAGCACTGTGCACAGTTCCGGTCTCCGTATTGCTTGGTTAGACCACACTCGGAGCACTGTGCACAGTTTCTGTCTCCATGTCCCTTGGAATGACCCCAGCCGGAGCACTGTGCACAGTTCCTGTCTCCATATCATTTGGTTAGACCACACTCGCAGCACTGTGCACAGTTCCTTTCTCTGTATCCCTCGGTTAGACCACGCACCGAGCACTGTGCACAGTTCCGGTCTCCATATCGCTCAGTTAGAACCCGGAGTCGGAGCACTATGCACAGTTTTGGGCTCCATATCCCTCGGTTAGACCAGACTCGGAGCGCTATGCACAGTTCCGATCTCCGTATCCCTCAGTTAGACCAGACTCGGAGCATTATGCACAGTTCTGGTCTCCGTATCCTTTGGTTAGACCACACTCGGAGCACTGTGCACAGTTCCGATCTCCGTATCCCTCAGTTAGACCAGACTCGGAGCAGTATGCACAGTTCCGATCTGCGTAACCCTCGGTGAGACTACACTCGGAGCACTGTGCACAGTTTGTGTCTCCGTATCCCTCAGTAAGACCAGACTCGGAGCACTATGCACACTTCTGGTCTCTGTATCCCTCAGATAGACCCCACCCGGAGAACTGTGCACAGTTCCTGTCGCTGTATCCCGTCTCTTAGACCACACTCGGAGCACTGTGCACAGTTCCTGTCTCCGTATCCCTCGGGTAGACCACACTCGGATCACTGTGCACAGTTCCTGTCTCTTTATCCCTCGGTTAGACCACACTCGGAGCACTGTACACAGTTCCGGTCTTTGTATCCCCTTGGTTAAACCACACTCGGAGCACTGTGCACAGTTCCGGTCTCTGTATCCCCTTAGTTAGACCACACTCGGAGCACTGTGCATAGTTCCGGTCTCTGTATCCCCACGGTTAGATCACACTCGGAGCACTGAGCACAGATCTAGTCTCTGTATCCCCTCAGTTAGACCACGTCGGAGCACTGTGCACAGTTCCGGTCTCTGTATCCCCTCGGTTAGACCACAATCGGAGCACTGTGCACAGATCCGGTCTCTGTATCCCCTCAGTAAGACCACGCTTGGAGCATAGTGCACAGTTCTGGTCTCCATATCTCTCAGTTAGACCACACTCGGAGCACTGTGCACAGTTCCTGTCTCTGGATCCCTCTGTTAGACCACACTCGGAGCACTGTGCACAGTTCCGGTCTCCGTATCCCTCGGTTATCCACACTCGGAGCACTGTGCACAGTTCCGCTTTCTGTATCCCTCAGTTAGACCACACTCTGAGCTCTGTGAACATATGAACATAAGATTCTCATTCCGGCCTCAGCTCCAATTTCCCACCCTCTCCCCATAACCTTTCACCCCGTTGCTAATTAAAAATCTGTCTATCTCCTCCTTAAATTTATTCAGCACCCGGCATCCACTGCACTGTGAGGTAGTGAATTCCACAGATTCACGGCCCTTAGAGAAAAGTAATTTCTCCTCATTTCTGATTTAAATCTACCACCTCTTAGACTAAGACTATGGCCTCTCATACTAGGACACAGCTCTTATCTCCATATCCCTCGGTCAGACTACACTCGCAGCACAGTGCATCGTTGTAGTCTGCATATCCCACAGTGAGATCCCACTCGGAGTATTGTACATATTTCTATTCACCATATCCCTTGGTTAGACCACACTTGGAGCACTGTGAACAGACCTGGTCTACGTATCCCACAACTAGACCACACTTGGACCACTGTGCACAGTTCCAGTCTCCGTATCCCTTGGTCAGACCACACTCGGAGCACTGTGCACAGTTCCGATCTCCGTAACCCTCGGTTAGACCACACTTGGAGCACTATGCACAGTTACAGTCTACGTATCCATCGGTTAGACCACACTCGGAGCACTATGCACAGTTACAGTCTCCGTATCCATTGGTTAGACCACACTCGGAGCACTGTGCCCAGTTCCGGTCTCCGTATCGCTTGGTTAGACCACACTCGGAGCACTGTGCACAGTTCCTGTCTCCGTATCCCTCGGATAGATCCCACTCGGAGCACTGTGCATGGTTCCAGTCTCCGTATCTCGCGGATAGACCACACTCGGAGCGCTGTGCACAGTTCCGGCCTCCATATTGCTTGGTTAGACCACACTCGGAGCACTGTGCACAGTTTCTGTCTCCGTGTCCCTTGGATAGACCCCACCCGGAGCACCGTGCACAGTTCCTGTCTCCGTATCGTTTGGTTAGACCACACTCGCAGCACTGTGCACAGTTCCTTTCTCGGTATCCCTCGGTTAGACCACGCACCGAGCACTATGCACAGTTCCGGGCTCCATATCCCTCAGTTAGACCAGACTCGGACCGCTATGCACAGTTCCGATCTCCGTATCCCTCAGTTAGACCAGATTAGGAGCACTGTGCACAGTTCTGGTTTCCATATCCCTTGGTAGACCACACTTGGAGCACTGTGCACAGTTCCTGTCACTGTATCCCCTCAGTTAGACAACACTCAGAGCACTGTGCACATTTCCTGTCTCTGTCTCCCTCGGGTAGACCACACTCGGAGCACTGTACACTGTTCCGGTTTCTGTATCCCCTCGGTTAAACCACACTCGGAGCACTGTGCACAGTTCCGGTCTCTGTATCCCCTCAGTTAAACCATACTCGGAGCACTGTGCATAGTTCCGGTCTCTGTATCAACTCGGTTAGACCACACTTGGAGCACTGAGCACAGATCCGGTCTTTGTATCTCCTCAGTTAGACCACGTCGGAGTACTCTGCCCAGTTCCGGTCTCTGTATCCCCTCGGTTAGACCACACTCGGAGCACTGTGCACAGTTCCGGTCTCCATATTGCTTGGTTAGACCACACTCGGAGCACTGTGCACAGTTTCTGTCTCCGTGTCCCTTGGAATGACCCCAGCCGGAGCACTGTGCACAGTTCCTGTCTCCATATCATTTGGTTAGACCACACTCGCAGCACTGTGCACAGTTCCTTTCTCTGTATCCCTCGGTTAGACCACGCACCGAGCACTGTGCACAGTTCCGGTCTCCATATCGCTCAGTTAGAACCCGGAGTCGGAGCACTATGCACAGTTCTGGGCTCCATATCCCTCGGTTAGACCAGACTCGGAGCGCTATGCACAGTTCCGATCTCCGTATCCCTCAGTTAGACCAGACTCGGAGCATTATGCACAGTTCCGGTCTCCGTATCCTTTGGTTAGACCACACTCGGAGCACTGTGCACAGTTCCGATCTCCGTATCCCTCAGTTAGACCAGACTCGGAGCAGTATGCACAGTTCCGATCTGCGTAACCCTCGGTGAGACTAAACTCGGAGCACTGTGCACAGTTTGTGTCTCCGTATCCCTCAGTAAGACCAGACTCGGAGCACTATGCACACTTCTGGTCTCTGTATCCCTCAGATAGACCCCACCCGGAGAACTGTGCACAGTTCCTGTCGCTGTATCCCGTCTCTTAGACCACACTCGGAGCACTGTGCACAGTTCCTGTCTCCGTATCCCTCGGGTAGACCACACTCGGATCACTGTGCACAGTTCCTGTCTCCGTATCCCTCGGTTAGACCACACTCGGAGCACTGTACACAGTTCCGGTCTTTGTATCCCCTTGGTTAAACCACACTCGGAGCACTGTGCACAGTTCCGGTCTCTGTATCCCTCGGGTAGACCTCACTCGGAGCACTGTGCACAGTTCCTGTCTCTGTATCCCTCGGGTAGACCACACTCGGATCACTGTGATTAGTTCCGGTCTCCGTATCCCTCGGTTAACCACACTCGGAGCACTGTGCACAGTTCCTGTCTCCGTATCCCTCAGTTATACCACGCTCGGAGCACTGTGCACAGTTCCGGTGTCCGTATCCCTCAGTTAGACAACAGCCGGAGCACTGTGCACAGTTCTGGTCTGCATATCCCTTGATCAGAACACACCCAGATCACTGTGCACATTCCTGTCTCTTATCCCTCGGTTAGACAACACTCGGTGCACTGTGCACAGTCCCTGTCTCTGTATCCCTCTGTTAGACCACACTCGGAACACTGTGTACAGTTCCGGTCTGCATATCCCTTGGTTAGACCACACTTGGATCACTGTGCACATTCCTGTCACTTATCCCTCAGTTAGACCACACTCGGAGCACTGTGCACAGTTCCTGTCGCTGTATCCACTCTCTTAGACCACACTTAGAGCACTGTGCACAGTTCCTGTCTCCGTATCCCTCAGTTAGACCACACTCGGAGCACTGTACACAGTTCCGGTCTCTGTATCCCCTTAGTTCGACCACTCTCGGAGCAATGTGCACAGTTCCGGTCTCTGTATCCCCGTAGGTAGACCACACTCGGAGCACTGTGCATAGTTCCGGTCTCTGTAAGCCCTCGGTTAGACCACACTCGGAGTACTGTGCACAGATCCGGTCTCTGTATCCCCTCAGTTAGACCACGCTTGGAGCACAGTGCACAGTTCTGGTCTCCATATCTCTCAGTCAGACCACACTCGGAGCACTGTGCACAGTTCCAGTCTCCGTATCCCTCAGTTAGACCACACTCGGAGCACTGTGCACAGTTCCAGTCTCCGTATACCTCCGTTAGACCACACTCGGAGCACTGTGCACAGTTCCTGTCTCTGTATCCCTCTGTTAGACCACACTCGATGATTTGTGCACAGTTCCTGTCTCCGTATCCCTCGGTTATCCACACTCGAAGCACTGTGCACAGTTCCTGTCTCTGTATCCCTTGTTAGACCACACTCGGAGCACTGTGCACAGTTCCTGTCTCTGTATCCCTCGGTTAGACCACATTCGGAGCACTGTACACAGTTCCGATCTCTGTATCCGCTCGGTTAAACCACACTCGGAGCACTGTGCACAGTTCCAGTCTCCATATCCCTCGGTTAGACCACACTCGGCACTCTGTGCCCAGTTCCTGTCTCCGTATCCCTCGGTTTGACCACACTCGGAGCACTGTGCACAGTTCCTATCTCCGTATCCCTCGGTTAGACCACACTCGGATCACTGTGCACAGTTCCTGTCGCTGTATCCACTCTCTTAGACCACACTTAGAGCACTGTGCACAGTTCCTTTCTCTGTATCCCTCGGTTAGACCACGCACCGAGCACTGTGCACAGTTCCGGTCTCCATATCGCTCAGTTAGAACCCGGAGTCGGAGCACTATGCACAGTTCTGGGCTCCATATCCCTCGGTTAGACCAGACTCGGAGCGCTATGCACAGTTCCGATCTCCGTATCCCCCAGTTAGACCAGACTCGGAGCATTATGCACAGTTCCGGTCTCCGTATCCTTTGGTTTGACCACACTCGGAGCACTGTGCACAGTTCCGATCTCCGTATCCCTCAGTTAGACCAGACTCGGAGCAGTATGCACAGTTCCGATCTGCGTAACCCTCGGTGAGACTAAACTCGGAGCACTGTGCACAGTTTGTGTCTCCGTATCCCTCAGTAAGACCAGACTCGGAGCACTATGCACACTTCTGGTCTCTGTATCCCTCAGATAGACCCCACCCGGAGAACTGTGCACAGTTCCTGTCGCTGTATCCCGTCTCTTAGACCACACTCGGAGCACTGTACACAGTTCCGGTCTTTGTATCCCCTCGGTTAAACCACACTCGGAGCACTGTGCACAGTTCCGGTCTCTGTATCCACTTAGTTAGACCACACTCGGAGCACTGTGCATAGTTCCGGTCTCTGTATCCCCACGGTTAGATCACACTCGGAGCACTGAGCACAGATCTAGTCTCTGTATCCCCTCAGTTAGACCACGTCGGAGCACTGTGCACAGTTCCGGTCTCTGTATCCCCTCGGTTAGACCACACTCGGAGCACTGTGCACAGATCTAGTCTCTGTATCCCCTCAGTAAGACCACGCTTGGAGCACAGTGCACAGTTCTGGTCTCCATATCTCTCAGTTAGACCACACTCGGAGCACTGTGCACAGTTCCTGTCTCTGTATCCCTCTGTTAGACCACACTCGGAGCACTGTGCACAGTTCCGGTCTCCGTATCCCTCGGTTATCCACACTCGGAGCACTGTGCACAGTTCCGCTTTCTGTATCCCTCAGTTAGACCACACTCTGAGCTCTGTGAACATATGAACATAAGATTATCATTCCGGCCTCAGCTCCAATTTCCCACCCTCTCCCCATAACCTTTCACCCCGTTGCTAATTAAAAATCTGTCTATCTCCTCCTTAAATTTATTCAGCACCCGGCATCCACTGCACTGTGAGGTAGTGAATTCCACAGATTCACGGCCCTTAGAGAAAAGTAATTTCTCCTCATCTCTGATTTAAATCTACCACCTCTTAGACTAAGAATATGGCCTCTCATACTAGGGGACAGCTCTTATCTCCATATCCCTTGGTCAGACTACACTCGGAGCACAGTGCATAGTTGTAGTCTGCATATCCCACAGTGAGATCCCACTCGGAGTATTGTACATATTTCTATTCACCATATCCCTTGGTTAGACCACACTTGGAGCACTGTGAACAGACCTGGTCTACGTATCCCACAACTAGACCACACTTGGACCACTGTGCACAGTTCCAGTCTCCGTATCCCTTGTACAGACCACACTCGGAGCACTGTGCACAGTTCCGATCTCCGTAACCCTCGGTTAGACCACACTTGGACCACAATGCACAGTTACAGTCTACGTATCCATCGGTTAGACCACACTCGGAGCACTATGCACAGTTACAGTCTCCGTATCCATTGGTTAGACCACACTCGGAGCACTGTGCCCAGTTCCGGTCTCCGTATCGCTTGGTTAGACCACACTCGGAGCACTGTGCACAGTTCCTGTCTCCGTATCCCTCGGATAGACCCCACTCGGAGCACTGTGCATGGTTCCAGTCTCCGTATCTCGCGGATAGACCACACTCGGAGCGCTGTGCACAGTTCCGGCCTCCGTATTGCTTGGTTAGACCACACTCGGAGCACTGTGCACAGTTTCTGTCTCCGTGTCCCTTGGATAGACCCCACCCGGAGCACTGTGCACAGTTCCTGTCTCCGTATCGTTTGGTTAGACCAGACTCGCAGCACTGTGCACAGTTCCTTTCTCGGTATCCCTCGGTTAGACCACGCACCGAGCACTATGCACAGTTCCGGGCTCCATATCCCTCAGTTAGACCAGACCCTGACCGCTATGCACAGTTCCGATCTCCGTATCCCTCAGTTAGACCAGACTCGGAGCACTGTGCACAGTTCTGGTTTCCATATCCCTTGGTAGACCACACTTGGAGCACTGTGCACAGTTCCTGTCACTGTATCCCCTCAGTTAGACAACACTCAGAGCACTGTGCACATTTCCTGTCTCTGTCTCCCACGGGTAGACCACACTCGGAGCGCTGTGCACAGTTCCAGTCTCTGTATCCCTCGGGTAGACCACACTCGGAGCACTGTGCACAGTTCCTGCCTCCGTATCCCTCAGTTATACCACGCTCGGAGCACTGTGCACAGTTCCGGTCTCCGTATCCCTCAGTTAGACAACAGCCGGAGCACTGTGCACAGTTCTGGTCCGCATATCCCTTGATCAGAACACACCCAGATCACTGTGCACATTCCTGTCTCTTATCCCTCGGTTAGACAACACTCGGTGCACTGTGCACAGTTCCTGTCTCTGTATCCCTCTGTTAGACCACATTCGGAACACTGTGCACAGTTCCGGTCTGCATATCCCTTGGTTAGACCTCAATTGGATCACTGTGCACATTCCTGTCACTTATCCCTCAGTTAGACCTCACTCGGAGCACTGTGCACAGTTCCTGTCGCTGTATCCACTCTCTTAGACCACACTTAGAGCACTGTGCACAG
Source organism: Isurus oxyrinchus (assembly GCA_026770705.1). NCBI lineage: Eukaryota > Metazoa > Chordata > Chondrichthyes > Lamniformes > Lamnidae > Isurus > Isurus oxyrinchus. The sequence goes on along the minus strand of JANJGN010000699.1, from coordinate 219,575 downwards.
TTCCTGTCTCCGTATCCCTCGGTTAGACCACACTCGGAGCACTGTACACAGTTCCGGTCTCTGTATCCCATTAGTTCGACCACTCTCGGAGCAATGTGCACAGTTCCGGTCTCTGTATCCCCGTAGGTAGACCACTCTCAGAGCAATGTGCACAGTTCTGGTCTCTGTATCCCCGTAGGTAGACCACACTCGGAGCACTGTGCATAGTTCCGGTCTCTGTATCACCTCGGTTAGACCACACTCGGAGCACTGTGCACAGATCCGGTCTCTGTATCGCCTCAGTTAGACCACGCTTGGAGCACAGTGCACAGTTCTGGTCTCCATATCTCTCAGTTAGACCACACTCGGAGCACTGTGCACAGTTCCAGTCTCCGTATCCCTCGGTTAGACCACACTCGGAGCACTGTGCACAGTTCCAGTCTCCGTATACCTCCGTTAGACCACACTTGGAGCACTGTGCACAGTTCCTGTCTCTGTATCCCTCTGTTAGACCTCACTCGGAGCATTGTGCACAGTTCCTGTCTCCGTATCCCTCGGTTAAACACACTCGAAGCACTGTGCACAGTTCCTGTCGCTGTATCCCTTGTTAGACCACACTCGGAGCACTGTGCACAGTTCCTGTCTCTGTATCCCTCGGTTAGACCACATTCGGAGCACTGTACACAGTTCCGGCCTCTGTATCCCCTCGGTTAAACCACACTCGGAGCACTGTGCACAGTTCCAGTCTCCATATCCCTCGGTTAGACCACACTCGGCACTCTGTGCCCAGTTCCTGTCTCCGTATCCCTCGGTTTGACCACACTCGGAGCACTGTGCACAGTTCCTATCTCCGTATCCCTCGGTTAGACCACACTCGGAGCACTGTGCACAGTTCCTGTCGCTGTATCCACTCTCTTAGACCACACTTAGAGCACTGTGCACAGTTCCTGTCTCCGTATCCCTCTGTTAGACCACACTCGGAGCACTGTGCACAGTTCCGGTCTCTGTATCCCCTTAGTTCGACCACACTCGGAGCACTGTGCCCAGTTCCGGTCTCTGTATCCCCGTAGGTAGACCACACTCGGAGCACTGTGCATAGTTCCGGTCTCTGTATCCCCTCGGTTAGACCACACTCGGAGAACTGTGCACAGATCCGGTCTCTGTATCCCCTCAGTTAGACCACGCTTGGAGCACAGTGCACAGTTCTGGTCTCCATATCTCTCAGTTAGACCACACTCGGAGCACTGTGCACAGTTCCTGTCTCCGTATCCCTCGGTTAGACCACACTCGGAGCACTGTGCACAGTTCCAGTCTCCGTATACCTCGGTTAGACCACACTCGGAGCACTGTGCACAGTTCCTGTCTCTGTGTCCCTCTGTTAGACCACACTCGGAGCACTGTGCACAGTTCCTGTCTCCGTATCCCTCGGTTAGACTACACTCGGAGCACTGTACACAGTTCCGGTCTCTGTATCCCCTCGGTTAAACCACACTCGGAGCACTGTGCACAGTTCCAGTCTCCTTATACCTCGGTTAGACCACACTCAGAGCATTGTGCACAGTTCCTGTCTCCGTATCCCTCGGTTATCCACACTGGAAGCACTGTGCACAGTTCCTGTCTCTGTATCCCTCTGTTAGACCACACTCGGAGCACTGTGCTCAGTTCCTGTCTCCGTATCCCTCAGTTAGACCACACTCGGAGCACTGTACACAGTTCCGGTTTCTGTATCCCCTCGGTTAAACCTCACTCGGAGCACTGTGCACAGTTCCGGTCTCTGTATCCCCTCAGTTAAACCATACTCGGAGCACTGTGCATAGTTCCGGTCTCTGTATCCCCTCGGTTAGACCACACTTGGAGCACTGAGCACAGATCCGGTCTTTGTATCCCCTCAGTTAGACCACGTCGGAGCACTCTGCCCAGTTCCGGTCTCTGTATCCCCTCGGTTAGACAACACTCGGTGCACTGTGCACAGTTCCTGTCTCTGTATCCCTCTGTTAGACCACACTCGGAACACTGTGCACAGTTCCGGTCTGCATATCCCTTGGTTAGACCACAGTTGGATCACTGTGCACATTCCTGTCACTTATCCCTCAGTTAGACCACACTCGGAGCACTGTGCACAGTTCCTGTCGCTGTATCCACTCTCTGAGACCACACTTAGAGCACTGTGCACAGTTCCTGTCTCCGTATCCCTCGGTTAGACCACACTCGTAGCACTGTACACAGTTCCGGTCTCTGTTTCCCCTTAGTTCGACCACTCTCGGAGCAATGTGCACAGTTCCGGTCTCTGTATCCCTGTAGGTAGACCACACTCGGAGCACTGTGCATAGTTCCGGTCTCTGTATCCCCTCTGTTAGACCACACTCGGAGCACTGTGCACAGTTCCGGTCTCCGTATCCCTCGGTTATCTACACTCGAAGCACTGTGCACAGTTCCGCTTTCTGTATCCCTCAGTTAGACAACACTCTGATCTCTGTGAACATAAGAACATAAGATTCTCATTCCGTCCTCAGCTCCAATTTCCCACCCTCTCCCCATAACCTTTCACCCTGTTGCTAATGAAAAGTCTGTCTATCTCCTCCTTAAATTTATTCAGCACCCGGCATCCACTGCACTGTGAGGATGTGAATTCCACAGATTCACGGCCCTTAGAGAAAAGTAATTTCTCCTCATCTCTGATTTAAATCTACCACCTCTTAGACTAAGACTATGGCCTCTCGTTCTGGGACACAGCTCTGATCTCAATATCCCTCGGTCAGACTACACTCGGAGCACAGTGCATAGTTGTAGTCTGCATATCCCTCAGTGAGATCCCACTCGGAGTATTGTACATACTTCTATTCACCATATCCCTTGGTTAGACCACACTTGGAGCACTGTGAACAGACCTGGTCTACGTATCCCACAATTAGACCACACTTGGACCACTGTGCACAGTTCCAGTCTCCGTATCCCTTGGTCAGACCACACTCGGAGCACTGTGCACAGTTCCGATCTCCGTAACCCTCGGTTAGACCACACTTGGAGCACTATGCACAGTTACAGTCTACGTATCCATCGGTTAGACCACACTCGGAGCACTATGCACAGTTACAGTCTCCGTATCCATCGGTAAGACCACACTCGGAGCACTGTGCCCAGTTCCGGTCTCCGTATCGCTTGGTTAGACCACACTCGGAGCACTGTGCACTGTTTCTGTCTCCGTGTCCCTTGGATAGACCCCACCCGGAGCACTGTGCACAGTTCCTGTCTCCGTATCGTTTGGTTAGACCACACTAGCAGCACTGTGCACAGTTCCTTTCTTGTTATCCCTCGGTTGGACCACGCACCGAGCACTATGCACAGTTCCGGGCTCCATATCCCTCAGTTAGACCAGACTCGGAGCGCTATGCACAGTTCCGATCTCCGTATCCCTCAGTTTGACCAGACTCGGAGCACTGTGCACAGTTCTGGTTTCCATAACCCTTGGTTAGAACACACTTGGAGCACTGTGCACAGTTCCTGTCACTGTATCCCCTCAGTTAGACAACACTCAGAGCACTGTGCACATTTCCTGTCTCTGTCTCCCTCGGGTAGACCACACTCGGAGCGCTGTGCACAGTTCCAGTCTCTGTATCCCTCGGGTAGACCTCACTCGGAGCACTGTGCACAGTTCCTGTCTCTGTATCCCTCGGGTAGACCACACTCGGATCACTGTGATTAGTTCCGGTCTCCGTATCCCTCGGTTAACCACACTCGGAGCACTGTGCACAGTTCCTGTCTCCGTATCCCTCAGTTATACCACGCTCGGAGCACTGTGCACTGTTCCGGTCTCCGTATCCCTCAGTTAGACAACAGCCAGAGCACTGTGCACAGTTCTGGTCTGCATATCCCTTGATTAGAACACACCCAGATCACTGTGCACATTCCTGTCTCTTATCCCTCGGTTAGACAAAACTCGGTGCACTGTGCACAGTTCCTGTCTCTGTATCCCTCTGTTAGACCACACTCGGAACTCTGTGCACAGTTCCGGTCTGCATATCCCTTGGTTAGACCACACTTGGGTCACTGTGCACATTCCTGTCACTTATCCCTCAGTTAGACCACACTCGGAGCACTGTGCACAGTTCCTGTCGCTGTATCCACTCTCTTAGACCACACTTAGAGCACTGTGCACAGTTCCTGTCTCCGTATCCCTCGGTTAGACCACACTCAGAGCACTGTGCACAGTTCCTGTCTCCGTATCCCTCGGTTAGACCACACTCGGAGCACTGTGCACAGTTCCAGTCTCCGTATACCTCGGTTAGACCACACTCGGAGCACTGTGCACAGTTCCTGTCTCTGTATCTCTCTGTTAGACCACACTCGGAGCATTGTGCACAGTTCCTGTCTCCGTATCCCTCGGTTATCCACACTCGAAGCAATGTGCACAGTTCCTGTCTCTGTATCCCTCTGTTAGACCACACTCGGAGCACTGTGCACAGTTCCTGTCTCCGTATCCCTCGGTTAGACCACACTCGGAGAACTGTACACAGTTCCGATCTCTGTATCCCCTCGGTTAAACCACACTCGGAGCACTGTGCACAGTTCCAGTCTCCATATCCCTCGGTTAGACCACACTCGGCACTCTGTGCCCAGTTCTGGTCTCTGTATCCCTCGGTTAGACCACACTCGGAGCACTGTGCACAGTTCCAGTTTCCGTATACCTCGGTTAGACCACACTCGGAGCACTGTGCACAGTTCCTGTATCTGTATCCCTCTGTTAGACCACACTTGGAGCATTGTGCACAGTTCCTGTCTCCGTATCCCTCGGTTATCCACACTCGAAGCACTGTGCACAGTTCCTGTCTCTGTATCCCTCTGTTAGACCACACTCGGAGCATTGTGCACAGTTCCTGTCTCCGTATCCCTCGGTTATCCACACTCGAAGCACTGTGCACAGTTCCTGTCTCTGTATCCCTCTGTTAGACCACACTCGGAGCACTGTGCACAGTTCCTGTCTCCGTTTCCCTCGGTTAGACCACACTCGGAGCATTGTACACAGTTCCTGTCTCTGTATCCCCTCGGTTAGACACACTCGGAGCACAGTGCCCAGTTCCTGTCTCCGTATCCCTCGGTTTGACCACACTCGGAGCACTGTGCACAGTTCCTGGCGCTGTATCCACTCTCTTAGACCACACTTAGAGCACTCTGCACAGTTCCTGTCTCCGTATCCCTCTGTTAGACCACACTCGGAGCACTGTACACAGTTCCGGTCTCTGTATCCCCTTAGTTCGACCACACTCGGAGCACTGTGCCCAGTTCCGGTCTCTGTATCCCCGTAGGTAGACCACACTCGGAGAACTGTGCGTAGTTCCGGTCTCTGTATCCCCTCGTTTAGACCACACTCGGTGCACTGTGCACAGATCTGGTCTCTGTATCCCCTCAGTTAGAACACGCTTGGAGCACAGTGCACAGTTCTGGTCTCCATATCTCTCAGTTAGACCACACTCGGAGCACTGTGCACAGTTCCTGTCTCTGTATCCCTCGGTTAGACCACACTCGGAGCATTGTGCACAGTTCCTGTCTCCGTATCCCTCGGTTATCCACACTCAAAGCACTGTGCACAGTTCCTGTCTCTGTATCCCTCTGTTAGACCACACTCGGAGCACTGTGCACAGTTCCTGTCTCCGTATCCCTCGGTTAGACCACACTCGGAGCACTGTACACAGTTCCGGTCTCTGTATCCCCTCGGTTAAACCACACTCGGAGCACTGTGCACAGTTCCGGTCTCTGTATCCCCTCAGTTAAACCATACTCGGAGCACTGTGCATAGTTCCGGTCTCTGTATCCCCTCGGTTAGACCACACTTGGAGCACTGAGCACAGATCCGGTCTTTGTATCCCCTCAGTTAGACCACGTCGGAGCACTCTGCCCAGTTCCGGCCTCTGTATCCCCTCGGTTAGACCACACTCGTAGCACTGTGCACAGATCCGGTCTCTGTATCCCCTCAGTTAGACCACGCTCGGAGCACAGTGCACAGTTCTGGTCTCCATATCTCCCAGTTAGACCACACTCGGAGCATTGTGCACAGTTCCTGTCTCCGTATCCCTCGATTAGACCACACTCGGAGCACTGTGCACAGTTCCAGTCTCCGTATACTTCAGTTAGACCACATTCGGAGCACTGTACACAGTTCCGTTCTCCATATCCCTCGATTAGACCACACTCGGAGCACTGTGCACAGTTCCTGTCTCTGTATCCCTCTGTTAGACCACACTCGGAGCACTGTGCACAGTTCCGGTCTCCGTATCCCTCGGTTATCCACACTCGAAGCACTGTGCACAATTCCGCTTTCTCTATCCCTCAGTTAGACCACACTCTGATCTCTGTGAACATAAGAACATAAGATTCTCATTCTGGCCTCAACTCCAATTTCCCACCCTCTCCCCATAACCTTTCACCCCGTTGCTAATTAAAAATCTGTCTATCTCCTCCTTATATTTATTCAGCACCCGGCATCCACTGCACTGTGAGGTAGTGAATTCCACAGATTCACGGCCCTTAGAGAAAAGTAATTTCTCCTCATCTCTGATTTAAATCTACCACCTCTTAGACTAAGACTATGGCCTCTCATTCTAGGAGACAGCTCTGATCTCCATATCCCTCGGTTAGACTACACTCGGAGCACAGTGCATAGTTGTAGTCTCCATATCCCTCAGTGAGATCCCACTCGGAGTATTGTACATATTTCTATTCACCATATCCCATGGTTAGACCACACTTGGAGCACTGTGCACAGACCTGGTCTACGTATCCCACAATTAGACCACACTTGGACCACTGTGCACAGTTCCAGTGTCCGTATCCCTTGGTCAGACCACACTCGGAGCACTGTGCACAGTTCCGATCTCCGTATCCCTCGGTTAGACCACACTTGGAGCACTATGCACAGTTACAGCCTACGTATCCATCGGTTAGACCACACTTGGAGCACTATGCACAGTTACAGTCTCCGTATGCATCGCTTAGACCACACCCGGAGCACTGTGCCCAGTTCCGGTCTCCGTATCGCTTGGTTAGACCACACTCGGAGCACTGTGCACAGTTCCTGTCTCCGTATCCCTCGGATAGACCCCACTCGGAGCACTGTGCATGGTTCCAGTCTCCGTATCTCGCGGATAGACCACACTCGGAGCACTGTGCACAGTTCCTTTCTCGGTATCCCTCAGTTAGACCACGAACCGAGCACTATGCACAGTTGCGGTCTCCATATCGCTCAGTTGGAATCCGGAGTCGGAGCACTGTGCACAGTTCTGGGTTCCATATCCCTCGGTTAGACCAGACTCGGAGCACTATGCACAGTTCCGATCTCCATATCCCTCAGTTAGACCACGCACCGAGCACTGTGCACAGTTCCGGTCTCCATATCGCTCAGTTAGAATCCGGAGTCGGAGCACTATGCACAGTTCCGGTCTCCGTATCCTTTGGTTAGACCACACTCGGAGCACTGTGCACAGTTCCGATCTCCGTATCCCTCAGTTCGACCAGACTCGGAGCACTATGCACAGTTCCAGTCTCCATATCCTTTGGTTAGACCACACTCGGAGCACTGTGCACAGTTCCGATCTCCGTATCCCTCAGTTAGAACAGACTCGGAGCACTATGCACAGTTCCGATCTGCATAACCCTCGGTGAGACTACACTCGGAGCACTGTACACAGTTCCTGTCCCGGAACCCTCGGTTAGACCACACTCGGAGCACTGTACACAGTTCCTGTCTCTGTATCCCTCGGTTAGACAACACTCGGAGCACAGTGCACAGTACCTGTCTCCGTATCCCTCGGTTAGACCACACTCGGAACACTGTGCACAGTTCCAGTCTCGCATCTCCTGGATAGACCACACTCGGAGAACTGTGCACTGTTCCGGTCTCCATATCCGTCAGTTTGAAACCAGAGTCGGAGCACTGTGCACAGTTCCGGTCTCCATATCTCTCGGTCAGAAACCACACTCGGAGCACTGTGCACAGTTCTGGTCTCCGTATCCCTCAGTTAGACCACACTCGGAGCACTGTGCACCATTCCAGTCTCCATATCCCAAGGTTAGTCCACACTCGGAGCACTGTGCACAGTTCGTGTCTCCGTATCCCTCAGATAGACCCCACCCAGAGCACTGTGCACGGTTCCAGTCTCCATATCTCCCGGATAGACCACACTCGGAGCACTATGCACAGTTCCGGTCTCCGTATCCTTTGGTTAGACCACACTCGGAGCACTGTGCACAGTTCCGATCTCCGTATCCCTCAGTTAGAACAGACTCGGAGCACTATGCACAGTTCCGATCTGCATAACCCTCGGTGAGACTACACTCGGAGCACTGTACACAGTTCCTGTCCCGGAACCCTCGGTTAGACCACACTCGGAGCACTGTACACAGTTCCTGTCTCTGTATCCCTCGGTTAGACAACACTCGGAGCACAGTGCACAGTACCTGTCTCCGTATCCCTCGGTTAGACCACACTCGGAACACTGTGCACAGTTCCAGTCTCGCATCTCCTGGATAGACCACACTCGGAGAACTGTGCACTGTTCCGGTCTCCATATCCGTCAGTTTGAAACCAGAGTCGGAGCACTGTGCACAGTTCCGGTCTCCATATCTCTCGGTCAGAAACCACACTCGGAGCACTGTGCACAGTTCTGGTCTCCGTATCCCTCAGTTAGACCACACTCGGAGCACTGTGCACCATTCCAGTCTCCATATCCCAAGGTTATTCCACACTCGGAGCACTGTGCACAGTTTGTGTCTCCGTATCCCTCAGATAGACCCCACCCAGAGCACTGTGCACGGTTCCAGTCTCCATATCTCCCGGATAGACCACACTCGGAGAACTGTGCACAGTTCCGGTCTCCGTATCCCTCGGTTAGACCACACTCGGAGCACTGTACACAGTTCCGGTCTCTGTATCCCCTTAGTTCGACCACTCTCGGAGCAATGTGCACAGTTCCGGTCTCTGTATCCCTGTAGGTAGACCACACTCGGAGCACTGTGCATAGTTCCGGTCTCTGTATCCCCTCGGTAAGACCACACTCGGAGCACTGTGCACAGATCCGGTCTCTGTATCCCCTCAGTTAGACCACGCTTGGAGCACAGTGCACAGTTCCTGTCTCCGTATCTCTCAGTTAGACAACACTCGGAGCACTGTGCACATTTCCTGTCTCCGGATCCCACGGTTAGACCACACCCGGAGCACTGTACACAGTTCCGGTCTCTGTATCCCCTTAGTTCGACCACACTCGGAGCACTGTGCACAGTTCCGGTCTCTGTATCCCCTAGATAGACCACACTCGGAGCACTGTGCATAGTTCCGGTCTCTGTATCCCCTCAGTTAGACCACACTCGGAGCACTGTGCACAGATCCGGTCTCTGTATCCCCTCAGTTAGACCACACTCGGAGCACTGTGCACAGTTCCTGTCTCCGTATCCCTCGGTTAGACCACACTCGGAGCACTGTGCACAGCTCCAGTCTCCGTATACCTCGGTTAGACCACACCCGGAGCACTGTGCACAGTTCCTGTCTCCGTATCCCTCGGTTATCCACACTCGAAGCACTGTGCACAGTTCCAGTCTCCGTATACCTCGGTTAGACCACACTCGGAGCATTGTGCACAGTTCCTGTCTCCGTATCCCTCGGTTATCCACACTCGAAGCACTGTGCACAGTTCCTGTCTCTGTATCCCTCGGTTAGACCACACTCGGAGCACTGTGCACAGTTCCTGTCTCTGTATCCCTCGGTTAAACCACACTCGGAGCACTGTGCACAGTTCCGGTCTCTGTATCCCCTCAGTTAAACCATACTCGGAGCACTGTGCATAGTTCCGGTCTCTGTATCCCCTCGGTTAGACCACACTTGGAGCACTGAGCACAGATCCGGTCTTTGTATCTCCTCAGTTAGACCACGTTGGAGTACTCTGCCCAGTTCCGGTCTCTGTATCCCCGCGGTTAGACCACACTCGGAGCATTGTGCACAGTTCCGGTCTCCGTATTGCTTGGTTAGACCAAACTCGGAGCACTGTGCACTGTTCCTGTCTCCATATCATTTGGTTAGACCACACTCGCAGCACTGTGCACAGTTCCTTTCTCTGTATCCCTCGGTTAGACCACGCACCGAGCACTGTGCACAGTTCCGGTCTCCATATCGCTCAGTTAGAACCCGGAGTCGGAGCACTATGCACAGTTCTGGGCTCCATATCCCTCGGTTAGACCAGACTCGGAGCGCTATGCACAGTTCCGATCTCCGTATCCCTCAGTTAGACCAGACTTGGAGCATTATGCACAGTTCCGGTCTCCGTATCCTTTGGTTAGACCACACTCGGAGCACTGTGCACAGTTCCGATCTGCGTAACCCTCGGTGAGACTACACTCGGAGCACTGTGCACAGTTCGTGTCTCCGTATCCCTCAGTAAGACCAGACTCGGAGCACTATGCACACTTCTGGTCTCTGTATCCCTCAGATAGACCCCACCCGGAGAATTGTGCACAGTTCCTGTCGCTGTATCCCGTCTCTTAGACCACACTCGGAGCACTGTGCACAGTTCCTGTCTCCGTATCCCTCGGGTAGACCACACTCGGATCACTGTGCACAGTTCCTGTCTCCGCATCCCTCGGTTAGACCACACTCGGAGCACTGTACACAGTTCCGGTCTTTGTATCCCCTCGGTTAAACTACACTCGGAGCACTGTGCATAGTTCCGGTCTCTGTATCCCCACGGTTAGATCACACTCGGAGCACTGAGCAAAGATCTGGTCTCTGTATCCCCTCGGTTAGACCACACTCGGAGCACTGTGCACAGATCCGGTCTCTGTATCCCCTCAGTAAGACCACGCTTGGAGCACAGTGCACAGTTCTGGTCTCCATATCTCTCAGTTTGACCATGCTTGGAGCACTGTGCACAGTTCCAGTCTCCGTATACCTCGGTTAGACCACACTCGGAGCGCTGTGCACAGTTCCTGTCTCTGTATCCCTCTGTTAGACCACACTCGGAGCACTGTGCACAGTTCCGGTCTCCGTATCCCTCGGTTATCTACACTCGAAGCACTGTGCACAGTTCCGCTTTCTGTATCCCTCAGTTAGACAACACTCTGATCTCTGTGAACATAAGAACATAAGATTCTCATTCCGTCCTCAGCTCCAATTTCCCACCCTCTCCCCATAACCTTTCACCCTGTTGCTAATGAAAAGTCTGTCTATCTCCTCCTTAAATTTATTCAGCACCCGGCATCCACTGCACTGTGAGGATGTGAATTCCACAGATTCACGGCCCTTAGAGAAAAGTAATTTCTCCTCATCTCTGATTTAAATCTACCACCTCTTAGACTAAGACTATGGCCTCTCGTTCTAGGACACAGCTCTGATCTCAATATCCCTCGGTCAGACTACACTCGGAGCACAGTGCATAGTTGTAGTCTGCATATCCCTCAGTGAGATCCCACTCGGAGTATTGTACATACTTCTATTCACCATATCCCTTGGTTAGACCACACTTGGAGCACTGTGCACAGACCTGGTCTACGTATCCCACAATTAGACCACACTTGGACCACTGTGCACAGTTCCAGTCTCCGTATCCCTTGGTCAGACCACACTCGGAGCACTGTGCACAGTTCCGATCTCCGTAACCCTCGGTTAGACCACACTTGGAGCACTATGCACAGTTACAGTCTACGTATCCATCGGTTAGACCACACTCGAAGCACTGTGCACAGTTCCTGTCTCTGTATCCATCGGTTAGACCACACTCAGAGCATTGTGCACAGTTCCTGTCTCCGTATCCCTCGGTTATCCACACTCGAAGCACTGTGCACAGTTCCTGTCTCTGTATCCCTCTGTTAGACCACACTCGGAGCACTGTGCACAGTTCCTGTCTCCGTTTCCCTCGGTTAGACCACACTCGGAGCATTGTACACAGTTCCTGTCTCTGTATCCCCTCGGTTAGGCACACTCGGAGCACAGTGCCCAGTTCCTGTCTCCGTATCCCTCGGTTTGACCACATTCGGAGCACTGTGCACAGTTCCTATCTCCGTATCCCTCGGTTAGACCACACTCGGAGCACTGTGCACAGTTCCTGGCGCTGTATCCACTCTCTTAGACCACACTTAGAGCACTCTGCACAGTTCCTGTCTCCGTATCCCTCTGTTAGACCACACTCGGAGCACTGTACACAGTTCCGGTCTCTGTATCCCCTTAGTTCGACCACACTCGGAGCACTGTGCCCAGTTCCGGTCTCTGTATCCCCGTAGGTAGACCACACTCGGAGCACTGTGCCCAGTTCCGGTCTCTGTATCCCCTCAGTTAGACCACGCTCGGAGCACAGTGCACAGTTCTGGTCTCCATATCTCCCAGTTAGACCACACTCGGAGCATTGTGCACAGTTCCTGTCTCCGTATCCCTCGATTAGACCACACTCGGAGCACTGTGCACAGTTCCAGTCTCCGTATACTTCAGTTAGACCACATTCGGAGCACTGTACACAGTTCCGTTCTCCATATCCCTCGATTAGACCACACTCGGAGCACTGTGCACAGTTCCTGTCTCTGTATCCCTCTGTTAGACCACACTCGGAGCACTGTGCACAGTTCCGGTCTCCGTATCCCTCGGTTATCCACACTCGAAGCACTGTGCACAGTTCCGCTTTCTCTATCCCTCAGTTAGACCACACTCTGATCTCTGTGAACATAAGAACATAAGATTCTCATTCCGGCCTGAACTCCAATTTCCCACCCTCTCCCCATAACCTTTCACCCCGTTGCTAATTAAAAATCTGTCTATCTCCTCCTTAAATTTATTCAGCACCCGACATCCACTGCACTGTGAGGTAGTGAATTCCACAGATTCACGGCCCTTAGAGAAAAGTAATTTCTCCTCATCTCTGATTTGAATCTACCACCTCTTAGATTAAGACTATGGCCTCTCAGTCTAGGAGACAGCTCTGATCTCCATATCCCTCGGTTAGACTACACTCGGAGCACAGTGCATAGTTGTAGTCTCCATATCCCTCAGTGAGATCCCACTCGGAGTATTGTACATATTTCTATTCACCATATCCCTTGGTTAGACCACACTTGGAGCACTGTGCACAGACCTGGTCTACGTATCCCACAATTAGACCACACTTGGACCACTGTGCACAGTTCCAGTGTCCGTATCCCTTGGTCAGACCACACTCGGAGGACTGTGCACAGTTCCGATCTCCGTATCCCTCGGTTAGACCACACTTGGAGCACTATGCACAGTTACAGCCTACGTATCCATCGGTTAGACCACACTTGGAGCACTATGCACAGTTACAGTCTCCGTATCCATTGGTTAGACCACACCCGGAGCACTGTGCCCAGTTCCGGTCTCCGTATCGCTTGGTTAGACCACACTCGGAGCACTGTGCACAGTTCCTGTCTCCGTATCCCTCGGATAGACCCCACTCGGAGCACTGTGCATGGTTCCAGTCTCCGTATCTCGCGGATAGACCACACTCGCAGCACTGTGCACAGTTCCTTTCTCGGTATCCCTCAGTTTGACCACGAACCGAGCACTATGCACAGTTGCGGTCTCCATATCGCTCAGTTGGAATCCGGAGTCGGAGCACTGTGCACAGTTCTGGGTTCCATATCCCTCGGTTAGACCAGACTCGGAGCACTATGCACAGTTCCGATCTCCATATCCCTCAGTTAGACCACGCACTGAGCACTGTGCACAGTTCCGGTCTCCATATCGCTCAGTTAGAATCCGGAGTCGGAGCACTATGCCCAGTTCCGGTCTCCGTATCCTTTGGTTAGACCACACTCGGAGCACTGTGCACAGTTCCGATCTCCGTATCCCTCAGTTCGACCAGACTCGGAGCACTATGCACAGTTCCGGTCTCCGTATCCTTTGGTTAGACCACACTCGGAGCACTGTGCACAGTTCCGATCTCCGTATCCCTCAGTTAGAACAGACTCGGAGCACTATGCACAGTTCCGATCTGCATAACCCTCGGTGAGACTACACTCGGAGCACTGTACACAGTTCCGGTCTCTGTATCCCCTTAGTTCGACCACTCTCGGAGCAATGTGCAAGTTCCGGTCTCTGTATCCCTGTAGGTAGACCACACTCGGATCACTGTGCACAGTTCCTGTCTCCGCATCCCTCGGTTAGACCACACTCGGAGCACTGTACACAGTTCCGGTCTTTGTATCCCCTCGGTTAAACTACACTCGGAGCACTGTGCATAGTTCCGGTCTCTGTATCCCCACGGTTAGATCACACTCGGAGCACTGAGCACAGATCTGGTCTCTGTATCCCCTCGGTTAGACCACACTCGGAGCACTGTGCACAGATCCGGTCTCTGTATCCCCTCAGTAAGACCACGCTTGGAGCACAGTGCACATTTCTGGTCTCCATATCTCTCAGTTTGACCATGCTTGGAGCACTGTGCACAGTTCCAGTCTCCGTATACCTCGGTTAGACCACACTCGGAGCGCTGTGCACAGTTCCTGTCTCTGTATCCCTCTGTTAGACCACACTCGGAGCACTGTGCACAGTTCCGGTCTCCGTATCCCTCGGTTATCTACACTCGAAGCACTGTGCACAGTTCCGCTTTCTGTATCCCTCAGTTAGACAACACTCTGATCTCTGTGAACATAAGAACATAAGATTCTCATTCCGTCCTCAGCTCCAATTTCCCACCCTCTCCCCATAACCTTTCACCCTGTTGCTAATGAAAAGTCTGTCTATCTCCTCCTTAAATTTATTCAGCACCCGGCATCCACTGCACTGTGAGGATGTGAATTCCACAGATTCACGGCCCTTAGAGAAAAGTAATTTCTCCTCATCTCTGATTTAAATCTACCACCTCTTAGACTAAGACTATGGCCTCTCGTTCTAGGACACAGCTCTGATCTCAATATCCCTCGGTCAGACTACACTCGGAGCACAGTGCATAGTTGTAGTCTGCATATCCCTCAGTGAGATCCCACTCGGAGTATTGTACATACTTCTATTCACCATATCCCTTGGTTAGACCACACTTGGAGCACTGTGAATAGACTTGGTCTACGTATCCCACAATTAGACCACACTTGGACCACTGTGCACAGTTCCAGTCTCCGTATCCCTTGGTCAGACCACACTCGGAGCACTGTGCACAGTTCCGATCTCCGTAACCCTCGGTTAGACCACACTTGGAGCACTATGCACAGTTACAGTCTACGTATCCATCGGTTAGACCACACTCGAAGCACTGTGCACAGTTCCTGTCTCTGTATCCATCGGTTAGACCACACTCAGAGCATTGTGCACAGTTCCTGTCTCCGTATCCCTCGGTTATCCACACTCGAAGCACTGTGCACAGTTCCTGTCTCTGTATCCCTCTGTTAGACCACACTCGGAGCACTGTGCACAGTTCCTGTCTCCGTTTCCCTCGGTTAGACCACACTCGGAGCATTGTACACAGTTCCTGTCTCTGTATCCCCTCGGTTAGGCACACTCGGAGCACAGTGCCCAGTTCCTGTCTCCGTATCCCTCGGTTTGACCACATTCGGAGCACTGTGCACAGTTCCTATCTCCGTATCCCTCGGTTAGACCACACTCGGAGCACTGTGCACAGTTCCTGGCGCTGTATCCACTCTCTTAGACCACACTTAGAGCACTCTGCACAGTTCCTGTCTCCGTATCCCTCTGTTAGACCACACTCGGAGCACTGTACACAGTTCCGGTCTCTGTATCCCCTTAGTTCGACCACACTCGGAGCACTGTGCCCAGTTCCGGTCTCTGTATCCCCGTAGGTAGACCACACTCGGAGCACTGTGCCCAGTTCCGGTCTCTGTATCCCCTCAGTTAGACCACGCTCGGAGCACAGTGCACAGTTCTGGTCTCCATATCTCCCAGTTAGACCACACTCGGAGCATTGTGCACAGTTCCTGTCTCCGTATCCCTCGATTAGACCACACTCGGAGCACTGTGCACAGTTCCAGTCTCCGTATACTTCAGTTAGACCACATTCGGAGCACTGTACACAGTTCCGTTCTCCATATCCCTCGATTAGACCACACTCGGAGCACTGTGCACAGTTCCTGTCTCTGTATCCCTCTGTTAGACCACACTCGGAGCACTGTGCACAGTTCCGGTCTCCGTATCCCTCGGTTATCCACACTCGAAGCACTGTGCACAGTTCCGCTTTCTCTATCCCTCAGTTATAGCACACTCTGATCTCTGTGAACATAAGAACATAAGATTCTCATTCCGGCCTGAACTCCAATTTCCCACCCTCTCCCCATAACCTTTCACCCCGTTGCTAATTAAAAATCTGTCTATCTCCTCCTTAAATTTATTCAGCACCTGACATCCACTGCACTGTGAGGTAGTGAATTCCACAGATTCATGGCCCTTAGAGAAAAGTAATTTCTCCTCATCTCTGATTTGAATCTACCACCTCTTAGATTAAGACTATGGCCTCTCAGTCTAGGAGACAGCTCTGATCTCCATATCCCTCGGTTAGACTACACTCGGAGCACAGTGCATAGTTGTAGTCTCCATATCCCTCAGTGAGATCCCACTCGGAGTATTGTACATATTTCTATTCACCATATCCCTTGGTTAGACCACACTTGGAGCACTGTGCACAGACCTGGTCTACGTATCCCACAATTAGACCACACTTGGACCACTGTGCACAGTTCCAGTGTCCGTATCCCTTGGTCAGACCACACTCGGAGGACTGTGCACAGTTCCGATCTCCGTATCCCTCGGTTAGACCACACTTGGAGCACTATGCACAGTTACAGCCTACGTATCCATCGGTTAGACCACACTTGGAGCACTATGCACAGTTACAGTCTCCGTATCCATTGGTTAGACCACACCCGGAGCACTGTGCCCAGTTCCGGTCTCCGTATCGCTTGGTTAGACCACACTCGGAGCACTGTGCACAGTTCCTGTCTCCGTATCCCTCGGATAGACCCCACTCGGAGCACTGTGCATGGTTCCAGTCTCCGTATCTCGCGGATAGACCACACTCGCAGCACTGTGCACAGTTCCTTTCTCGGTATCCCTCAGTTAGACCACGAACCGAGCACTATGCACAGTTGCGGTCTCCATATCGCTCAGTTGGAATCCGGAGTCGGAGCACTGTGCACAGTTCTGGGTTCCATATCCCTCGGTTAGACCAGACTCGGAGCACTATGCACAGTTCCGATCTCCATATCCCTCAGTTAGACCACGAACCGAGCACTATGCACAGTTGCGGTCTCCATATCGCTCAGTTGGAATCCGGAGTCGGAGCACTGTGCACAGTTCGGGGCTCCATATCCCTCGGTTAGACCAGACTCGGAGCACTATGCACAGTTCCGATCTCCATATCCCTCAGTTAGACCACGCACTGAGCACTGTGCACAGTTCCGGTCTCCATATCGCTCAGTTAGAATCCGGAGTCGGAGCACTATGCCCAGTTCCGGTCTCCGTATCCTTTGGTTAGACCACACTCGGAGCACTGTGCACAGTTCCGATCTCCGTATCCCTCAGTTCGACCAGACTCGGAGCACTATGCACAGTTCCGGTCTCCGTATCCTTTGGTTAGACCACACTCGGAGCACTGTGCACAGTTCCGATCTCCGTATCCCTCAGTTAGAACAGACTCGGAGCACTATGCACAGTTCCGATCTGCATAACCCTCGGTGAGACTACACTCGGAGCACTGTACACAGTTCCGGTCTCTGTATCCCCTTAGTTCGACCACTCTCGGAGCAATGTGCAAGTTCCGGTCTCTGTATCCCTGTAGGTAGACCACACTCGGATCACTGTGCACAGTTCCTGTCTCCGCATCCCTCGGTTAGACCACACTCGGAGCACTGTACACAGTTCCGGTCTTTGTATCCCCTCGGTTAAACTACACTCGGAGCACTGTGCATAGTTCCGGTCTCTGTATCCCCACGGTTAGATCACACTCGGAGCACTGAGCACAGATCTGGTCTCTGTATCCCCTCGGTTAGACCACACTCGGAGCACTGTGCACAGATCCGGTCTCTGTATCCCCTCAGTAAGACCACGCTTGGAGCACAGTGCACAGTTCTGGTCTCCATATCTCTCAGTTTGACCATGCTTGGAGCACTGTGCACAGTTCCAGTCTCCGTATACCTCGGTTAGACCACACTCGGAGCGCTGTGCACAGTTCCTGTCTCTGTATCCCTCTGTTAGACCACACTCGGAGCACTGTGCACAGTTCCGGTCTCCGTATCCCTCGGTTATCTACACTCGAAGCACTGTGCACAGTTCCGCTTTCTGTATCCCTCAGTTAGACAACACTCTGATCTCTGTGAACATAAGAACATAAGATTCTCATTCCGTCCTCAGCTCCAATTTCCCACCCTCTCCCCATAACCTTTCACCCTGTTGCTAATGAAAAGTCTGTCTATCTCCTCCTTAAATTTATTCAGCACCCGGCATCCACTGCACTGTGAGGATGTGAATTCCACAGATTCACGGCCCTTAGAGAAAAGTAATTTCTCCTCATCTCTGATTTAAATCTACCACCTCTTAGACTAAGACTATGGCCTCTCGTTCTAGGACACAGCTCTGATCTCAATATCCCTCGGTCAGACTACACTCGGAGCACAGTGCATAGTTGTAGTCTGCATATCCCTCAGTGAGATCCCACTCGGAGTATTGTACATACTTCTATTCACCATATCCCTTGGTTAGACCACACTTGGAGCACTGTGAACAGACTTGGTCTACGTATCCCACAATTAGACCACACTTGGACCACTGTGCACAGTTCCAGTCTCCGTATCCCTTGGTCAGACCACACTCGGAGCACTGTGCACAGTTCCGATCTCCGTAACCCTCGGTTAGACCACACTTGGAGCACTATGCACAGTTACAGTCTACGTATCCATCGGTTAGACCACACTCGAAGCACTGTGCACAGTTCCTGTCTCTGTATCCCTCTGTTAGACCACACTCGGAGCACTGTGCACAGTTCCTGTCTCCGTTTCCCTCGGTTAGACCACACTCGGAGCATTGTACACAGTTCCTGTCTCTGTATCCCCTCGGTTAGGCACACTCGGAGCACAGTGCCCAGTTCCTGTCTCCGTATCCCTCGGTTTGACCACATTCGGAGCACTGTGCACAGTTCCTATCTCCGTATCCCTCGGTTAGACCACACTCGGAGCACTGTGCACAGTTCCTGGCGCTGTATCCACTCTCTTAGACCACACTTAGAGCACTCTGCACAGTTCCTGTCTCCGTATCCCTCTGTTAGACCACACTCGGAGCACTGTACACAGTTCCGGTCTCTGTATCCCCTCAGTTCGACCACACTCGGAGCACTGTGCCCAGTTCCGGTCTCTGTATCCCCGTAGGTAGACCACACTCGGAGCACTGTGCCCAGTTCCGGTCTCTGTATCCCCTCAGTTAGACCACGCTCGGAGCACAGTGCACAGTTCTGGTCTCCATATCTCCCAGTTAGACCACACTCGGAGCATTGTGCACAGTTCCTGTCTCCGTATCCCTCGATTAGACCACACTCGGAGCACTGTGCACAGTTCCAGTCTCCGTATACTTCAGTTAGACCACATTCGGAGCACTGTACACAGTTCCGTTCTCCATATCCCTCGATTAGACCACACTCGGAGCACTGTGCACAGTTCCTGTCTCTGTATCCCTCTGTTAGACCACACTCGGAGCACTGTGCACAGTTCCGGTCTCCGTATCCCTCGGTTATCCACACTCGAAGCACTGTGCACAGTTCCGCTTTCTCTATCCCTCAGTTAGACCACACTCTGATCTCTGTGAACATAAGAACATAAGATTCTCATTCCGGCCTGAACTCCAATTTCCCACCCTCTCCCCATAACCTTTCACCCCGTTGCTAATTAAAAATCTGTCTATCTCCTCCTTAAATTTATTCAGCACCCGACATCCACTGCACTGTGAGGTAGTGAATTCCACAGATTCACGGCCCTTAGAGAAAAGTAATTTCTCCTCATCTCTGATTTGAATCTACCACCTCTTAGATTAAGACTATGGCCTCTCAGTCTAGGAGACAGCTCTGATCTCCATATCCCTCGGTTAGACTACACTCGGAGCACAGTGCATAGTTGTAGTCTCCATATCCCTCAGTGAGATCCCACTCGGAGTATTGTACATATTTCTATTCACCATATCCCTTGGTTAGACCACACTTGGAGCACTGTGCACAGACCTGGTCTACGTATCCCACAATTAGACCACACTTGGACCACTGTGCACAGTTCCAGTGTCCGTATCCCTTGGTCAGACCACACTCGGAGGACTGTGCACAGTTCCGATCTCCGTATCCCTCGGTTAGACCACACTTGGAGCACTATGCACAGTTACAGCCTACGTATCCATCGGTTAGACCACACTCGGAGCACTGTGCACAGTTCCGATCTCCGTAACCCTCGGTTAGACCACACTTGGAGCACTATGCACAGTTACAGTCTACGTATCCATCGGTTAGACCACACTTGGAGCACTATGCACAGTTACAGTCTCCGTATCCATTGGTTAGACCACACCCGGAGCATTGTGCCCAGTTCCGGTCTCCGTATCGCTTGGTTAGACCACACTCGGAGCACTGTGCACAGTTCCTGTCTCCGTATCCCTCGGATAGACCCCACTCGGAGCACTGTGCATGGTTCCAGTCTCCGTATCTCGCGGATAGACCACACTCGCAGCACTGTGCACAGTTCCTTTCTCGGTATCCCTCAGTTTGACCACGAACCGAGCACTATGCACAGTTGCGGTCTCCATATCGCTCAGTTGGAATCCGGAGTCGGAGCACTGTGCACAGTTCTGGGTTCCATATCCCTCGGTTAGACCAGACTCGGAGCACTATGCACAGTTCCGATCTCCATATCCCTCAGTTAGACCACGCACTGAGCACTGTGCACAGTTCCGGTCTCCATATCGCTCAGTTAGAATCCGGAGTCGGAGCACTATGCCCAGTTCCGGTCTCCGTATCCTTTGGTTAGACCACACTCGGAGCACTGTGCACAGTTCCGATCTCCGTATCCCTCAGTTCGACCAGACTCGGAGCACTATGCACAGTTCCGGTCTCCGTATCCTTTGGTTAGACCACACTCGGAGCACTGTGCAC
Source organism: Isurus oxyrinchus (assembly GCA_026770705.1). Classification (NCBI taxonomy): domain Eukaryota; kingdom Metazoa; phylum Chordata; class Chondrichthyes; order Lamniformes; family Lamnidae; genus Isurus; species Isurus oxyrinchus. The sequence goes on along the minus strand of JANJGN010000699.1, from coordinate 198,486 downwards.
AGTTCCGATCTCCGTATCCCTCAGTTAGAACAGACTCGGAGCACTATGCACAGTTCCGATCTGCATAACCCTCGGTGAGACTACACTCGGAGCACTGTACACAGTTCCGGTCTCTGTATCCCCTTAGTTCGACCACTCTCGGAGCAATGTGCAAGTTCCGGTCTCTGTATCCCTGTAGGTAGACCACACTCGGATCACTGTGCACAGTTCCTGTCTCCGCATCCCTCGGTTAGACCACACTCGGAGCACTGTACACAGTTCCGGTCTTTGTATCCCCTCGGTTAAACTACACTCGGAGCACTGTGCATAGTTCCGGTCTCTGTATCCCCACGGTTAGATCACACTCGGAGCACTGAGCACAGATCTGGTCTCTGTATCCCCTCGGTTAGACCACACTCGGAGCACTGTGCACAGATCCGGTCTCTGTATCCCCTCAGTAAGACCACGCTTGGAGCACAGTGCACAGTTCTGGTCTCCATATCTCTCAGTTTGACCATGCTTGGAGCACTGTGCACAGTTCCAGTCTCCGTATACCTCGGTTAGACCACACTCGGAGCGCTGTGCACAGTTCCTGTCTCTGTATCCCTCTGTTAGACCACACTCGGAGCACTGTGCACAGTTCCGGTCTCCGTATCCCTCGGTTATCTACACTCGAAGCACTGTGCACAGTTCCGCTTTCTGTATCCCTCAGTTAGACAACACTCTGATCTCTGTGAACATAAGAACATAAGATTCTCATTCCGTCCTCAGCTCCAATTTCCCACCCTCTCCCCATAACCTTTCACCCTGTTGCTAATGAAAAGTCTGTCTATCTCCTCCTTAAATTTATTCAGCACCCGGCATCCACTGCACTGTGAGGATGTGAATTCCACAGATTCACGGCCCTTAGAGAAAAGTAATTTCTCCTCATCTCTGATTTAAATCTACCACCTCTTAGACTAAGACTATGGCCTCTCGTTCTAGGACACAGCTCTGATCTCAATATCCCTCGGTCAGACTACACTCGGAGCACAGTGCATAGTTGTAGTCTGCATATCCCTCAGTGAGATCCCACTCGGAGTATTGTACATACTTCTATTCACCATATCCCTTGGTTAGACCACACTTGGAGCACTGTGAACAGACTTGGTCTACGTATCCCACAATTAGACCACACTTGGACCACTGTGCACAGTTCCAGTCTCCGTATCCCTTGGTCAGACCACACTCGGAGCACTGTGCACAGTTCCGATCTCCGTAACCCTCGGTTAGACCACACTTGGAGCACTATGCACAGTTACAGTCTACGTATCCATCGGTTAGACCACACTCGAAGCACTGTGCACAGTTCCTGTCTCTGTATCCCTCTGTTAGACCACACTCGGAGCACTGTGCACAGTTCCTGTCTCCGTTTCCCTCGGTTAGACCACACTCGGAGCATTGTACACAGTTCCTGTCTCTGTATCCCCTCGGTTAGGCACACTCGGAGCACAGTGCCCAGTTCCTGTCTCCGTATCCCTCGGTTTGACCACATTCGGAGCACTGTGCACAGTTCCTATCTCCGTATCCCTCGGTTAGACCACACTCGGAGCACTGTGCACAGTTCCTGGCGCTGTATCCACTCTCTTAGACCACACTTAGAGCACTCTGCACAGTTCCTGTCTCCGTATCCCTCTGTTAGACCACACTCGGAGCACTGTACACAGTTCCGGTCTCTGTATCCCCTCAGTTCGACCACACTCGGAGCACTGTGCCCAGTTCCGGTCTCTGTATCCCCGTAGGTAGACCACACTCGGAGCACTGTGCCCAGTTCCGGTCTCTGTATCCCCTCAGTTAGACCACGCTCGGAGCACAGTGCACAGTTCTGGTCTCCATATCTCCCAGTTAGACCACACTCGGAGCATTGTGCACAGTTCCTGTCTCCGTATCCCTCGATTAGACCACACTCGGAGCACTGTGCACAGTTCCAGTCTCCGTATACTTCAGTTAGACCACATTCGGAGCACTGTACACAGTTCCGTTCTCCATATCCCTCGATTAGACCACACTCGGAGCACTGTGCACAGTTCCTGTCTCTGTATCCCTCTGTTAGACCACACTCGGAGCACTGTGCACAGTTCCGGTCTCCGTATCCCTCGGTTATCCACACTCGAAGCACTGTGCACAGTTCCGCTTTCTCTATCCCTCAGTTAGACCACACTCTGATCTCTGTGAACATAAGAACATAAGATTCTCATTCCGGCCTGAACTCCAATTTCCCACCCTCTCCCCATAACCTTTCACCCCGTTGCTAATTAAAAATCTGTCTATCTCCTCCTTAAATTTATTCAGCACCCGACATCCACTGCACTGTGAGGTAGTGAATTCCACAGATTCACGGCCCTTAGAGAAAAGTAATTTCTCCTCATCTCTGATTTGAATCTACCACCTCTTAGATTAAGACTATGGCCTCTCAGTCTAGGAGACAGCTCTGATCTCCATATCCCTCGGTTAGACTACACTCGGAGCACAGTGCATAGTTGTAGTCTCCATATCCCTCAGTGAGATCCCACTCGGAGTATTGTACATATTTCTATTCACCATATCCCTTGGTTAGACCACACTTGGAGCACTGTGCACAGACCTGGTCTACGTATCCCACAATTAGACCACACTTGGACCACTGTGCACAGTTCCAGTGTCCGTATCCCTTGGTCAGACCACACTCGGAGGACTGTGCACAGTTCCGATCTCCGTATCCCTCGGTTAGACCACACTTGGAGCACTATGCACAGTTACAGCCTACGTATCCATCGGTTAGACCACACTCGGAGCACTGTGCACAGTTCCGATCTCCGTAACCCTCGGTTAGACCACACTTGGAGCACTATGCACAGTTACAGTCTACGTATCCATCGGTTAGACCACACTTGGAGCACTATGCACAGTTACAGTCTCCGTATCCATTGGTTAGACCACACCCGGAGCATTGTGCCCAGTTCCGGTCTCCGTATCGCTTGGTTAGACCACACTCGGAGCACTGTGCACAGTTCCTGTCTCCGTATCCCTCGGATAGACCCCACTCGGAGCACTGTGCATGGTTCCAGTCTCCGTATCTCGCGGATAGACCACACTCGCAGCACTGTGCACAGTTCCTTTCTCGGTATCCCTCAGTTAGACCACGAACCGAGCACTATGCACAGTTGCGGTCTCCATATCGCTCAGTTGGAATCCGGAGTCGGAGCACTGTGCACAGTTCTGGGTTCCATATCCCTCGGTTAGACCAGACTCGGAGCACTATGCACAGTTCCGATCTCCATATCCCTCAGTTAGACCACGCACTGAGCACTGTGCACAGTTCCGGTCTCCATATCGCTCAGTTAGAATCCGGAGTCGGAGCACTATGCCCAGTTCCGGTCTCCGTATCCTTTGGTTAGACCACACTCGGAGCACTGTGCACAGTTCCGATCTCCGTATCCCTCAGTTCGACCAGACTCGGAGCACTATGCACAGTTCCGGTCTCCGTATCCTTTGGTTAGACCACACTCGGAGCACTGTGCACAGTTCCGATCTCCGTATCCCTCAGTTAGAACAGACTCGGAGCACTATGCACAGTTCCGATCTGCATAACCCTCGGTGAGACTACACTCGGAGCACTGTACACAGTTCCGGTCTCTGTATCCCCTTAGTTCGACCACTCTCGGAGCAATGTGCAAGTTCCGGTCTCTGTATCCCTGTAGGTAGACCACACTCGGATCACTGTGCACAGTTCCTGTCTCCGCATCCCTCGGTTAGACCACACTCGGAGCACTGTACACAGTTCCGGTCTTTGTATCCCCTCGGTTAAACTACACTCGGAGCACTGTGCATAGTTCCGGTCTCTGTATCCCCACGGTTAGATCACACTCGGAGCACTGAGCACAGATCTGGTCTCTGTATCCCCTCGGTTAGACCACACTCGGAGCACTGTGCACAGATCCGGTCTCTGTATCCCCTCAGTAAGACCACGCTTGGAGCACAGTGCACAGTTCTGGTCTCCATATCTCTCAGTTTGACCACGCTTGGAGCACTGTGCACAGTTCCAGTCTCCGTATACCTCGGTTAGACCACACTCGGAGCGCTGTGCACAGTTCCTGTCTCTGTATCCCTCTGTTAGACCACACTCGGAGCACTGTGCACAGTTCCTGTCTCTGTATCAATCGGTTATCTACACTCGAAGCACTGTGCACAGTTCCGCTTTCTGTATCCCTCAGTTAGACAACACTCTGATCTCTGTGAACATAAGAACATAAGATTCTCATTCCGTCCTCAGCTCCAATTTCCCACCCTCTCCCCATAACCTTTCACCCTGTTGCTAATGAAAAGTCTGTCTATCTCCTCCTTAAATTTATTCAGCACCCGGCATCCCCTGCACTGTGAGGATGTGAATTCCACAGATTCACGGCCCTTAGAGAAAAGTAATTTCTCCTCATCTCTGATTTAAATCTACCACCTCTTAGACTAAGACTATGGCCTCTCGTTCTAGGACACAGCTCTGATCTCAATATCCCTCGGTCAGACTACACTCGGAGCACAGTGCATAGTTGTAGTCTGCATATCCCTCAGTGAGATCCCACTCGGAGTATTGTACATACTTCTATTCACCATATCCCTTGGTTAGACCACACTTGGAGCACTGTGAACAGACTTGGTCTACGTATCCCACAATTAGACCACACTTGGACCACTGTGCACAGTTCCAGTCTCCGTATCCCTTGGTCAGACCACACTCGGAGCACTGTGCACAGTTCCGATCTCCGTAACCCTCGGTTAGACCACACTTGGAGCACTATGCACAGTTACAGTCTACGTATCCATCGGTTAGACCACACTCGTAGCACTGTGCACAGTTCCTGTCTCTGTATCCATCGGTTAGACCACACTCAGAGCATTGTGCCCAGTTCCTGTCTCCGTATCCCTCGGTTATCCACACTCGAAGCACTGTGCACAGTTCCTGTCTCTGTATCCCTCTGTTAGACCACACTCGGAGCACTGTGCACAGTTCCTGTCTCCGTTTCCCTCGGTTAGACCACACTCGGAGCATTGTACACAGTTCCTGTCTCTGTATCCCCTCGGTTAGGCACACTCGGAGCACAGTGCCCAGTTCCTGTCTCCGTATCCCTCGGTTTGACCACATTCGGAGCACTGTGCACAGTTCCTATCTCCGTATCCCTCGGTTAGACCACACTCGGAGCACTGTGCACAGTTCCTGGCGCTGTATCCACTCTCTTAGACCACACTTAGAGCACTCTGCACAGTTCCTGTCTCCGTATCCCTCTGTTAGACCACACTCGGAGCACTGTACACAGTTCCGGTCTCTGTATCCCCTTAGTTCGACCACACTCGGAGCACTGTGCCCAGTTCCGGTCTCTGTATCCCCGTAGGTAGACCACACTCGGAGCACTGTGCATAGTTCCGGTCTCTGTATCCCCTCAGTTAGACCACGCTCGGAGCACAGTGCACAGTTCTGGTCTCCATATCTCCCAGTTAGACCACACTCGGAGCATTGTGCACAGTTCCTGTCTCCGTATCCCTCGATTAGACCACACTCGGAGCACTGTGCACAGTTCCAGTCTCCGTATACTTCAGTTAGACCACATTCGGAGCACTGTACACAGTTCCGTTCTCCATATCCCTCGATTAGACCACACTCGGAGCACTGTGCACAGTTCCTGTCTCTGTATCCCTCTGTTAGACCACACTCGGAGCACTGTGCACAGTTCCGGTCTCCGTATCCCTCGGTTATCCACACTCGAAGCACTGTGCACAGTTCCGCTTTCTCTATCCCTCAGTTAGACCACACTCTGGTCTCTGTGAACATAAGAACATAAGATTCTCATTCCGGCCTGAACTCCAATTTCCCACCCTCTCCCCATAACCTTTCACCCCGTTGCTAATTAAAAATCTGTCTATCTCCTCCTTAAATTTATTCAGCACCCGACATCCACTGCACTGTGAGGTAGTGAATTCCACAGATTCACGGCCCTTAGAGAAAAGTAATTTCTCCTCATCTCTGATTTGAATCTACCACCTCTTAGATTAAGACTATGGCCTCTCAGTCTAGGAGACAGCTCTGATCTCCATATCCCTCGGTTAGACTACACTCGGAGCACAGTGCATAGTTGTAGTCTCCATATCCCTCAGTGAGATCCCACTCGGAGTATTGTACATATTTCTATTCACCATATCCCTTGGTTAGACCACACTTGGAGCACTGTGCACAGACCTGGTCTACGTATCCCACAATTAGACCACACTTGGACCACTGTGCACAGTTCCAGTGTCCGTATCCCTTGGTCAGACCACACTCGGAGGACTGTGCACAGTTCCGATCTCCGTATCCCTCGGTTAGACCACACTTGGAGCACTATGCACAGTTACAGCCTACGTATCCATCGGTTAGACCACACTTGGAGCACTATGCACAGTTACAGTCTCCGTATCCATTGGTTAGACCACACCCGGAGCATTGTGCCCAGTTCCGGTCTCCGTATCGCTTGGTTAGACCACACTCGGAGCACTGTGCACAGTTCCTGTCTCCGTATCCCTCGGATAGACCCCACTCGGAGCACTGTGCATGGTTCCAGTCTCCGTATCTCGCGGATAGACCACACTCGCAGCACTGTGCACAGTTCCTTTCTCGGTATCCCTCAGTTAGACCACGAACCGAGCACTATGCACAGTTGCGGTCTCCATATCGCTCAGTTGGAATCCGGAGTCGGAGCACTGTGCACAGTTCTGGGTTCCATATCCCTCGGTTAGACCAGACTCGGAGCACTATGCACAGTTCCGATCTCCATATCCCTCAGTTAGACCACGCACTGAGCACTGTGCACAGTTCCGGTCTCCATATCGCTCAGTTAGAATCCGGAGTCGGAGCACTATGCCCAGTTCCGGTCTCCGTATCCTTTGGTTAGACCACACTCGGAGCACTGTGCACAGTTCCGATCTCCGTATCCCTCAGTTCGACCAGACTCGGAGCACTATGCACAGTTCCGGTCTCCGTATCCTTTGGTTAGACCACACTCGGAGCACTGTGCACAGTTCCGATCTCCGTATCCCTCAGTTAGAACAGACTCGGAGCACTATGCACAGTTCAGATCTGCATAACCCTCGGTGAGACTACACTCGGAGCACTGTACACAGTTCCGGTCTCTGTATCCCCTTAGTTCGACCACTCTCGGAGCAATGTGCAAGTTCCGGTCTCTGTATCCCTGTAGGTAGACCACACTCGGAGCACTGTGCATAGTTCCGGTCTCTGTATCCCCTCGGTTAGACCACACTCGGAGCACTGTGCACAGATCCGGTCTCTGTATCCCCTCAGTTAGACCACGCTTGGAGCGCAGTGCACAGTTCTGGTCTCCATATCTCTCAGTTAGACAACACTCGGAGCACTGTGCACAGTTCCTGTCTCCGGATCCCTCGGTTAGACCACACCCGGAGCACTGTGCACAGTTCCGGTCTCTGTATCCCCGTAGGTAGACCACACTCGGAGCACTGTGCATAGTTCCTGTCTCTGTATCCCCTCAGTTAGACCACACTCGGAGCACTGTGCACAGATCCGGTCTCTGTATCCCCTCAGTTAGACCACACTCGGAGCACTGTGCACAGTTCCTGTCTCCGTATCCCTCGGTTAGACCACACTCGGAGCACTGTGCACAGTTCCAGTCTCCGTATACCTCGGTTAGACCACACTCGGAGCACTGTGCACAGTTCCTGTCTCCGTATCCCTCGGTTTTCCACACTCGAAGCACTGTGCACAGTTCCTGTCTCTGTATCCCTCTGTTAGACCACACACGGAGCACTGTGCACAGTTCCTGTCTCCGTATCCCTCGGTTAGACCACACTCGGAGCACTGTACTCAGTTCCGGTCTCTGTATCCCCTCGGTTAAACCACACTCGGAGCACTGTGCACAGTTCCAGTCTCCGTATACCTCGGTTAGACCACACTCGGAGAATTGTGCACAGTTCCTGTCTCCGTATCCCTCGGTTATCCACACTCGAAGCACTGTGCACAGTTCCTGTCTCTGTATCCCTCGGTTAGACCACACTCGGAGCACTGTGCACAGTTCCTGTCTCTGTATCCCTCTGTTAAACCACACTCGGAGCACTGTGCACAGTTCCGGTCTCTGTATCCCCTCAGTTAAACCATACTCGGAGCACTGTGCATAGTTCCGGTCTCTGTATCCCCTCGGTTAGACCACACTTGGAGCACTGAGCACAGATCCGGTCTTTGTATCTCCTCAGTTAGACCACGTTGGAGTACTCTGCCCAGTTCCGGTCTCTGTATCCCCTCGGTTAGACCACACTCGGAGCATTGTGCACAGTTCCGGTCTCCGTATTGTTTGGTTAGACCACACTCGGAGCACTGTGCACTGTTCCTGTCTCCATATCATTTGGTTAGACCACACTCACAGCACTGTGCACAGTTCCTTTCTCTGTATCCCTCGGTTAGACCACGCACCGAGCACTGTGCACAGTTCCGGTCTCCATATCGCTCAGTTAGAACCCGGAGTCGGAGCACTATGCACAGTTCTGGGCTCCATATCCCTCGGTTAGACCAGACTCGGAGCGCTATGCACAGTATCGGTCTCCGTATCCTTTGGTTAGACCACACTCGGAGCACTGTGCACAGTTCTGATCTGCGTAACCCTCGGTGAGACTACACTCGGAGCACTGTGCACAGTTCGTGTCTCCGTATCCCTCAGTAAGACCAGACTCGGAGCACTTTGCACACTTCTGGTCTCTGTATCCCTCAGATAGACCCCACCCGGAGAATTGTGCACAGTTCCTGTCGCTGTATCCCGTCTCTTAGACCACACTTGGAGCACTGTGCACAGTTCCTGTCTCCGTATCCCTCGGGTAGACCACACTCGGATCACTGTACACAGTTCCTGTCTTTGTATCCCCTCGGTTAAACTACACTCGGAGCACTGTGCATAGTTCCGGTCTCTGTATCCCCACGGTTAGATCACACTCGGAGCACTGAGCACAGATCTGGTCTCTGTATCCCCTCGGTTAGACCACACTCGGAGCACTGTGCACAGATCCGGTCTCTGTATCCCCTCAGTAAGACCACGCTTGGAGCACAGTGCACAGTTCTGGTCTCCATATCTCTCAGTTTGACCATGCTTGGAGCACTGTGCACAGTTCCAGTCTCCGTATACCTCGGTTAGACCACACTCGGAGCGCTGTGCACAGTTCCTGTCTCTGTATCCCTCTGTTAGACCACACTCGGAGCACTGTGCACAGTTCCGGTCTCCGTATCCCTCGGTTATCTACACTCGAAGCACTGTGCACAGTTCCGCTTTCTGTATCCCTCAGTTAGACAACACTCTGATCTCTGTGAACATAAGAACATAAGATTCTCATTCCGTCCTCAGCTCCAATTTCCCACCCTCTCCCCATAACCTTTCACCCTGTTGCTAATGAAAAGTCTGTCTATCTCCTCCTTAAATTTATTCAGCACCCGGCATCCACTGCACTGTGAGGATGTGAATTCCACAGATTCACGGCCCTTAGAGAAAAGTAATTTCTCCTCATCTCTGATTTAAATCTACCACCTCTTAGACTAAGACTATGGCCTCTCGTTCTAGGACACAGCTCTGATCTCAATATCCCTCGGTCAGACTACACTCGGAGCACAGTGCATAGTTGTAGTCTGCATATCCCTCAGTGAGATCCCACTCGGAGTATTGTACATACTTCTATTCACCATATCCCTTGGTTAGACCACACTTGGAGCACTGTGAACAGACTTGGTCTACGTATCCCACAATTAGACCACACTTGGACCACTGTGCACAGTTCCAGTCTCCGTATCCCTTGGTCAGACCACACTCGGAGCACTGTGCACAGTTCCGATCTCCGTAACCCTCGGTTAGACCACACTTGGAGCACTATGCACAGTTACAGTCTACGTATCCATCGGTTAGACCACACTCGAAGCACTGTGCACAGTTCCTGTCTCTGTATCCCTCTGTTAGACCACACTCGGAGCACTGTGCACAGTTCCTGTCTCCGTTTCCCTCGGTTAGACCACACTCGGAGCATTGTACACAGTTCCTGTCTCTGTATCCCCTCGGTTAGGCACACTCGGAGCACAGTGCCCAGTTCCTGTCTCCGTATCCCTCGGTTTGACCACATTCGGAGCACTGTGCACAGTTCCTATCTCCGTATCCCTCGGTTAGACCACACTCGGAGCACTGTGCACAGTTCCTGGCGCTGTATCCACTCTCTTAGACCACACTTAGAGCACTCTGCACAGTTCCTGTCTCCGTATCCCTCTGTTAGACCACACTCGGAGCACTGTACACAGTTCCGGTCTCTGTATCCCCTCAGTTCGACCACACTCGGAGCACTGTGCCCAGTTCCGGTCTCTGTATCCCCGTAGGTAGACCACACTCGGAGCACTGTGCCCAGTTCCGGTCTCTGTATCCCCTCAGTTAGACCACGCTCGGAGCACAGTGCACAGTTCTGGTCTCCATATCTCCCAGTTAGACCACACTCGGAGCATTGTGCACAGTTCCTGTCTCCGTATCCCTCGATTAGACCACACTCGGAGCACTGTGCACAGTTCCAGTCTCCGTATACTTCAGTTAGACCACATTCGGAGCACTGTACACAGTTCCGTTCTCCATATCCCTCGATTAGACCACACTCGGAGCACTGTGCACAGTTCCTGTCTCTGTATCCCTCTGTTAGACCACACTCGGAGCACTGTGCACAGTTCCGGTCTCCGTATCCCTCGGTTATCCACACTCGAAGCACTGTGCACAGTTCCGCTTTCTCTATCCCTCAGTTAGACCACACTCTGATCTCTGTGAACATAAGAACATAAGATTCTCATTCCGGCCTGAACTCCAATTTCCCACCCTCTCCCCATAACCTTTCACCCCGTTGCTAATTAAAAATCTGTCTATCTCCTCCTTAAATTTATTCAGCACCCGACATCCACTGCACTGTGAGGTAGTGAATTCCACAGATTCACGGCCCTTAGAGAAAAGTAATTTCTCCTCATCTCTGATTTGAATCTACCACCTCTTAGATTAAGACTATGGCCTCTCAGTCTAGGAGACAGCTCTGATCTCCATATCCCTCGGTTAGACTACACTCGGAGCACAGTGCATAGTTGTAGTCTCCATATCCCTCAGTGAGATCCCACTCGGAGTATTGTACATATTTCTATTCACCATATCCCTTGGTTAGACCACACTTGGAGCACTGTGCACAGACCTGGTCTACGTATCCCACAATTAGACCACACTTGGACCACTGTGCACAGTTCCAGTGTCCGTATCCCTTGGTCAGACCACACTCGGAGGACTGTGCACAGTTCCGATCTCCGTATCCCTCGGTTAGACCACACTTGGAGCACTATGCACAGTTACAGCCTACGTATCCATCGGTTAGACCACACTCGGAGCACTGTGCACAGTTCCGATCTCCGTAACCCTCGGTTAGACCACACTTGGAGCACTATGCACAGTTACAGTCTACGTATCCATCGGTTAGACCACACTTGGAGCACTATGCACAGTTACAGTCTCCGTATCCATTGGTTAGACCACACCCGGAGCATTGTGCCCAGTTCCGGTCTCCGTATCGCTTGGTTAGACCACACTCGGAGCACTGTGCACAGTTCCTGTCTCCGTATCCCTCGGATAGACCCCACTCGGAGCACTGTGCATGGTTCCAGTCTCCGTATCTCGCGGATAGACCACACTCGCAGCACTGTGCACAGTTCCTTTCTCGGTATCCCTCAGTTAGACCACGAACCGAGCACTATGCACAGTTGCGGTCTCCATATCGCTCAGTTGGAATCCGGAGTCGGAGCACTGTGCACAGTTCTGGGTTCCATATCCCTCGGTTAGACCAGACTCGGAGCACTATGCACAGTTCCGATCTCCATATCCCTCAGTTAGACCACGCACTGAGCACTGTGCACAGTTCCGGTCTCCATATCGCTCAGTTAGAATCCGGAGTCGGAGCACTATGCCCAGTTCCGGTCTCCGTATCCTTTGGTTAGACCACACTCGGAGCACTGTGCACAGTTCCGATCTCCGTATCCCTCAGTTCGACCAGACTCGGAGCACTATGCACAGTTCCGGTCTCCGTATCCTTTGGTTAGACCACACTCGGAGCACTGTGCACAGTTCCGATCTCCGTATCCCTCAGTTAGAACAGACTCGGAGCACTATGCACAGTTCCGATCTGCATAACCCTCGGTGAGACTACACTCGGAGCACTGTACACAGTTCCGGTCTCTGTATCCCCTTAGTTCGACCACTCTCGGAGCAATGTGCAAGTTCCGGTCTCTGTATCCCTGTAGGTAGACCACACTCGGATCACTGTGCACAGTTCCTGTCTCCGCATCCCTCGGTTAGACCACACTCGGAGCACTGTACACAGTTCCGGTCTTTGTATCCCCTCGGTTAAACTACACTCGGAGCACTGTGCATAGTTCCGGTCTCTGTATCCCCACGGTTAGATCACACTCGGAGCACTGAGCACAGATCTGGTCTCTGTATCCCCTCGGTTAGACCACACTCGGAGCACTGTGCACAGATCCGGTCTCTGTATCCCCTCAGTAAGACCACGCTTGGAGCACAGTGCACAGTTCTGGTCTCCATATCTCTCAGTTTGACCACGCTTGGAGCACTGTGCACAGTTCCAGTCTCCGTATACCTCGGTTAGACCACACTCGGAGCGCTGTGCACAGTTCCTGTCTCTGTATCCCTCTGTTAGACCACACTCGGAGCACTGTGCACAGTTCCTGTCTCTGTATCAATCGGTTATCTACACTCGAAGCACTGTGCACAGTTCCGCTTTCTGTATCCCTCAGTTAGACAACACTCTGATCTCTGTGAACATAAGAACATAAGATTCTCATTCCGTCCTCAGCTCCAATTTCCCACCCTCTCCCCATAACCTTTCACCCTGTTGCTAATGAAAAGTCTGTCTATCTCCTCCTTAAATTTATTCAGCACCCGGCATCCCCTGCACTGTGAGGATGTGAATTCCACAGATTCACGGCCCTTAGAGAAAAGTAATTTCTCCTCATCTCTGATTTAAATCTACCACCTCTTAGACTAAGACTATGGCCTCTCGTTCTAGGACACAGCTCTGATCTCAATATCCCTCGGTCAGACTACACTCGGAGCACAGTGCATAGTTGTAGTCTGCATATCCCTCAGTGAGATCCCACTCGGAGTATTGTACATACTTCTATTCACCATATCCCTTGGTTAGACCACACTTGGAGCACTGTGAACAGACTTGGTCTACGTATCCCACAATTAGACCACACTTGGACCACTGTGCACAGTTCCAGTCTCCGTATCCCTTGGTCAGACCACACTCGGAGCACTGTGCACAGTTCCGATCTCCGTAACCCTCGGTTAGACCACACTTGGAGCACTATGCACAGTTACAGTCTACGTATCCATCGGTTAGACCACACTCGTAGCACTGTGCACAGTTCCTGTCTCTGTATCCATCGGTTAGACCACACTCAGAGCATTGTGCCCAGTTCCTGTCTCCGTATCCCTCGGTTATCCACACTCGAAGCACTGTGCACAGTTCCTGTCTCTGTATCCCTCTGTTAGACCACACTCGGAGCACTGTGCACAGTTCCTGTCTCCGTTTCCCTCGGTTAGACCACACTCGGAGCATTGTACACAGTTCCTGTCTCTGTATCCCCTCGGTTAGGCACACTCGGAGCACAGTGCCCAGTTCCTGTCTCCGTATCCCTCGGTTTGACCACATTCGGAGCACTGTGCACAGTTCCTATCTCCGTATCCCTCGGTTAGACCACACTCGGAGCACTGTGCACAGTTCCTGGCGCTGTATCCACTCTCTTAGACCACACTTAGAGCACTCTGCACAGTTCCTGTCTCCGTATCCCTCTGTTAGACCACACTCGGAGCACTGTACACAGTTCCGGTCTCTGTATCCCCTTAGTTCGACCACACTCGGAGCACTGTGCCCAGTTCCGGTCTCTGTATCCCCGTAGGTAGACCACACTCGGAGCACTGTGCATAGTTCCGGTCTCTGTATCCCCTCAGTTAGACCACGCTCGGAGCACAGTGCACAGTTCTGGTCTCCATATCTCCCAGTTAGACCACACTCGGAGCATTGTGCACAGTTCCTGTCTCCGTATCCCTCGATTAGACCACACTCGGAGCACTGTGCACAGTTCCAGTCTCCGTATACTTCAGTTAGACCACATTCGGAGCACTGTACACAGTTCCGTTCTCCATATCCCTCGATTAGACCACACTCGGAGCACTGTGCACAGTTCCTGTCTCTGTATCCCTCTGTTAGACCACACTCGGAGCACTGTGCACAGTTCCGGTCTCCGTATCCCTCGGTTATCCACACTCGAAGCACTGTGCACAGTTCCGCTTTCTCTATCCCTCAGTTAGACCACACTCTGGTCTCTGTGAACATAAGAACATAAGATTCTCATTCCGGCCTGAACTCCAATTTCCCACCCTCTCCCCATAACCTTTCACCCCGTTGCTAATTAAAAATCTGTCTATCTCCTCCTTAAATTTATTCAGCACCCGACATCCACTGCACTGTGAGGTAGTGAATTCCACAGATTCACGGCCCTTAGAGAAAAGTAATTTCTCCTCATCTCTGATTTGAATCTACCACCTCTTAGATTAAGACTATGGCCTCTCAGTCTAGGAGACAGCTCTGATCTCCATATCCCTCGGTTAGACTACACTCGGAGCACAGTGCATAGTTGTAGTCTCCATATCCCTCAGTGAGATCCCACTCGGAGTATTGTACATATTTCTATTCACCATATCCCTTGGTTAGACCACACTTGGAGCACTGTGCACAGACCTGGTCTACGTATCCCACAATTAGACCACACTTGGACCACTGTGCACAGTTCCAGTGTCCGTATCCCTTGGTCAGACCACACTCGGAGGACTGTGCACAGTTCCGATCTCCGTATCCCTCGGTTAGACCACACTTGGAGCACTATGCACAGTTACAGCCTACGTATCCATCGGTTAGACCACACTTGGAGCACTATGCACAGTTACAGTCTCCGTATCCATTGGTTAGACCACACCCGGAGCATTGTGCCCAGTTCCGGTCTCCGTATCGCTTGGTTAGACCACACTCGGAGCACTGTGCACAGTTCCTGTCTCCGTATCCCTCGGATAGACCCCACTCGGAGCACTGTGCATGGTTCCAGTCTCCGTATCTCGCGGATAGACCACACTCGCAGCACTGTGCACAGTTCCTTTCTCGGTATCCCTCAGTTAGACCACGAACCGAGCACTATGCACAGTTGCGGTCTCCATATCGCTCAGTTGGAATCCGGAGTCGGAGCACTGTGCACAGTTCTGGGTTCCATATCCCTCGGTTAGACCAGACTCGGAGCACTATGCACAGTTCCGATCTCCATATCCCTCAGTTAGACCACGCACTGAGCACTGTGCACAGTTCCGGTCTCCATATCGCTCAGTTAGAATCCGGAGTCGGAGCACTATGCCCAGTTCCGGTCTCCGTATCCTTTGGTTAGACCACACTCGGAGCACTGTGCACAGTTCCGATCTCCGTATCCCTCAGTTCGACCAGACTCGGAGCACTATGCACAGTTCCGGTCTCCGTATCCTTTGGTTAGACCACACTCGGAGCACTGTGCACAGTTCCGATCTCCGTATCCCTCAGTTAGAACAGACTCGGAGCACTATGCACAGTTCAGATCTGCATAACCCTCGGTGAGACTACACTCGGAGCACTGTACACAGTTCCGGTCTCTGTATCCCCTTAGTTCGACCACTCTCGGAGCAATGTGCAAGTTCCGGTCTCTGTATCCCTGTAGGTAGACCACACTCGGAGCACTGTGCATAGTTCCGGTCTCTGTATCCCCTCGGTTAGACCACACTCGGAGCACTGTGCACAGATCCGGTCTCTGTATCCCCTCAGTTAGACCACGCTTGGAGCGCAGTGCACAGTTCTGGTCTCCATATCTCTCAGTTAGACAACACTCGGAGCACTGTGCACAGTTCCTGTCTCCGGATCCCTCGGTTAGACCACACCCGGAGCACTGTGCACAGTTCCGGTCTCTGTATCCCCGTAGGTAGACCACACTCGGAGCACTGTGCATAGTTCCTGTCTCTGTATCCCCTCAGTTAGACCACACTCGGAGCACTGTGCACAGATCCGGTCTCTGTATCCCCTCAGTTAGACCACACTCGGAGCACTGTGCACAGTTCCTGTCTCCGTATCCCTCGGTTAGACCACACTCGGAGCACTGTGCACAGTTCCAGTCTCCGTATACCTCGGTTAGACCACACTCGGAGCACTGTGCACAGTTCCTGTCTCCGTATCCCTCGGTTTTCCACACTCGAAGCACTGTGCACAGTTCCTGTCTCTGTATCCCTCTGTTAGACCACACACGGAGCACTGTGCACAGTTCCTGTCTCCGTATCCCTCGGTTAGACCACACTCGGAGCACTGTACTCAGTTCCGGTCTCTGTATCCCCTCGGTTAAACCACACTCGGAGCACTGTGCACAGTTCCAGTCTCCGTATACCTCGGTTAGACCACACTCGGAGAATTGTGCACAGTTCCTGTCTCCGTATCCCTCGGTTATCCACACTCGAAGCACTGTGCACAGTTCCTGTCTCTGTATCCCTCGGTTAGACCACACTCGGAGCACTGTGCACAGTTCCTGTCTCTGTATCCCTCTGTTAAACCACACTCGGAGCACTGTGCACAGTTCCGGTCTCTGTATCCCCTCAGTTAAACCATACTCGGAGCACTGTGCATAGTTCCGGTCTCTGTATCCCCTCGGTTAGACCACACTTGGAGCACTGAGCACAGATCCGGTCTTTGTATCTCCTCAGTTAGACCACGTTGGAGTACTCTGCCCAGTTCCGGTCTCTGTATCCCCTCGGTTAGACCACACTCGGAGCATTGTGCACAGTTCCGGTCTCCGTATTGTTTGGTTAGACCACACTCGGAGCACTGTGCACTGTTCCTGTCTCCATATCATTTGGTTAGACCACACTCACAGCACTGTGCACAGTTCCTTTCTCTGTATCCCTCGGTTAGACCACGCACCGAGCACTGTGCACAGTTCCGGTCTCCATATCGCTCAGTTAGAACCCGGAGTCGGAGCACTATGCACAGTTCTGGGCTCCATATCCCTCGGTTAGACCAGACTCGGAGCGCTATGCACAGTATCGGTCTCCGTATCCTTTGGTTAGACCACACTCGGAGCACTGTGCACAGTTCTGATCTGCGTAACCCTCGGTGAGACTACACTCGGAGCACTGTGCACAGTTCGTGTCTCCGTATCCCTCAGTAAGACCAGACTCGGAGCACTTTGCACACTTCTGGTCTCTGTATCCCTCAGATAGACCCCACCCGGAGAATTGTGCACAGTTCCTGTCGCTGTATCCCGTCTCTTAGACCACACTTGGAGCACTGTGCACAGTTCCTGTCTCCGTATCCCTCGGGTAGACCACACTCGGATCACTGTACACAGTTCCTGTCTTTGTATCCCCTCGGTTAAACTACACTCGGAGCACTGTGCATAGTTCCGGTCTCTGTATCCCCACGGTTAGATCACACTCGGAGCACTGAGCACAGATCTGGTCTCTGTATCCCCTCGGTTAGACCACACTCGGAGCACTGTGCACAGATCCGGTCTCTGTATCCCCTCAGTAAGACCACGCTTGGAGCACAGTGCACAGTTCTGGTCTCCATATCTCTCAGTTTGACCACGCTTGGAGCACTGTGCACAGTTCCTGTCTCTGTATCACTCTGTTAGACCACACTCGGAGCGCTGTGCACAGTTCCTGTCTCCGTATACCTCGGTTAGACCACACTCGGAGCACTGTGCACAGTTCCGGTCTCCGTATCCCTCGGTTATCTACACTCGAAGCACTGTGCACAGTTCCGCTTTCTCTATCCCTCAGTTAGACAACACTCTGATCTCTGTGAACATAAGAACATAAGATTCTCATTCCGTCCTCAGCTCCAATTTCCCACCCTCTCCCCATAACCTTTAACCCTGTTGCTAATGAAAAGTCTGTCTATCTCCTCCTTAAATTTATTCAGCACCCGGCATCCACTGCACTGTGAGGTAGTGAATTCCACAGATTCACGGCCCTTAGAGAAAAGTAATTTCTCCTCATCTCTGATTTGAATCTACCACCTCTTAGATTAAGACTATGGCCTCTCAGTCTAGGAGACAGCTCTGATCTCCATATCCCTCGGTTAGACTACACTCGGAGCACAGTGCATAGTTGTAGTCTCCATATCCCTCAGTGAGATCCCACTCGGAGTATTGTACATATTTCTATTCACCATATCCCTTGGTTAGACCACACTTGGAGCACTGTGCACAGACCTGGTCTACGTATCCCACAATTAGACCACACTTGGACCACTGTGCACAGTTCCAGTGTCCGTATCCCTTGGTCAGACCACACTCGGAGGACTGTGCACAGTTCCGATCTCCGTATCCCTCGGTTAGACCACACTTGGAGCACTATGCACAGTTACAGCCTACGTATCCATCGGTTAGACCACACTTGGAGCACTATGCACAGTTACAGTCTCCGTATCCATTGGTTAGACCACACCCGGAGCATTGTGCCCAGTTCCGGTCTCCGTATCGCTTGGTTAGACCACACTCGGAGCACTGTGCACAGTTCCTGTCTCCGTATCCCTCGGATAGACCCCACTCGGAGCACTGTGCATGGTTCCAGTCTCCGTATCTCGCGGATAGACCACACTCGCAGCACTGTGCACAGTTCCTTTCTCGGTATCCCTCAGTTAGACCACGAACCGAGCACTATGCACAGTTGCGGTCTCCATATCGCTCAGTTGGAATCCGGAGTCGGAGCACTGTGCACAGTTCTGGGTTCCATATCCCTCGGTTAGACCAGACTCGGAGCACTATGCACAGTTCCGATCTCCATATCCCTCAGTTAGACCACGCACTGAGCACTGTGCACAGTTCCGGTCTCCATATCGCTCAGTTAGAATCCGGAGTCGGAGCACTATGCCCAGTTCCGGTCTCCGTATCCTTTGGTTAGACCACACTCGGAGCACTGTGCACAGTTCCGATCTCCGTATCCCTCAGTTCGACCAGACTCGGAGCACTATGCACAGTTCCGGTCTCCGTATCCTTTGGTTAGACCACACTCGGAGCACTGTGCACAGTTCCGATCTCCGTATCCCTCAGTTAGAACAGACTCGGAGCACTATGCACAGTTCAGATCTGCATAACCCTCGGTGAGACTACACTCGGAGCACTGTACACAGTTCCGGTCTCTGTATCCCCTTAGTTCGACCACTCTCGGAGCAATGTGCAAGTTCCGGTCTCTGTATCCCTGTAGGTAGACCACACTCGGAGCACTGTGCATAGTTCCGGTCTCTGTATCCCCTCGGTTAGACCACACTCGGAGCACTGTGCACAGATCCGGTCTCTGTATCCCCTCAGTTAGACCACGCTTGGAGCGCAGTGCACAGTTCTGGTCTCCATATCTCTCAGTTAGACAACACTCGGAGCACTGTGCACAGTTCCTGTCTCCGGATCCCTCGGTTAGACCACACCCGGAGCACTGTGCACAGTTCCGGTCTCTGTATCCCCGTAGGTAGACCACACTCGGAGCACTGTGCATAGTTCCTGTCTCTGTATCCCCTCAGTTAGACCACACTCGGAGCACTGTGCACAGATCCGGTCTCTGTATCCCCTCAGTTAGACCACACTCGGAGCACTGTGCACAGTTCCTGTCTCCGTATCCCTCGGTTAGACCACACTCGGAGCACTGTGCACAGTTCCAGTCTCCGTATACCTCGGTTAGACCACACTCGGAGCACTGTGCACAGTTCCTGTCTCCGTATCCCTCGGTTTTCCACACTCGAAGCACTGTGCACAGTTCCTGTCTCTGTATCCCTCTGTTAGACCACACACGGAGCACTGTGCACAGTTCCTGTCTCCGTATCCCTCGGTTAGACCACACTCGGAGCACTGTACTCAGTTCCGGTCTCTGTATCCCCTCGGTTAAACCACACTCGGAGCACTGTGCACAGTTCCAGTCTCCGTATACCTCGGTTAGACCACACTCGGAGAATTGTGCACAGTTCCTGTCTCCGTATCCCTCGGTTATCCACACTCGAAGCACTGTGCACAGTTCCTGTCTCTGTATCCCTCGGTTAGACCACACTCGGAGCACTGTGCACAGTTCCTGTCTCTGTATCCCTCTGTTAAACCACACTCGGAGCACTGTGCACAGTTCCGGTCTCTGTATCCCCTCAGTTAAACCATACTCGGAGCACTGTGCATAGTTCCGGTCTCTGTATCCCCTCGGTTAGACCACACTTGGAGCACTGAGCACAGATCCGGTCTTTGTATCTCCTCAGTTAGACCACGTTGGAGTACTCTGCCCAGTTCCGGTCTCTGTATCCCCTCGGTTAGACCACACTCGGAGCATTGTGCACAGTTCCGGTCTCCGTATTGTTTGGTTAGACCACACTCGGAGCACTGTGCACTGTTCCTGTCTCCATATCATTTGGTTAGACCACACTCACAGCACTGTGCACAGTTCCTTTCTCTGTATCCCTCGGTTAGACCACGCACCGAGCACTGTGCACAGTTCCGGTCTCCATATCGCTCAGTTAGAACCCGGAGTCGGAGCACTATGCACAGTTCTGGGCTCCATATCCCTCGGTTAGACCAGACTCGGAGCGCTATGCACAGTATCGGTCTCCGTATCCTTTGGTTAGACCACACTCGGAGCACTGTGCACAGTTCTGATCTGCGTAACCCTCGGTGAGACTACACTCGGAGCACTGTGCACAGTTCGTGTCTCCGTATCCCTCAGTAAGACCAGACTCGGAGCACTTTGCACACTTCTGGTCTCTGTATCCCTCAGATAGACCCCACCCGGAGAATTGTGCACAGTTCCTGTCGCTGTATCCCGTCTCTTAGACCACACTTGGAGCACTGTGCACAGTTCCTGTCTCCGTATCCCTCGGGTAGACCACACTCGGATCACTGTACACAGTTCCTGTCTTTGTATCCCCTCGGTTAAACTACACTCGGAGCACTGTGCATAGTTCCGGTCTCTGTATCCCCACGGTTAGATCACACTCGGAGCACTGAGCACAGATCTGGTCTCTGTATCCCCTCGGTTAGACCACACTCGGAGCACTGTGCACAGATCCGGTCTCTGTATCCCCTCAGTAAGACCACGCTTGGAGCACAGTGCACAGTTCTGGTCTCCATATCTCTCAGTTTGACCACGCTTGGAGCACTGTGCACAGTTCCTGTCTCTGTATCACTCTGTTAGACCACACTCGGAGCGCTGTGCACAGTTCCTGTCTCCGTATACCTCGGTTAGACCACACTCGGAGCACTGTGCCCAGTTCCGGTCTCCGTATCGCTTGGTTAGACCACACTCGGAGCACTGTGCACAGTTCCTGTCTCCGTATCCCTCGGATAGACCCCACTCGGAGCACTGTGCACGGTTCCAGTCTCCGTATCTCGCGGATAGACCACACTCGGAGCGCTGTGCACAGTTCCGGTCTCCGTATTGCTTGGTTAGACCACACTCGGAGCACTGTGCACTGTTTCTGTCTCCGTGTCCCTTGGATAGACCCCACCCGGAGCACAGTGCACAGTTCCTGTCTCCGTATCGTTTGGTTAGACCACACTAGCAGCACTGTGCACAGTTCCTTTCTTGGTATCCCTCGTTTAGACCACGCACCGAGCACTATGCACAGTTCCGGGCTCCATATCCCTCAGTTAGACCAGACTCGGAGCGCTATGCACAGTTCCGATCTCCGTATCCCTCAGTTAGACCAGACTCGGAGCACTGTGCACAGTTCTGGTTTCCATATCCCTTGGTTAGAACACACTTGGAGCACTGTGCACAGTTCCTGTCACTGTATCCCCTCAGTTAGACAACACTCAGAGCACTGTGCACAGTTCCTGTCTCTGTATCCCTCGGGTAGACCACACTCGGATCACTGTGATTAGTTCCGGTCTCCGTATCCCTCGGTTAACCACACTCGGAGCACTGTGCACAGTTCCTGTCTCCGTATCCCTCAGTTATACCACGCTCGGAGCACTGTGCACTGTTCCGGTCTCCGTATCCCTCAGTTAGACAACAGCCAGAGCACTGTGCACAGTTCTGGTCTGCATATCCCTTGATTAGAACACACCCAGATCACTGTGCACATTCCTGTCTCTTATCCCTCGGTTAGACAAAACTCGGTGCACTGTGCACAGTTCCTGTCTCTGTATCCCTCTGTTAGACCACACTCGGAACATTGTGCACAGTTCCGGTCTGCATATCCCTTGGTTAGACAACACTTGGATCACTGTGCACATTCCTGTCACTTATCCCTCAGTTAGACCACACTCGGAGCACTGTGCACAGTTCCTGTCGCTGTATCCACTCACTTAGACCACACTTAGAGCACTGTGCACAGTTCCTGTCTCCGTATCCCTCGGTTAGACCACACTCGGAGCACTGTGCACAGTTCCTGTCTCCGTATCCCTCGGTTAGACCACACTCGGAGCACTGTGCACAGTTCCAGTCTCCGTATACCTCGGTTAGACCACACTCGGAGCACTGTGCACAGTTCCTGTCTCTGTATCCCTCTGTTATACCACAATCGGAGCATTGTGCACAGTTCCTGTCTCCGTATCCCTCGGTTATCCACACTCGAAGCAATGTGCACAGTTCCTGTCTCTGTATCCCTCTGTTAGACCACACTCGGAGCACTGTGCACAGATCCTGTCTCCGTATCCCTCGGTTAGACCACACTCGGAGAACTGTACACAGTTCCGATCTCTGTATCCCCTCGGTTAAACCACACTCGGAGCACTGTGCACAGTTCCAGTCTCCATATCGCTCGGTTAGACCACACTCGGCACTCTGTGCCCAGTTCTGGTCTCTGTATCCCTCGGTTAGACCACACTCGGATCACTGTGCACAGTTCCAGTTTCCGTATACCTCGGTTAGACCACACTCGGAGCACTGTGCACATTTCCTGTATCTGTATCCCTCTGTTAGACCACACTCGGAGCATTGTGCACAGTTCCTGTCTCCTAATCCCTCGGTTATCCACACTCGAAGCACTGTGCACAGTTCCTGTCTCTGTATCCCTCTGTTAGACCACACTCGGAGCACTGTGCACAGTTCCTGTCTCTGTATCCCTCTGTTAGACCACACTCGGAGCATTGTGCACAGTTCCAGTCTCCGTATACCTCGGTTAGACCACACTCGGAGCGCTGTGCACAGTTCCTGTCTCTGTATCCCTCTGTTAGACCACACTCGGAGCACTGTGCACAGTTCCGGTCTCCGTATCCCTCGGTTATCTACACTCGAAGCACTGTGCACAGTTCCGCTTTCTGTATCCCTGGTTAGACAACACTCTGATCTCTGTGAACATAAGAACATAAGATTCTCATTCCGTCCTCAGCTCCAATTTCCCACCCTCTCCCCATAACCTTTCACCCTGTTGCTAATGAAAAGTCTGTCTATCTCCTCCTTAAATTTATTCAGCACCCGGCATCCACTGCACTGTGAGGATGTGAATTCCACAGATTCACGGCCCTTAGAGAAAAGTAATTTCTCCTCATCTCTGATTTAAATCTACCACCTCTTAGACTAAGACTATGGCCTCTCGTTCTAGGACACAGCTCTGATCTCAATATCCCTCGGTCAGACTACACTCGGAGCACAGTGCATAGTTGTAGTCTGCATATCCCTCAGTGAGATCCCACTCGGAGTATTGTACATACTTCTATTCACCATATCCCTTGGTTAGACCACACTTGGAGCACTGTGAACAGACCTGGTCTACGTATCCCACAATTAGACCACACTTGGACCACTGTGCACAGTTCCAGTCTCCGTATCCCTTGGTCAGACCACACTCGGAGCACTGTGCACAGTTCCGATCTCCGTAACCCTCGGTTAGACCACACTTGGAGCACTATGCACAGTTACAGTCTACGTATCCATCGGTTAGACCACACTCGGAGCACTATGCACAGTTACAGTCTCCGTATCCATCGGTTAGACCACACTCGGAGCACTGTGCCCAGTTCCGGTCTCCGTATCGCTTGGTTAGACCACACTCGGAGCACTGTGCACAGTTCCTGTCTCCGTATCCCTCGGATAGACCCCACTCGGAGCACTGTGCATGGTTCCAGTCTCCGTATCTCGCGGATAGACCACACTCGGAGCGCTGTGCACAGTTCCGGTCTCCGTATTGCTTGGATAGACCCCACCCGGAGCACAGTGCACAGTTCCTGTCTCCGTATCGTTTGGTTAGACCACACTAGCAGCACTGTGCACAGTTCCTTTCTTGGTATCCCTCGGTTAGACCACGCACCGAGCACTATGCACAGTTCCGGGCTCCATATCCCTCAGTTAGACTAGACTCGGAGCGCTATGCACAGTTCCGATCTCCGTATCCCTCAGTTAGACCAGACTCGGAGCACTGTGCACAGTTCTGGTTTCCATATCCCTTGGTTAGAACACACTTGGAGCACTGTGCACAGTTCCTGTCACTGTATCCCCTCAGTTAGACAACACTCAGAGCACTGTGCACATTTCCTGTCTCTGTCTCCCTCGGGTAGACCACACTCGGAGCGCTGTGCACAGTTCCAGTCTCTGTATCCCTCGGGTAGACCTCACTCGGAGCACTGTGCACAGTTCCTGTCTCTGTATCCCTCGGGTAGACCACACTCGGATCACTGTGATTAGTTCCGGTCTCCGTATCCCTCGGTTAACCACACTCGGAGCACTGTGCACAGTTCCTGTCTCCGTATCCCTCAGTTATACCACGCTCGGAGCACTGTGCACTGTTCCGGTCTCCGTATCCCTCAGTTAGACAACAGCCAGAGCACTGTGCACAGTTCTGGTCTGCATATCCCTTGATTAGAACACACCCAGATCACTGTGCACATTCCTGTCTCTTATCCCTCGGTTAGACAAAACTCGGTGCACTGTGCACAGTTCCTGTCTCTGTATCCCTCTGTTAGACCACACTCGGAACACTGTGCACAGTTCCGGTCTGCATATCCCTTGGTTAGACCACACTTGGATCACTGTGCACATTCCTGTCACTTATCCCTCAGTTAGACCACACTCGGAGCACTGTGCACAGTTCCTGTCGCTGTATCCACTCTCTTAGACCACACTTAGAGCACTGTGCACAGTTCCTGTCTCCGTATCCCTCGGTTAGACCACTCTCGGAGAACTGTACACAGTTCCGATCTCTGTATCCCCTCGGTTAAACCACACTCGGAGCACTGTGCACAGTTCCAGTCTCCATATCCCTCGGTTAGACCACACTCGGCACTCTGTGCCCAGTTCTGGTCTCTGTATCCCTCGGTTAGACCACACTCGGAGCACTGTGCACAGTTCCAGTTTCCGTATACCTCGGTTAGACCACACTCGGAGCACTGTGCACATTTCCTGTATCTGTATCCCTCTGTTAGACCACACTCGGAGCATTGTGCACAGTTCCTGTCTCCGTATCCCTCGGTTATCCACACTCGAAGCACTGTGCACAGTTCCTGTCTCTGTATCCCTCTGTTAGACCACACTCGGAGCATTGTGCACAGTTCCTGTCTCCGTATCCCTCGGTTATCCACACTCGAAGCACTGTGCACAGTTCCTGTCTCTGTATCCCTCTGTTAGACCACACTCGGAGCACTGTGCACAGTTCCTGTCTCCGTTTCCCTCGGTTAGACCACACTCGGAGCATTGTACACAGTTCCTGTCTCTGTATCCCCTCGGTTAGACACACTCTGAGCACAGTGCCCAGTTCCTGTCTCCGTATCCCTCGGTTTGACCACACTCGGAGCACTGTGCACAGTTCCTATCTCCGTATCCCTCGGTTAGACCACACTCGGAGCACTGTGCACAGTTCCTGGCGCTGTATCCACTCTCTTAGACCACACTTAGAGCACTCTGCACAGTTCCTGTCTCCGTATCCCTCTGTTAGACCACACTCGGAGCACTGTACACAGTTCCGGTCTCTGTATCCCCTTAGTTCGACCACACTCGGAGCACTGTGCCCAGTTCCGGTCTCTGTATCCCCGTAGGTAGACCACACTCGGAGCACTGTGCATAGTTCCGGTCTCTGTATCCCCTCGTTTAGACCACACTCGGAGCACTGTGCACAGATCCGGTCTCTGTATCCCCTCAGTTAGACCACGCTTGGAGCACAGTGCACAGTTCTGGTCTCCATATCTCTCAGTTAGACCACACTCGGAGCACTGTGCACAGTTCCTGTCTCTGTATTCCTCGGTTAGACCACACTCGGAGCATTGTGCACAGTTCCTGTCTCCATATCCCTCGGTTATCCACACTCGAAGCACTGTGCACAGTTCCTGTCTCTGTATCCCTCTGTTAGACCACACTCGGAGCACTGTGCACAGTTCCTGTCTCCGTTTCCCTCGGTTAGACCACACTCGGAGCACTGTACACAGTTCCGGTCTCTGTATCCCCTCGGTTAAACCACACTCGGAGCACTGTGCACAGTTCCGGTCTCTGTATCCCCTCAGTTAAACCATACTCGGAGCACTGTGCATAGTTCCGGTCTCTGTATCCCCTCGGTTAGACAACACTTGGAGCACTGAGCACAGATCCGGTCTTTGTATCCCCTCAGTTGGACCACGTCGGAGCACTCTGCACAGTTCCGGTCTCTGTATCCCCTCGGTTAGACAACACTTGGAGCACTGAGCACAGATCCGGTCTTTGTATCCCCTCAGTTGGACCACATCGGAGCACTCTGCACAGTTCCGGTCTCTGTATCCCCTCGGTTAGACCACACTCGTAGCACTGTGCACAGATCCGGTCTCCATATCTCCCAGTTAGACCACACTCGGAGCATTGTGCACAGTTCCTGTCTCCGTATCCCTCGATTAGACCACACTCGGAGCACTGTGCACAGTTCCAGTCTCCGTATACTTCAGTTAGACCACGTTCGGAGCACTGTACACAGTTCCGTTCTCCATATCCCTCGATTAGACGACACTCGGAGCACTGTGCACAGTTCCTGTTTCTGTATCCCTCTGTTAGACCACACTCGGAGCATTGTGCACAGTTCCTGTCTCCGTATCCCTCGGATATCCACACTCGAAGCAATGTGCACAGTTCCTGTCTCTGTATCCCTCTGTTAGACCACACTCGGAGCACTGTGCACAGTTCCTGTCTCCGTATCCCTCGGTTAGACCACACTCGGAGAACTGTACACAGTTCCGATCTCTGTATCCCCTCGGTTAAACCACACTCGGAGCACTGTGCCCAGTTCCAGTCTCCATATCCCTCGGTTAGACCACACTCGGCACTCTGTGCCCAGTTCTGGTCTCTGTATCCCTCGGTTAGACCACACCCGGAGCACTGTGCACAGTTCCAGTTTCCGTATACCTCGGTTAGACCACACTCGGAGCACTGTGCACATTTCCTGTATCTGTATCCCTCTGTTAGACCACACTCGGAGCATTGTGCACAGTTCCTGTCTCCATATCCCTCGGTTATCCACACTCGAAGCACTGTGCACAGTTCCTGTCTCTGTATCCCTCTGTTAGACCACACTCGGAGCATTGTGCACAGTTCCTGTCTCCGTATCCCTCGGTTATCCACACTCGAAGCACTGTGCACAGTTCCTGTCTCTGTATCCCTCTGTTAGACCACACTCGGAGCACTGTGCACAGTTCCTGTCTCCGTTTCCCTCGGTTAGACCACACTCGGAGCATTGTACACAGTTCCCGTCTCTGTATCCCCTCGGTTAGACACACTCTGAGCACAGTGCCCAGTTCCTGTCTCCGTATCCCTCGGTTTGACCACACTCGGAGCACTGTGCACAGTTCCTATCTCCGTATCCCTCGGTTAGACCACACTCGGAGCACTGTGCACAGTTCCTGGCGCTGTATCCACTCTCTTAGACCACACTTAGAGCACTCTGCACAGTTCCTGTCTCCGTATCCCTCTGTTAGACCACACTCGGAGCACTGTACACAGTTCCGGTCTCTGTATCCCCTTAGTTCGACCACACTCGGAGCACTGTGCCCAGTTCCGGTCTCTGTATCCCCGTAGGTAGACCACACTCGGAGCACTGTGCATAGTTCCGGTCTCTGTATCCCCTCGTTTAGACCACACTCGGAGCACTGTGCACAGATCCGGTCTCTGTATCCCCTCAGTTAGACCACGCTTGGAGCACAGTGCACAGTTCTGGTCTCCATATCTCTCAGTTAGACCACACTCGGAGCACTGTGCACAGTTCCTGTCTCTGTATCCCTCGGTTAGACCACACTCGGAGCATTGTGCACAGTTCCTGTCTCCGTATCCCTCGGTTATCCACACTCAAAGCACTGTGCACAGTTCCTGTCTCTGTATCCCTCTGTTAGACCACACTCGGAGCACTGTGCACAGTTCCTGTCTCCGTATCCCTCGGTTAGACCACACTCGGAGCACTGTACACAGTTCCGGTCTCTGTATCCCCTCGGTTAAACCACACTCGGAGCACTGTGCACAGTTCCGGTCTCTGTATCCCCTCAGTTAAACCATACTCGGAGCACTGTGCATAGTTCCAGTCTCTGTATCCCCTCGGTTAGACAACACTTGGAGCACTGAGCACAGATCCGGTCTTTGTATCCCCTCAGTTGGACCACGTCGGAGCACTCTGCACAGTTCCGGTCTCTGTATCCCCTCAGTTAGACAACACTTGGAGCACTGAGCACAGATCCGGTCTTTGTATCCCCTCAGTTGGACCACGTCGGAGCACTCTGCACAGTTCCGGTCTCTGTATCCCCTCGGTTAGACCACACTCGTAGCACTGTGCACAGATCCGGTCTCCATATCTCCCAGTTAGACCACACTCGGAGCATTGTGCACAGTTCCTGTCTCCGTATCCCTCGATTAGACCACACTCGGAGCACTGTGCACAGTTCCAGTCTCCGTATACTTCAGTTAGACCACGTTCGGAGCACTGTACACAGTTCCGTTCTCCATATCCCTCGATTAGACCACACTCGGAGCACTGTGCACAGTTCCTGTCTCTGTATCCCTCTGTTAGACCACACTCGGAGCACTGTGCACAGTTCCGGTCTCTGTATCCCTCGGTTATCCACACTCGAAGCACTGTGCACAGTTCCGCTTTCTCTATCCCTCAGTTAGACCACACTCTGATCTCTGTGAACATAAGAACATAAGATTCTCATTCCGGCCTCAACTCCAATTTCCCACCCTCTCCCCATAACCTTTCACCCCGTTGCTAATTAAAAATCTGTCTATCTCCTCCTTATATTTATTCAGCACCCGGCATCCACTGCACTGTGAGGTAGTGAATTCCACAGATTCACGGCCCTTAGAGAAAAGTAATTTCTCCTCATCTCTGATTTAAATCTACCACCTCTTAGACTAAGACTATGGCCTCTCATTCTAGGAGACAGCTCTGATCTCCATATCCCTCGGTTAGACTACACTCGGAGGACAGTGCATAGTTGTAGTCTCCATATCCCTCAGTGAGATCCCACTCGGAGTATTGTACATATTTCTATTCACCATATCCCTTGGTTAGACCACACTTGGAGCACTGTGCACAGACCTGGTCTACGTATCCCACAATTAGACCACACTTGGACCACTGTGCACAGTTCCAGTGTCCGTATCCCTTGGTC
Organism: Isurus oxyrinchus; assembly: GCA_026770705.1. Lineage (NCBI taxonomy): Eukaryota > Metazoa > Chordata > Chondrichthyes > Lamniformes > Lamnidae > Isurus > Isurus oxyrinchus. Next base: position 168,794 of record JANJGN010000699.1, on the reverse strand, counting down.
AGACCACACTCGGAGGACTGTGCACAGTTCCGATCTCCGTATCCCTCGGTTAGACCACACTTGGAGCACTATGCACAGTTACAGCCTACGTATCCATCGGTTAGACCACACTTGGAGCACTATGCACAGTTACAGTCTCCGTATCCATTGGTTAGACCACACCCGGAGCACTGTGCCCAGTTCCGGTCTCCGTATCGCTTGGTTAGACCACACTCGGAGCACTGTGCACAGTTCCTGTCTCCGTATCCCTCGGATAGACCCCACTCGGAGCACTGTGCATGGTTCCAGTCTCCGTATCTCGCGGATAGACCACACTCGCAGCACTGTGCACAGTTCCTTTCTCGGTATCCCTCAGTTAGACCACGAACCGAGCACTATGCACAGTTGCGGTCTCCATATCGCTCAGTTGGAATCCGGAGTCGGAGCACTGTGCACAGTTCTGGGTTCCATATCCCTCGGTTAGACCAGACTCGGAGCACTATGCACAGTTCCGATCTCCATATCCCTCAGTTAGACCACGCACTGAGCACTGTGCACAGTTCCGGTCTCCATATCGCTCAGTTAGAATCCGGAGTCGGAGCACTATGCCCAGTTCCGGTCTCCGTATCCTTTGGTTAGACCACACTCGGAGCACTGTGCACAGTTCCGATCTCCGTATCCCTCAGTTCGACCAGACTCGGAGCACTATGCACAGTTCCGGTCTCCGTATCCTTTGGTTAGACCACACTCGGAGCACTGTGCACAGTTCCGATCTCCGTATCCCTCAGTTAGAACAGACTCGGAGCACTGTGCACAGTTCCGATCTGCATAACCCTCGGTGAGACTACACTCGGAGCACTGTACACAGTTCCGGTCTCTGTATCCCCTTAGTTCGACCACTCTCGGAGCAATGTGCAAGTTCCGGTCTCTGTATCCCTGTAGGTAGACCACACTCGGAGCACTGTGCATAGTTCCGGTCTCTGTATCCCCTCGGTTAGACCACACTTGGAGCACTGTGCACAGATCCGGTCTCTGTATCCCCTCAGTTAGACCACGCTTGGAGCACAGTGCACAGTTCTGGTCTCCATATCTCTCAGTTAGACAACACTCGGAGCACTGTACACAGTTCCTGTCTCTGTATCCCTCGGTTAGACAACACTCGGAGCACAGTGCACAGTACCTGTCTCCGTATCCCTCGGTTAGACCACACTCGGAACACTGTGCACAGTTCCAGTCTCGCATCTCCTGGATAGACCACACTCGGAGAACTGTGCACTGTTCCGGTCTCCATATCCGTCAGTTTGAAACCAGAGTCGGAGCACTGTGCACAGTTCCGGTCTCCATATCTCTCGGTCAGAAACCACACTCGGAGCACTGTGCACAGTTCTGGTCTCCGTATCCCTCAGTTAGACCACACTCGGAGCACTGTGCACCATTCCAGTCTCCATATCCCAAGGTTAGTCCACACTCGGAGCACTGTGCACAGTTCGTGTCTCCGTATCCCTCAGATAGACCCCACCCAGAGCACTGTGCACGGTTCCAGTCTCCATATCTCCCGGATAGACCACACTCGGAGAACTGTGCACAGTTCCGGTCTCCGTATCCCTCGGTTAGACCACACTCGGAGCACTGTACACAGTTCCGGTCTCTGTATCCCCTTAGTTCGACCACTCTCGGAGCAATGTGCACAGTTCCGGTCTCTGTATCCCTGTAGGTAGACCACACTCGGAGCACTGTGCATAGTTCCGGTCTCTGTATCCCCTCGGTTAGACCACACTCGGAGCACTGTGCACAGATCTGGTCTCTGTATCCCCTCAGTTAGACCACGCTTGGAGCACAGTGCACAGTTCTGGTCTCCATATCTCTCAGTTAGACCACACTCGGAGCACTGTGCACAGTTCCTGTCTCCGGATCCCTCGGTTAGACCAGACCCGGAGCACTGTGCACAGTTCCGGTCTCTGTATCCCCGTAGGTAGACCACACTCGGAGCACTGTGCATAGTTCCGGTCTCTGTATCCCCTCAGTTAGACCACACTCGGAGCACTGTGCACAGATCCGGTCTCTGTATCCCCTCAGTTAGACCACACTCGGAGCACTGTGCACAGTTCCTGTCTCCGTATCCCTCGGTTAGACCACATTCGGAGCACTGTGCACAGTTCCAGTCTCCGTATCCCTCGGTTAGACCACACTCGGAGCACTGTGCACAGTTCCTGTCTCCGTATCCCTCGGTTATCCACACTCGAAGCACTGTGCACAGTTCCTGTCTCTGTATCCCTCGGTTAGACCACACTCGGAGCACTGTGCACAGTTCCTGTCTCTGTATCCCTCGGTTAATCCACACTCGGAGCACTGTGCACAGTTCTGGTCTCTGTATCCCCTCAGTTAAACCATACTCGGAGCACTGTTCATAGTTCCGGTCTCTGTATCCCCTCGGTTAGACCACACTTGGAGCACTGAGCACAGATCCGGTCTTTGTATCTCCTCAGTTAGACCACGTTGGAGTACTCTGCCCAGTTCCGGTCTCTGTATCCCCTCGGTTAGACCACACTCGGAGCATTGTGCACAGTTCCGGTCTCCGTATTGCTTGGTTAGACCACACTCGGAGCACTGTGCACTGTTCCTGTCTCCGTATCATTTGGTTAGACCACACTCGCAGCACTGTGCACAGTTCCTTTCTCTGTATCCCTCGGTTAGACCACGCACCGAGCACTGTGCACAGTTCCGGTCTCCATATCGCTCAGTTAGAACCCGGAGTCGGAGCACTATGCACAGTTCTGGGCTCCATATCCCTCGGTTAGACCAGACTCGGAGCGCTATGCACAGTTCCGATCTCCGTATCCCTCAGTTAGACCAGACTTGGAGCATTATGCACAGTTCCGGTCTCCGTATCCTTTGGTTAGACCACACTCGGAGCACTGTGCACAGTTCCGGTCTGCGTAACCCTCGGTGAGACTACACTCGGAGCACTGTGCACAGTTCGTGTCTCCGTATCCCTCAGTAAGACCAGACTCTGAGCACTATGCACACTTCTGGTCTCTGTATCCCTCAGATAGACCCCACCCGGAGAATTGTGCACAGTTCCTGTCGCTGTATCCCGTCTCTTAGACCACACTCGGAGCACTGTGCACAGTTCCTGTATCTGTATCCCTCTGTTAGACCACACTCGGAGCATTGTGCACAGTTCCTGTCTCCGTATCCCTCGGTTATCCACACCCGAAGCACTGTGCACAGTTCCGGTCTCTGTATCCCTCTGTTAGACCACACTCGTTGCATTGTGCACAGTTCCTGTCTCCGTATCCCTCGGTTATCCACACTCGAAGCACTGAGCACAGATCTGGTCTCTGTATCCCCTCGGTTAGACCACACTCGGAGCACTGTGCACAGATCCGGTCTCTGTATCCCCTCAGTAAGACCACGCTTGGAGCACAGTGCACAGTTCTGGTCTCCATATCTCTCAGTTTGACCACGCTTGGAGCACTGTGCACAGTTCCAGTCTCCGTATACCTCGGTTAGACCACACTCGGAGCGCTGTGCACAGTTCCTGTCTCTGTATCCCTCTGTTAGACCACACTCGGAGCACTGTGCACAGTTCCGGTCTCCATATCCCTCGGTTATCTACACTCGAAGCACTGTGCACAGTTCCGGTCTCCGTATCCCTGCGTTAGACCACAATCGAAGCACTGTGCACAGTTCCGCTTTCTGTATCCCTGGTTAGACAACACTCTGATCTCTGTGAACATAAGAACATAAGATTCTCATTCCGTCCTCAGCTCCAATTTCCCACCCTCTCCCCATAACCTTTCACCCTGTTGCTAATGAAAAGTCTGTCTATCTCCTCCTTAAATTTATTCAGCACCCGGCATCCACTGCACTGTGAGGATGTGAATTCCACAGATTCACGGCCCTTAGAGAAAAGTAATTTCTCCTCATCTCTGATTTAAATCTACCACCTCTTAGACTAAGACTATGGCCTCTCGTTCTAGGACACAGCTCTGATCTCAATATCCCTCGGTCAGACTACACTCGGAGCACAGTGCATAGTTGTAGTCTGCATATCCCTCAGTGAGATCCCACTCGGAGTATTGTACATACTTCTATTCACCATATCCCTTGGTTAGACCACACTTGGAGCACTGTGAACAGACCTGGTCTACGTATCCCACAATTAGACCACACTTGGACCACTGTGCACAGTTCCAGTCTCCGTATCCCTTGGTCAGACCACACTCGGAGCACTGTGCACAGTTCCGATCTCCGTAACCCTCGGTTAGACCACACTTGGAGCACTATGCACAGTTACAGTCTACGTATCCATCGGTTAGACCACACTCGGAGCACTGTGCCCAGTTCCGGTCTCCGTATCGCTTGGTTAGACCACACTCGGAGCACTGTGCACAGTTCCTGTCTCCGTATCCCTCGGATAGACCCCACTCGGAGCACTGTGCATGGTTCCAGTCTCCGTATCTCACGGATAGACCACACTCGGAGCGCTGTGCACAGTTCCGGTCTCCGTATTGCTTGGTTAGACCACACTCGGAGCACTGTGCACTGTTTCTGTCTCCGTGTCCCTTGGATAGACCCCACCCGGAGCACTGTGCACAGTTCCTGTCTCCGTATCGTTTGGTTAGACCACACTAGCAGCACTGTGCACAGTTCCTTTCTTGGTATCCCTCGGTTAGACCACGCACCGAGCACTCTGCACAGTTCCGGGCTCCATATCCCTCAGTTAGACCAGACTCGGAGCGCTATGCACAGTTCCGATCTCCGTATCCCTCAGTTAGACCAGACTCGGAGCACTGTGCACAGTTCTGGTTTCCATATCCCTTGGTTAGAACACACTTGGAGCACTGTGCACAGTTCCTGTCACTGTATCCCCTCAGTTAGACAACACTCAGAGCACTGTGCACATTTCCTGTCTCTGTCTCCCTCGGGTAGACCACACTCGGAGCGCTGTGCACAGTTCCAGTCTCTGTATCCCTCGGGTAGACCTCACTCGGAGCACTGTGCACAGTTCCTGTCTCTGTATCCCTCGGGTAGACCACACTCGGATCACTGTGATTAGTTCCGGTCTCCGTATCCCTCGGTTAACCACACTCGGAGCACTGTGCACAGTTCCTGTCTCCGTATCCCTCAGTTATACCACGCTCGGAGCACTGTGCACTGTTCCGGTCTCCGTATCCCTCAGTTAGACAACAGCCAGAGCACTGTGCACAGTTCTGGTCTGCATATCCCTTGATTAGAACACACCCAGATCACTGTGCACATTCCTGTCTCTTATCCCTCGGTTAGACAAAACTCGGTGCACTGTGCTCAGTTCCTGTCTCTGTATCCCCCTGTTAGACCACACTCGGAACACTGTGCACAGTTCCGGTCTGCATATCCCTTGGTTAGACCACACTTGGATCACTGTGCACATTCCTGTCACTTATCCCTCAGTTAGACCACACTCGGAGCACTGTGCACAGTTCCTGTCGCTGTATCCACTCTCTTAGACCACACTTAGAGCACTGTGCACAGTTCCTGTCTCTGTATCCCTCGGTTAGACCACACTCGGAGCACTGTGCACAGTTCCAGTCTCCGTATCCCTCGGTTAGACCACACCCGGAGCACTGTGCACAGTTCCAGTCTCCGTATACCTCGGTTAGACCACACTCGGAGCATTGTGCACAGTTCCTGTCTCCGTATCCCTCGGTTATCCACGCTCGAAGCACTGTGCACAGTTCCTGTCTCTGTATCCCTCTGTTAGACCACACTCGGAGCACTGTGCACAGTTCCTGTCTCCGTATCCCTCGGTTAGACCACACTCGGAGCACTGTACACAGTTCCGGTCTCTGTATCCCCTCGGTTAAACCACACTCGGAGCACTGTGCACAGTTCCGGTCTCTGTATCCCCTCAGTTAAACCATACTCGGAGCACTGTGCATAGTTCCAGTCTCTGTATCCCCTCGGTTAGACAACACTTGGAGCACTGAGCACAGATCCGGTCTTTGTATCCCCTCAGTTGGACCACGTCGGAGCACTGTACACAGTTCCGGTCTCTGTATCCCCTCAGTTAGACAACACTTGGAGCACTGAGCACAGATCCGGTCTCCATATCTCCCAGTTAGACCACACTCGGAGCATTGTGCACAGTTCCTGTCTCCGTATCCCTCGATTAGACCACACTCGGAGCACTGTGCACAGTTCCAGTCTCCGTATACTTCAGTTAGACCACGTTCGGAGCACTGTACACAGTTCCGTTCTCCATATCCCTCGATTAGACCACACTCGGAGCACTGTGCACAGTTCCTGTCTCTGTATCCCTCTGTTAGACCACACTCGGAGCACTGTGCACAGTTCCGGTCTCTGTATCCCTCGGTTATCCACACTCGAAGCACTGTGCACAGTTCCGCTTTCTCTATCCCTCAGTTAGACCACACTCTGATCTCTGTGAACATAAGAACATAAGATTCTCATTCCGGCCTCAACTCCAATTTCCCACCCTCTCCCCATAACCTTTCACCCCGTTGCTAATTAAAAATCTGTCTATCTCCTCCTTATATTTATTCAGCACCCGGCATCCACTGCACTGTGAGGTAGTGAATTCCACAGATTCACGGCCCTTAGAGAAAAGAAATTTCTCCTCATCTCTGATTTAAATCTACCACCTCTTAGACTAAGACTATGGCCTCTCATTCTAGGAGACAGCTCTGATCTCCATATCCCTCGGTTAGACTACACTCGGAGGACAGTGCATAGTTGTAGTCTCCATATCCCTCAGTGAGATCCCACTCGGAGTATTGTACATATTTCTATTCACCATATCCCTTGGTTAGACCACACTTGGAGCACTGTGCACAGACCTGGTCTACGTATCCCACAATTAGACCACACTTGGACCACTGTGCACAGTTCCAGTGTCCGTATCCCTTGGTCAGACCACTCTCGGAGGACTGTGCACAGTTCCGATCTCCGTATCCCTCGGTTAGACCACACTTGGAGCACTATGCACAGTTACAGCCTACGTATCCATCGGTTAGACCACACTTGGAGCACTATGCACAGTTACAGTCTCCGTATCCATTGGTTAGACCACACCCGGAGCACTGTGCCCAGTTCCGGTCTCCGTATCGCTTGGTTAGACCACACTCGGAGCACTGTGCACAGTTCCTGTCTCCGTATCCCTCGGATAGACCCCACTCGGAGCACTGTGCATGGTTCCAGTCTCCGTATCTCGCGGATAGACCACACTCGCAGCACTGTGCACAGTTCCTTTCTCGGTATCCCTCAGTTAGACCACGAACCGAGCACTATGCACAGTTGCGGTCTCCATATCGCTCAGTTGGAATCCGGAGTCGGAGCACTGTGCACAGTTCGGGGTTCCATATCCCTCGGTTAGACCAGACTCGGAGCACTATGCACAGTTCCGATCTCCATATCCCTCAGTTAGACCACGCACTGAGCACTGTGCACAGTTCCGGTCTCCATATCGCTCAGTTAGAATCCGGAGTCGGAGCACTATGCCCAGTTCCGGTCTCCGTATCCTTTGGTTAGACCACACTCGGAGCACTGTGCACAGTTCCGATCTCCGTATCCCTCAGTTCGACCAGACTCGGAGCACTATGCACAGTTCCGGTCTCCGTATCCTTTGGTTAGACCACACTCGGAGCACTGTGCACAGTTCCGATCTCCGTATCCCTCAGTTAGAACAGACTCGGAGCACTGTGCACAGTTCCGATCTGCATAACCCTCGGTGAGACTACACTCGGAGCACTGTACACAGTTCCGGTCTCTGTATCCCCTTAGTTCGACCACTCTCGGAGCAATGTGCAAGTTCCGGTCTCTGTATCCCTGTAGGTAGACCACACTCGGAGAACTGTGCATAGTTCCGGTCTCTGTATCCCCTCGGTTAGACCACACTTGGAGCACTGTGCACAGATCCGGTCTCTGTATCCCCTCAGTTAGACCACGCTTGGAGCACAGTGCACAGTTCTGGTCTCCATATCTCTCAGTTAGACAACACTCGGAGCACTGTACACAGTTCCTGTCTCTGTATCCCTCGGTTAGACAACACTCGGAGCACAGTGCACAGTACCTGTCTCCGTATCCCTCGGTTAGACCACACTCGGAACACTGTGCACAGTTCCAGTCTCGCATCTCCTGGATAGACCACACTCGGAGAACTGTGCACTGTTCCGGTCTCCATATCCGTCAGTTTGAAACCAGAGTCGGAGCACTGTGCACAGTTCCGGTCTCCATATCTCTCGGTCAGAAACCACACTCGGAGCACTGTGCACAGTTCTGGTCTCCGTATCCCTCAGTTAGACCACACTCGGAGCACTGTGCACCATTCCAGTCTCCATATCCCAAGGTTAGTCCACACTCGGAGCACTGTGCACAGTTCGTGTCTCCGTATCCCTCAGATAGACCCCACCCAGAGCACTGTGCACGGTTCCAGTCTCCATATCTCCCGGATAGACCACACTCGGAGAACTGTGCACAGTTCCGGTCTCCGTATCCCTCGGTTAGACCACACTCGGAGCACTGTACACAGTTCCGGTCTCTGTATCCCCTTAGTTCGACCACTCTCGGAGCAATGTGCACAGTTCCGGTCTCTGTATCCCTGTAGGTAGACCACACTCGGAGCACTGTGCATAGTTCCGGTCTCTGTATCCCCTCGGTTAGACCACACTCGGAGCACTGTGCACAGATCTGGTCTCTGTATCCCCTCAGTTAGACCACGCTTGGAGCACAGTGCACAGTTCTGGTCTCCATATCTCTCAGTTAGACCACACTCGGAGCACTGTGCACAGTTCCTGTCTCCGGATCCCTCGGTTAGACCAGACCCGGAGCACTGTGCACAGTTCCGGTCTCTGTATCCCCGTAGGTAGACCACACTCGGAGCACTGTGCATAGTTCCGGTCTCTGTATCCCCTCAGTTAGACCACACTCGGAGCACTGTGCACAGATCCGGTCTCTGTATCCCCTCAGTTAGACCACACTCGGAGCACTGTGCACAGTTCCTGTCTCCGTATCCCTCGGTTAGACCACATTCGGAGCACTGTGCACAGTTCCACTCTCCGTATCCCTCGGTTAGACCACACTCGGAGCACTGTGCACAGTTCCTGTCTCCGTATCCCTCGGTTATCCACACTCGAAGCACTGTGCACAGTTCCTGTCTCTGTATCCCTCGGTTAGACCACACTCGGAGCACTGTGCACAGTTCCTGTCTCTGTATCCCTCGGTTAATCCACACTCGGAGCACTGTGCACAGTTCTGGTCTCTGTATCCCCTCAGTTAAACCATACTCGGAGCACTGTTCATAGTTCCGGTCTCTGTATCCCCTCGGTTAGACCACACTTGGAGCACTGAGCACAGATCCGGTCTTTGTATCTCCTCAGTTAGACCACGTTGGAGTACTCTGCCCAGTTCCGGTCTCTGTATCCCCTCGGTTAGACCACACTCGGAGCATTGTGCACAGTTCCGGTCTCCGTATTGCTTGGTTAGACCACACTCGGAGCACTGTGCACTGTTCCTGTCTCCGTATCATTTGGTTAGACCACACTCGCAGCACTGTGCACAGTTCCTTTCTCTGTATCCCTCGGTTAGACCACGCACCGAGCACTGTGCACAGTTCCGGTCTCCATATCGCTCAGTTAGAACCCGGAGTCGGAGCACTATGCACAGTTCTGGGCTCCATATCCCTCGGTTAGACCAGACTCAGAGCGCTATGCACAGTTCCGATCTCCGTATCCCTCAGTTAGACCAGACTTGGAGCATTATGCACAGTTCCGGTCTCCGTATCCTTTGGTTAGACCACACTCGGAGCACTGTGCACAGTTCCGGTCTGCGTAACCCTCGGTGAGACTACACTCGGAGCACTGTGCACAGTTCGTGTCTCCGTATCCCTCAGTAAGACCAGACTCGGAGCACTATGCACACTTCTGGTCTCTGTATCCCTCAGATAGACCCCACCCGGAGAATTGTGCACAGTTCCTGTCGCTGTATCCCGTCTCTTAGACCACACTCGGAGCACTGTGCACAGTTCCTGTCTCCGTATCCCTCGGGTAGACCACACTCGGATCACTGTACACAGTTCCTGTCTCCGCATCCCTCGGTTAGACCACACTCGGAGCACTGTACACAGTTCCGGTCTTTGTATCCCCTCGGTTAAACTACACTCGGAGCACTGTGCATAGTTCCGGTCTCTGTATCCCCACGGTTAGATCACACTCGGAGCACTGAGCACAGATCTGGTCTCTGTATCCCCTCGGTTAGACCACACTCGGAGCACTGTGCACAGATCCGGTCTCTGTATCCCCTCAGTAAGACCACGCTTGGAGCACAGTGCACAGTTCTGGTCTCCATATCTCTCAGTTTGACCACGCTTGGAGCACTGTGCACAGTTCCTGTCTCCGTATCCCTCGGTTATCCACACTCGAAGCAATGTGCACAGTTCCTGTCTCTGTATCCCTCTGTTAGACCACACTCGGAGCACTGTGCACAGTTCCTGTCTCCGTATCCCTCGGTTAGACCACACTCGGAGAACTGTACACAGTTCCGATCTCTGTATCCCCTCGGTTAGACCACACTCGGCACTCTGTGCCCAGTTCTGGTCTCTGTATCCCTCGGTTAGACCACACTCGGAGCACTGTGCACAGTTCCAGTTTCCGTATACCTCGGTTAGACCACACTCGGAGCACTGTGCACAGTTCCTGTATCTGTATCCCTCTGTTAGACCACACTCGGAGCATTGTGCACAGTTCCTGTCTCCGTATCCCTCGGTTATCCACACCCGAAGCACTGTGCACAGTTCCGGTCTCTGTATCCCTCTGTTAGACCACACTCGTAGCATTGTGCACAGTTCCTGTCTCCGTATCCCTCGGTTATCCACACTCGAAGCACTGAGCACAGATCTGGTCTCTGTATCCCCTCGGTTAGACCACACTCGGAGCACTGTGCACAGATCCGGTCTCTGTATCCCCTCAGTAAGACCACGCTTGGAGCACAGTGCACAGTTCTGGTCTCCATATCTCTCAGTTTGACCACGCTTGGAGCACTGTGCACAGCTCCAGTCTCCGTATACCTCGGTTAGACCACACTCGGAGCGCTGTGCACAGTTCCTGTCTCTGTATCCCTCTGTTAGACCACACTCGGAGCACTGTGCACAGTTCCGGTCTCCATATCCCTCGGTTATCTACACTCGAAGCACTGTGCACAGTTCCGCTTTCTGTATCCCTGGTTAGACAACTCTGATCTCTGTGAACATAAGAACATAAGATTCTCATTCCGTCCTCAGCTCCAATTTCCCACCCTCTCCCCATAACCTTTCACCCCGTTGCTAATTAAAAATCTGTCTATCTCCTCCTTAAATTTATTCAGCACCCGGCATCCACTGCACTGTGAGGATGTGAATTCCACAGATTCACGGCCCTTAGAGAAAAGTAATTTCTCCTCATCTCTGATTTAAATCTACCACCTCTTAGACTAAGACTATGGCCTCTCGTTCTAGGACACAGCTCTGATCTCAATATCCCTCGGTCAGACTACACTCGGAGCACAGTGCATAGTTGTAGTCTGCATATCCCTCAGTGAGATCCCACTCGGAGTATTGTACATACTTCTATTCACCATATCCCTTGGTTAGACCACACTTGGAGCACTGTGAACAGACCTGGTCTACGTATCCCACAATTAGACCACACTTGGACCACTGTGCACAGTTCCAGTCTACGTATCCATCGGTTAGACCACACTCGGAGCACTGTGCCCAGTTCCGGTCTCCGTATCGCTTGGTTAGACCACACTCGGAGCACTGTGCACAGTTCCTGTCTCCGTATCCCTCGGATAGACCCCACTCGGAGCACTGTGCATGGTTCCAGTCTCCGTATCTCACGGATAGACCACACTCGGAGCGCTGTGCACAGTTCCGGTCTCCGTATTGCTTGGTTAGACCACACTCGGAGCACTGTGCACTGTTTCTGTCTCCGTGTCCCTTGGATAGACCCCACCCGGAGCACTGTGCACAGTTCCTGTCTCCGTATCGTTTGGTTAGACCACACTAGCAGCACTGTGCACAGTTCCTTTCTTGGTATCCCTCGGTTAGACCACGCACCGAGCACTCTGCACAGTTCCGGGCTCCATATCCCTCAGTTAGACCAGACTCGGAGCGCTATGCACAGTTCCGATCTCCGTATCCCTCAGTTAGACCAGACTCGGAGCACTGTGCACAGTTCTGGTTTCCATATCCCTTGGTTAGAACACACTTGGAGCACTGTGCACAGTTCCTGTCACTGTATCCCCTCAGTTAGACAACACTCAGAGCACTGTGCACATTTCCTGTCTCTGTCTCCCTCGGGTAGACCACACTCGGAGCGCTGTGCACAGTTCCAGTCTCTGTATCCCTCGGGTAGACCTCACTCGGAGCACTGTGCACAGTTCCTGTCTCTGTATCCCTCGGGTAGACCACACTCGGATCACTGTGATTAGTTCCGGTCTCCGTATCCCTCGGTTAACCACACTCGGAGCACTGTGCACAGTTCCTGTCTCCGTATCCCTCAGTTATACCACGCTCGGAGCACTGTGCACTGTTCCGGTCTCCGTATCCCTCAGTTAGACAACAGCCAGAGCACTGTGCACAGTTCTGGTCTGCATATCCCTTGATTAGAACACACCCAGATCACTGTGCACATTCCTGTCTCTTATCCCTCGGTTAGACAAAACTCGGTGCACTGTGCTCAGTTCCTGTCTCTGTATCCCCCTGTTAGACCACACTCGGAACACTGTGCACAGTTCCGGTCTGCATATCCCTTGGTTAGACCACACTTGGATCACTGTGCACATTCCTGTCACTTATCCCTCAGTTAGACCACACTCGGAGCACTGTGCACAGTTCCTGTCGCTGTATCCACTCTCTTAGACCACACTTAGAGCACTGTGCACAGTTCCTGTCTCTGTATCCCTCGGTTAGACCACACTCGGAGCACTGTGCACAGTTCCAGTCTCCGTATCCCTCGGTTAGACCACACCCGGAGCACTGTGCACAGTTCCAGTCTCCGTATACCTCGGTTAGACCACACTCGGAGCACTGTGCACAGTTCCTGTCTCTGTATCCCTCTGTTAGACCACACTCGGAGCATTGTGCACAGTTCCTGTCTCCGTATCCCTCGGTTATCCACACTCGAAGCAATGTGCACAGTTCCTGTCTCTGTATCCCTCTGTTAGACCACACTCGGAGCACTGTGCACAGTTCCTGTCTCCGTATCCCTCGGTTAGACCACACTCGGAGAACTGTACACAGTTCCGATCTCTGTATCCCCTCGGTTAGACCACACTCGGCACTCTGTGCCCAGTTCTGGTCTCTGTATCCCTCGGTTAGACCACACTCGGAGCACTGTGCACAGTTCCAGTTTCCGTATACCTCGGTTAGACCACACTCGGAGCACTGTGCACAGTTCCTGTATCTGTATCCCTCTGTTAGACCACACTCGGAGCATTGTGCACAGTTCCTGTCTCCGTATCCCTCGGTTATCCACACCCGAAGCACTGTGCACAGTTCCGGTCTCTGTATCCCTCTGTTAGACCACACTCGTAGCATTGTGCACAGTTCCTGTCTCCGTATCCCTCGGTTATCCACACTCGAAGCACTGTGCACAGTTCCTGTCTCTGTATCCCTCTGTTAGACCACACTCGGAGCACTGTGCACAGTTCCTGTCTCCGTTTCCCTCGGTTAGACCACACTCGGAGCATTGTACACAGTTCCTGTCTCTGTATCCCCTCGGTTAGACACACTCGGAGCACAGTGCCCAGTTCCTGTCTCCGTATCCCTCGGTTTGACCACACTCGGAGCACTGTGCACAGTTCCTATCTCCGTATCCCTCGGTTAGACCACACTCGGAGCACTGTGCACAGTTCCTGGCGCTGTATCCACTCTCTTAGACCACACTTAGAGCACTCTGCACAGTTCCTGTCTCCGTATCCCTCTGTTAGACCACACTCGGAGCACTGTACACAGTTCCGGTCTCTGTATCCCCTTAGTTCGACCACACTCGGAGCACTGTGCCCAGTTCCGGTCTCTGTATCCCCGTAGGTAGACCACACTCGGAGCACTGTCCATAGTTCCGGTCTCTGTATCCCCTCGTTTAGACCACACTCGGAGCACTGTGCGCAGATCCGGTCTCTGTATCCCCTCAGTTAGACCACGCTTGGAGCACAGTGCACAGTTCTGGTCTCCATATCTCTCAGTTAGACCACACTCGGAGCACTGTGCACAGTTCCTGTCTCCATATCCCTCGGTTAGACCACACTCGGAGCATTGTGCACAGTTCCTGTCTCCGTATCCCTCGGTTATCCACACTCGAAGCACTGTGCACAGTTCCTGTCTCTGTATCCCTCTGTTAGACCACACTCGGAGCACTGTGCACAGTTCCTGTCTCCGTATCCCTCGGTTAGACCACACTCGGAGCACTGTACACAGTTCCGGTCTCTGTATCCCCTCGGTTAAACCACACTCGGAGCACTGTGCACAGTTCCGGTCTCTGTATCCCCTCAGTTAAACCATACTCGGAGCACTGTGCATATTTCCGGTCTCTGTTTCCCCTCGGTTAGACAACACTTGGAGCACTGAGCACAGATCCGGTCTTTGTATCCCCTCAGTTGGACCACGTCGGAGGACTCTGCACAGATCCGGTCTCTGTATCCCCTCAGTTAGACCACGCTTGGAGCACAGTGCACAGTTCTGGTCTCCATATCTCTCAGTTAGACCACACTCGGAGCACTGTGCACAGTTCCTGTCTCTGTATCCCTCGGTTAGACCACACTCGGAGCATTGTGCACAGTTCCTGTCTCCGTATCCCTCGGTTATCCACACTCGAAGCACTGTGCACAGTTCCTGTCTCTGTATCCCTCTGTTAGACCACACTCGGAGCACTGTGCACAGTTCCTGTCTCCGTATCCCTCGGTTAGACCACACTCGGAGCACTGTACACAGTTCCGGTCTCTGTATCCCCTCGGTTAAACCACACTCGGAGCACTGTGCACAGTTCCGGTCTCTGTATCCCCTCAGTTAAACCATACTCGGAGCACTGTGCATAGTTCCGGTCTCTGTATCCCCTCGGTTAGACAACACTTGGAGCACTGAGCACAGATCCGGTCTTTGTATCCCCTCAGTTGGACCACGTCGGAGCACTCTGCACAGATCCGGTCTCTGTATCCCCTCAGTTAGACCACGCTTGGAGCACAGTGCACAGTTCTGGTCTCCATATCTCTCAGTTAGACCACACTCGGAGCACTGTGCACAGTTCCTGTCTCTGTATCCCTCGGTTAGACCACACTCGGAGCATTGTGCACAGTTCCTGTCTCCGTATCCCTCGGTTATCCACACTCGAAGCACTGTGCACAGTTCCTGTCTCTGTATCCCTCTGTTAGACCACACTCGGAGCACTGTGCACAGTTCCTGTCTCCGTATCCCTCAGTTAGACCACACTCGGAGCACTGTACACAGTTCCGGTCTCTGTATCCCCTCGGTTAAACCACACTCGGAGCACTGTGCACAGTTCCGGTCTCTGTATCCCCTCAGTTAAACCATACTCGGAGCACTGTGCATAGTTCCGGTCTCTGTATCCCCTCGGTTAGACAACACTTGGAGCACTGAGCACAGATCCGGTCTTTGTATCCCCTCAGTTGGACCACGTCGGAGCACTCTGCACAGTTCCGGTCTCTGTATCCCCTCGGTTAGACCACACTCGTAGCACTGTGCACAGATCCGGTCTCTGTATCCCCTCAGTTAGACCACGCTCGGAGCACAGTGCACAGTTCTGGTCTCCATATCTCCCAGTTAGACCACACTCGGAGCATTGTGCACAGTTCCTGTCTCCGTATCCCTCGATTAGACCACACTCGGAGCACTGTGCACAGTTCCAGTCTCCGTATACTTCAGTTAGACCACATTCGGAGCACTGTACACAGTTCCGTTCTCCATATCGCTCGATTAGACCACACTCGGAGCACTGTGCACAGTTCCTGTCTCTGTATCCCTCTGTTAGACCACACTCGGAGCACTGTGCACAGTTCCGGTCTCCGTATCCCTCGGTTATCCACACTCGAAGCACTGTGCACAGTTCCGCTTTCTCTATCCCTCAGTTAGACCACAATCTGATCTCTGTGAACATAAGAACATAAGATTCTCATTCCGGCCTCAACTCCAATTTCCCACCCTCTCCCCATAACCTTTCACCCCGTTGCTAATTAAAAATCTGTCTATCTCCTCCTTATATTTATTCAGCACCCGGCATCCACTGCACTGTGAGGTAGTGAATTCCACAGATTCACGGCCCTTAGAGAAAAGTAATTTCTCCTCATCTCTGATTTAAATCTACCACCTCTTAGACTAAGACTATGGCCTCTCATTCTAGGAGACAGCTCTGATCTCCATATCCCTCGGTTAGACTACACTCGGAGCACAGTACATAGTTGTAGTCTCCATATCCCTCAGTGAGATCCCACTCGGAGTATTGTACATATTTCTATTCACCATATCCCTTGGTTAGACCACACTTGGAGCACTGTGCACAGACCTGGTCTACGTATCCCACAATTAGACCACACGTGGACCACTGTGCACAGTTCCAGTGTCCGTATTCCTTGGTCAGACCACACTCGGAGGACTGTGCACAGTTCCGATCTCCGTATCCCTCGGTTAGACCACACTCGGAGCACTGTGCACAGTTCCGATCTCTGTATCCCTCAGTTAGAACAGACTCGGAGCACTATGCACAGTTCCGATCTGCATAACCCTCGGTGAGACTACACTCGGAGCACTGTACACAGTTCCTGTCCCGGAACCCTCGGTTAGACCACACTCGGAGTACTGTACACAGTTCCTGTCTCTGTATCCCTCGGTTAGACAACACTCGGAGCACAGTGCACAGTACCTGTCTCCGTATCCCTCGGTTAGACCACACTCGGAACACTGTGCACAGTTCCAGTCTCGCATCTCCTGGATAGACCACACTCGGAGAACTGTGCACTGTTCCGGTCTCCATATCCGTCAGTTAGAAACCAGAGTCGGAGCACTGTGCACAGTTCCGGTCTCCATATCTCTCGGTCAGAAACCACACTCGGAGCACTGTGCACAGTTCTGGTCTCCGTATCCCTCAGTTAGACCACACTCGGAGCACTGTGCACCATTCCAGTCTCCATATCCCAAGGTTAGTCCACACTCGGAGCACTGTGCACAGTTCGTGTCTCCGTATCCCTCAGATAGACCCCACCCAGAGCACTGTGCACGGTTCCAGTCTCCATATCTCCCGGATAGACCACACTCGGAGAACTGTGCACAGTTCCGGTCTCCGTATCGCTTGGTTAGACCACACTCGGAGCACTGTGCACAGTTCCGGTTTCCATATCTCTCGGTCAGAAACCACACTTGGAGCACTGTGCACAGTTCCGGTCTCCGTATCCCTCAGTTAGACCACACTCGGAACACTGTGCACAGTTCCGGTCTCCGTATCTCTCGGTTAGAGCAGACTCGGAGCACTGTGCACAGATCCGGTCTCTGTATCCCCTCAGTTAGACCACACTCGGAGCACTGTGCACAGTTCCGGGCTCCATATCCCTCGGTTAGACCACACTCGGAGCACTCTGCACAGTTCCGTTCACCATATCCCTCGGTTAGACCACACTTGGAGCACTATGCACAGTTACAGTCTATGTATCCATCGGTTAGACCACACTCGGAGCACTGTGCACAGTTCCTGTCTCCGTATGCATCGCTTAGACCACACTTGGAGCACTGTGCCCAGTTCCGGTCTCCGTATCGCTTGGTTAGACCACACTCGGAGCACTGTGCACAGTTCCTGTCTCCGTATCCCTCGGATAGACCCCACTCGGAGCACTGTGCACAGTTCCAGTCTCTGCATCTCCCGGATAGACCACACTCGGAAAGCTTTGCACATTTCTGGTCTCCATATCGCTTGGTTAGACCGCACTCGGAGCACTGTGCACAGTTCCGGCCTCCATATCCGTCAGTTAGAAACCAGAGTCGGAGCACTGTGCACAGTTCCGGTCTCCATATCCCTCGATCAGAAACCACACTCGGAGCACTGTGCACAGTTCTTGTCTCCGTATCCCTCAGTTAGCCCACACTCGGAGCACTGTGCACAGTTCCGGTCTCCATATCCCTCGGTTAGGCCACACTCGGAGCACTGTGCACAGTTCCAGTCTCCATATCCCTCGGTTCGACCACACTCAGAGCACTGCGCACACTTTCTGTCTCCCTATCCCTCAGTTAGACCACACTCGGAGCACTGTGCACAGTTCCTGTCTCCGTATCTCTCAGTTAGACCACACTCGGAGAACTGTGCACGGTTCCGGTCTCTGTATCCTCTCGGTTAGACCACACTCGGAGCACTGTGCTCAGTTCCGGTCTCTGTATTCCCTCAGTTGGACCACACTCGGAGCACAGTGCACAGTTCCAGTCTCCGTATCCCTCGATTAACCAAACTCGGAGCACTGTGCATAATTCTTGTCTCCTTATTCCTCGGTTAGACCACACTCGGAGCACTGTGCACCGTTCGAATCTCCATATACCGCGGTTCGACCACACTCGGAGCACTGTGCACAGTTCCTATCTCCGTATCCCTTGGTTAGACCACACTCGGAGCACTGTGCACAGTTCCTGTCTCTGTTTCCTGCGATTCGACCACACTCGGAGCACTGTACACACTTCCGGTCTCTGTATCCCCTCGGTTAGACCACACTCGGAGCACTGTGCACAGTTCCGGTCTCTTTATCCCTCAGTTAGACCACACACGGAGCACTGTGCACAGTTCCGGTCTCTGTATCCCCTCGGTTAGACCACACTCGGAGCACTGTGCTCAGTTCCTGTCGCTGTATCCCCTCGGGTAGACCACACTAGGAGCACTGTGCTCAGTTCCTGTCTCTGTAACCCTCGGTTAGAACACACTCGGAGCATTGTACACAGTTCCTGTCTCTGTATCCCGTCGGTTAGACACACTTGGAGCACTGTGCGCAGTTCCGGTCTCCGTATCTCTCGGTTAGTCCACAATCGGAGCACAGTGCATAGTTAAGGTCTCTGTATCCCTCGGTTAGACCACACTCGGAGCACTGTACATAGTTCCTGTCTCTGTATCCCCTCGGTAAGACACACTCGGAGCACTGTGCCCAGTTCCTGTCTCCGTATCCCTCGGTTAGCCCACACTGGGAGCACTGTGCACAGTTCCGGTATATTTCTCCCCTCAGTTAGACCACACTCGGAGCACTGTGCCCAGTTCTGGTCTCCGTATCCCTCGGGTAGACCACACTCGGAGCACTGTGCACAGTTCCTGTCTCCGTAACCCTCGGGTAGACCTCACTCGGAGCACTGTACACAGATCCGGTCTCTGTAACCCCTCGGTTAGACCACACTCGGAGCACTGTGCACAGTTCCGGTCTCGGTATCCCCTCGGTTAGACACACTCGGAGCACAGTGCGCAGTTCCGGTCTCCTTATCCCTCGGTTAACCACAATCGGAGAACTGTGCACAATTCTAATCTCCATATACCTCAGCTAGACCACACTCGGAGCACTGTGCACAGTTCCAGTCTCCGTATCCCTTGGTTAGACCACACTCGGCACTCTGTGCACAGTTCTGGTCTCTGTATCCCTTGGTTAGACCTCACTGGGAGCACTGTGCTCAGTTCCGGTCTCCGTATCCCTCGGTTAGACCACACTCGGAGCACTGTACACAGTTCCTGTCTCTGTATCCCCTCGGTTAGACACAGTCGGAGCACAGTGCCCAGTTCCTGTCTCCGTATCCCTCGGTTTGACCACACTCGGAGCACTGTGCACAGTTCCTATCTCCGTATCCCTTGGTTAGACCACACTCGGAGCACTGTGCACAGTTCCTGTCTCTGTTTCCTGCGGTTCGACCACACTCGGAGCACTGTGCACACTTCCGGTCTCTGTATCCCCTCGGTTAGACCACACTCGGAGCACTGTGCACAGTTCCTGTCTCCGTATCCCTCGGTTAGCCAACAGTCCGAGCACTGTGCACAGTTCTGGTTTCCATATCCCTCAGTTAGACCACACTCGGAGCACTGTGCACAGTTCCGGTCTATTTATCCCTCAGTTAGACCACGCTCGGAGCACTGTACATAGTTCCAGTCTCTGTATACCCTCAGTTAGACACACTCGGAGCACTGTGTGCAGTTCCTGTCTCCGTATCCATCGGTTAACCACACTCGGAGCACTGTGCACAGTTCTTGTCTCCATATTCCTCGGTTAGACCACACTCGGAGCACTGTGCACCGTTCTAATCTCCATATATCTCGGTTAGACCACACTTGGAGCACTGTGCACAGTTCCTCTCTCCGTATCCCTTGGTTAGACCACACTCGGAGCACTGTGCTCAGTTCCGGTCTCTGTATCCCTCGGTTAGACCACACTCGGAGCACTGTACACAGTTCCTGTCTCTGTATTCCCTCGGTTAGACACACTCGGAGCACTGTGCCCAGTTCCGGTCTCTGTATCCCCTCAGTTAGACCACGCTCGGAGCACTGTACACAGTTCCTGTCTCTGTATCCCCTCAGTTAGACACACTCGGAGCACTGTGTGCAGTTCCTATCTCCGTATCCCTCGGTTAGACCACACTCGGAGCACTGTGCACAGTTCCTGTCTCCGTATCCCTCGGTTCGACCACACTCGGAGCACTGTGCACAGTCCTGTCTCAGTATCCCTCAGTTAGACCACACTCGGAGCACTGTGCACAGTTCCTGTCTCTGTTTCCTGCGGTTCGACCACACTCAGAGCACTGTGCACAGTGCCTGTCTCTGTATCCCTTGGTTAGACCACACTCGGAGCTTTGTGCACAGTTCCGCTATCTTTATCCCTCAGTTAGACCACACTCGGAGCACTGTGCACAGTTCCTCTCTCCGTATCCCTTGGTTAGACCACACTCGGAGCACTGTGCTCAGTTCCGGTCTCTGTATCCCTCGGTTAGACCACACTCGGAGCACTGTACACAGTTCCTGTCTCTGTATCCCCTCGGTTAGACACACTCGGAGCACTGTGCCCAGTTCCGGTCTCTGTATCCCCTCAGTTAGACCATGCTCGGAGCACTGTACACAGTTCCTGTCTCTGTATCCCCTCAGTTAGACACACTCGGAGCACTGTGTGCAGTTCCTATCTCCGTATCCCTCGGTTAGACCACACTCGGAGCACTGTGCACAGTTCCTGTCTCCGTATCCCTCGGTTCGACCACACTCGGAGCACTGTGCACAGTCCTGTCTCAGTATCCCTCAGTTAGACCACACTCGGAGCACTGTGCACAGTTCCTGTCTCTGTTTCCTGCGGTTCGACCACACTCAGAGCACTGTGCACAGTGCCTGTCTCTGTATCCCTTGGTTAGACCACACTCGGAGCTTTGTGCACAGTTCCGGTATCTTTATCCCTCAGTTAGACCACACTCGGAGCACTGTGCACAGTTCCTGTCGCTGTATCCCCTCGGGCAGACCACACTCGGAGCACTGTGCACAGTTCCGATCTCTGTATCCCCTCAGTTAGACAACGCTCGGAGCAGTATACACAGTTCCTGTCTCTGTATCCCCTCAGTTCGACACACTCGGAGCACTGTGCTCAGTTCCTGTCTCCGTATCCCTCAGTTAGATCACACTCGGAGCACTGTACATAGTTCCTGTCTCTGTATACCCTCAGTTAGACACACTCGGAGCACTGTGTGCAGTTCCTGTCTCCGTATCCATCGGTTAACCACACTCGGAGCACTGTGCACAGTTCTTGTCTCCATATTCCTCGGTTAGACCACACTCGGAGCACTGTGCACCGTTCTAATCTCCATATATCTCGGTTAGACCACACTTGGAGCACTGTGCACAGTTCCGCTCTCCGTATCCCTTGGTTAGACCACACTCGGAGCACTGTGCTCAGTTCCGGTCTCTGTATCCCTCGGTTAGACCACACTCGGAGCACTGTACACAGTTCCTGTCTCTGTATCCCCTCGGTTAGACACACTCGGAGCACTGTGCCCAGTTCCGGTCTCTGTGTCCCCTCAGTTAGACCACGCTCGGAGCACTGTACACAGTTCCTGTCTCTGTATCCCCTCAGTTAGACACACTCGGAGCACTGTGTGCAGTTCCGGTCTCCGTATCCCTCGGTTAACCACACTCGGAGAACTGTGCACAGTTCTAGTCTCCACATTCCTCGGTTAGACCACACTCGGAGCGCTGTGCACCTTTCTAATCTCCATATATCTCGGTTAGACCACATTCGGAGCACTGTGCACAGTTCCTGTCTCCGTATCCCTCGGTTAGACCACACTCGGATCTCTGTGCTCAGTTCCGGTCTCCGTATCCCTCGGTTAGACCACACTCGGAGCACTGTACACAGTTCCTGTCTCTGTATCCCCTCGGTCAGACACACGCGGAGCACTGTGCCCAGTTCCTATCTCCGTATCCCTTGGTTAGACCACACTCGGAGCACTGTGCACAGTTCCTGTCTCCGTATCCCTCGGTTCGACCACACTCGGAGCACTGTGCACAGTCCTGTCTCAGTATCCCTCAGTTAGACCACACTCGGAGCACTGTGCACAGTTCTGGTTTCCATATCCCTCGGTTAGACCACACTCGGAGCACTGTGCACAGTTCCGGTCTATTTATCCCTCAGTTAGACCACACTCGGAGCGCTGTGCACAGTTCCGGTCTCTGTATCCCCACAGTTAGACCACGCTCGGAGCACTGTGTGCAGTTCCTGTCTCCGTATTCCTCTGTGAGACAACATTCAGTACACTGTACACAGTTCCTGTCTCTGTATCCCCTCAGTTAGACCACACACGGAGCACTGTACACAGTTCCTGTCTCCGTATCCCTCAGTTAGACCACACTCGGAGCACTATTCACAGTTCCGTTCTCTGTATCCCCTCAGTTAAACCACACTCGGAGCACTGTGCACATTTCCTGTCTCCGTATTTCTCGGTTCGACCACACTCGGAGCACTGTGCACAGTTCTGGTTTCCATATCACTCGGTTAGATCACACTCGGAGCACTATGCACAGTTCCGTTCTCTGTATCCCCTCAGTTAGACCACACACGGAGCACTGTGCACAGTTCCGGTCTCCGTATCCCTCGGTTAACCACACTCGGAGCACAGTGCACACTTCTAATCTCCATATACCTCGGTTCGACCACACTCGGAGCACTGTGCACAGTTCCTGTCTCCGTAGCCCTCGGTTAGACCACACTCGGCACACTGTGCCCAGTTCCGGTCTCCGTTTCCTTCGGTTAGTCCGCAATCGGAGCACAGTGCATAATTAAGGTCTCTGTATCCCTCGGTTAGACCACACTCGGAGCACTGTGCACAATTCCGGTCTCCGTATCCCTCAGTTAGACAACAGCCTGAGCACTATACGCAGTTCCGGTCTGCATGTCGCTTGGTTAGACCACACTCAGATCACTGTGCACATTCCTGTCTCTTATCCCTCGGTTAGTCAACACTCGGAGCACTGTGCGCAGTTCCGGTCTCTGTATCCCTCAGTTAGACCACACCCGGAACACTGTACACAGTTCTGGTCTTCATATCCCTTGGTTAGACCACACTCGGATCACAGTGCACATTCCTGTCTCTGATCCCTCGGTTAGTCAACACTCGGAGCACTGTGCACAGCTCCTGTCTCTGTATCCCTCTGTTAGACCACACTCGGAGCACTGTGCACAGTTCCTATCTCCGTGTCCCTCAGTTAGACCACACTCGGAGCACTGTGCACCGTTCCGGTCTACATATCCCTTGGTTAGACCACACTCGTATCACTGTGCACAGTTCCTGTCCCTGTATCCCTCGGTTGGACCACACTCGGAGCACTGTGCACAGTTCCGGTCTCTTTATCCCTCAGTTAGGCCACACTCGGAGCACTGTGCACAGTTCCTGTCGCTGTATCCCTCGGTTGGACCACACTCGGAGCACTGTGCACAGTTCCGGTCTCTTTATCCCTCGGTTAGACCACACTCGGAGCAATGTACATAGTTCATGTCTCAGTATCCCCTCGGTTAGACACACTCGGAGCAATGTGCCCAGTTCCTGTCTCCGTATCCCTCGGTTAGACCACACTCGGAGCACTGTGCACAGTTCCGATATCTTTATCCCTCAGTTAGACCACACACGGAGCACTGTGCACAGTTCCTGTCGCTGTATCCCCTCGGGTAGACCACACTCGGAGTGCTGTGCACAGTTCCTGTCTCCGTATCCCTCGGTTAGACCACACTCGGAGCACTGTGCACAGTTCCTGTCTCTGTATCCCTCGGTTCGACCACACTCGGAGCACTGTGCACAGTTCTGGTTTCCATATCACTCTGTTAGACCACATTCGGAGCACTGTGCACAGTTCCGTTCTCTGTATCCCCTCAGTTAAACCACACTCGGAGCATTGTGCACAGTTCCGGTCTCTGTATCCTTTGGTTAGACCACACTCGGAGCACTGTGCACATTTCTAATCTCCATATACCTCGGTTAGATCACACTCGGAGCACTATGCACAGTTCCGTTCTCTGTATCCCCTCAGTTAGACCACACTCGGAGCACTGTGCACATTTCTAATCTCCATATACCTCGGTTAGATCACACTCGGAGCACTATGCACAGTTCCGTTCTCTGTATCCCTCGGTTAGCGACACTCGGAGAACTGTGCACAGTTCTAGTCTCCATATTCCTCGGTTAGACCACAATCGGAGCACTGTGCACCGTTCCAGTCTCCGTATCCCTCGGTTAGACCACACTCGGAGCACTGTGCCCAGTTCCGGTCTCCGTTTCCTTCGGTTAGTCCGCAATCGGAGCACAGTGCATAATTAAGGTCTCTGTATCCCTCAGTTAGACCACACTCGGAGCACTGTGCACAATTCCGGTCTCCGTATCCCTCAGTTAGACAACAGCCTGAGCACTATACGCAGTTCCGGTCTGCATGTCCCTTGGTTAGACCACACTCCGATCACTGTGCACATTCCTGTCTCTTATCCCTCGGTTAGTCAACAGTCGGAGCACTGTGCACAGTTCCTGTCTCTGTATCCCTCTGTTAGTCAACACCCGGAGAACTGTGCACAGTTCCGGTCTCCGTATCCCTCAGTTAGACCACACCCGGAACACTGTACACAGTTCTTGTCTGCATATCCCTTGGTTAGACCACACTCGGATCACTGTGCACATTCCTGTCTCTTATCCCTCGGTTAGTCAACACTCGGAGCACTGTGCACAGTTCCTGTCTCTGTATCCCTCTGTTAGACCACACTCGGAGCACTGTGCACAGTTCTGGTCACCGTATCCCTCAGTTAGACCACAGCCGGAGCACTGTACGCAGTTCCGGTCTGCATATCCCTTGGTTAGACCACACACGGATCACTGTGCACATTCCTGTCTCTTATCCCTCAGTTAGTCAACAGTCGGAGCACTGTGCACAGTTCCTGTCTCTGTATCCCTCTGTTAGACCACACTCGGAGCACTGTGCACAGTTCCTGTCTCCGTGTCCCTCAGTTAGACCACACTCGGAGCACTGTACACCGTTCCGGTCTACATATCCCTTGGTTCGACCACACTCGTATCACCTTGCACATTCCTGTCTCTTATCCCTCGGTTAGTCAACACTTGGAGCACTGTGCACAGTTCCTGTCCCTGTATCCCTCAGTTGGACCACAATCGGAGCACTGTGCACAGTTCCTGTCTCCGTATCCCCTCAGTTAGACCACGCTCGGAGCACTGTACACTGTTCCTGTCTCTGTATCCCCTCGGTTAGACACACTCGGCGCACTGTGCACAGTTCTAGTCTCCATATTCCTCGGTGAAACCTCACTCGGAGCACTGTACACCGTTCTAATCTCCATATACCTCGGTTAGACGACACTCGGTGCACTGTGCGCAGTTCCGGTCTCCGTTTCCTTCGGTTAGTCCGCAATCGGAGCACAGTGCATAGTTAAGGTCTCTGTATCCCTCGGTTTGACCACACTCGGACCACTGTGCCCAGTTCATATCTCCGTATCCCTCGGTTAGACCACACTGGGAGCAATGCGCCCAGTTCCTGTCTCCGTATCCCTCATTTAGACCACACTCGGAGCACTGTGCACAGTTCCTGTCGCTGTATCCCCTCGGGTAGACCACACTCGGAGCACTGTGCACAGTTCCTGTCGCTGTATTCCCTCTGTTAGACCACACTCGGAGAACTGTGCACAGTTCTTGTCGCTATATTCATTGGTTAGACCACACTCAGAGCACGGTGCCCTGTTCTGGTCTCCGTATCCCTCGGTTAGACCACACTCGGAGCACTATGCATAGTTCTTGTCAATGTAACCCTCGGGTAGACCTCACTCGGAGCACTGTGCACAGTTCCAGTCTCTGTAACCCCTCGGTTAGACCGCACTCGGAGCACTGTGCACAGTTCCGGTCTCGGTATCCCCTCGGTTAGACACACTCGGAGCACGGTGCGCAGTTCCGATCTCCGTAACCCTCGGTTAACCACACTCGGAGAATTGTGCACAGTTCTAGTCTTCATATTCCTCAGTTAGACCATACTCGGAGCACTGTGCACCATTCTAATCTCCATATACCTCTGTTAGACCACACTCGGAGCACTGTGCACAGTTCCAGTCCCCGTATCCATCGGTTAGACGACACTCGGCGCACTGTGCCCAGTTCCGGTCTCTGTATCCCTCGGTTAGACCTCACTGGGAGCACTGTGCTCAGTTCCGTTCTCCGTATCCCTCGGTTAGACCACACTCGGAGCACTGTACACAGTTCCTGTCACTGTATCCCCTCGGTTAGACACACTTGGAGCACTGTGCCCATTTCCTGTCTCCGTATTCCTCGGTTAGACCACACTCGGAGCACTGTGCACAGTTCCTGTCTCAGTATCCCTCGGCTAGACCACACTCGGAGCACTGTGCACAGTTCCTGTCTCTGTATCCCCTCAGTTAGACCACACTCGGAGCACTGTGCACAGTTCCTGTCTCAGTATCCCTCGGCTAGACCACACTCGGAGCACTGTGCACAGTTCCGGTCTCTGTATCCCCTCGGTAAGACCACACTTGGAGCACTGTTCCCAGTTCCTGTCTCCGTATCCCTCGGTTAGACCACACTCGGAGCACTGTGCACAGTTCTGGTTTCCATATCCCTCGGTTAGACCACACCCAGAGCACTGTGCACAGTTCCGGTCTATTTATCCCTCAGTTAGACACACTCGGAGCACTGTGTGCAGTTCCAGTCTCCGTATCCCTGGGTTAGACCACACTCGGAGAACTGTGCACAGTTCCTGTCTCCGTATCCATCAGTTAGACCACACTCGGAGCACTTTGCACAGTTCCAGCCTCCTTATCCCTCAGTTAGACCACACCCGGAGCACTGTACGCAGTTCCGGTCTGCATATCCCTTGGTTAGACCACACTCGGATCACTGTGCACATTCTTGTCTCTTATCCCTCGGTTAGTCAACACTCGGATCACTGTGCACAGTTCCTGTCTCTGTGTGCCTCTGTTAGACCACACCTGGAGCACTGTGCACAGTTCTGGTCTCCGTATCCCTGTTAGACCACACTCGGAGCACTGTGCACATTCCTGTCTCTTATCCCTCGGTTATCCGCACTCGGAGCACTGTGCACAGTTCCTGTCTCTGTATCCCTCTGTTAGACCACACTCGGTGCACAGTGCACAGTTCCGGTCTCCGTATCCCTCGGTTAGGCCACACTCAGAGCACTGTGCACAGTTCCTGTCTCCGTATCCCTCGGTTATCCACACTCGGATCACTGTGCACATTTCCTGTCTCTATATCCCTCGGTTAGACCACACTCGGAGCACTGTACACTGTTCCTGCCTCCGTATCGCTCGGTTAGACCACAGTCAGAGCACTGTGCACAGTTCCTGTCGCCTTATCCCACAGTTAGAGCACACTTGCAGCATTGTGCGCAGTTCCTGTCTCCATATCCCTCAGTTAGACCACACCCGGAGCACTGTGCACAGTTCCGGTCTCCGTATCCCTCGGTTAGACCACACTCAGAGCACTGTGCACAGTTCTGGTCTCTCTATCCCTCTGTTAGACCACACTCGGAGCACTGTGCACAGTTCAGGTCTGCATATACCTTGGTTAGACCACACTCGGATCACTGTGCACATTCCTGTCTCTTATCCCTCGGTTAGTCAACACTCGGAGCACTGTGCACAGTTCCTGTCTCTGTATCCCTCAGTTAGACCACACTCGGAGCACTGTGCACAGTTCCGGTCTGCATATCCCTTGATTAGACCACACTCGGATCACTGTGCACATTCATTTCTCTTAACCCTCAGTTAGTCAACACTCAGAGCACTGTGCATAGTTCCTGTCTCTGTATCCCTCTGTTAGACCACATTCGGAGCACTGTGCACAGTTCCTGTCTCCGTATCACTCAGTTAGTCTACAGTCGGAGCCCTGGCACAATTCCTGTCTCTGTATCCCTCAGTTAGATCACAGACGGAGCACTGTGCACAGTTCTAGTATCCATATCCCTCGCTTAAACCACACTTGGAGCATGGTGCATAGTTCCGATCTCCGAATTCCTCAGTCAGACCACACTCGGAACACTGTGCACAGTTCCTGTCTCCGTATCCCTCAGTTAGACAACAGCCTGAGCACTATACGCAGTTCCGGTCTGCATGTCGCTTGTTTAGACCACACTCAGATCCCTGTGCACATTCCTGTCTTTTATCCCTCGGTTAGTCAACACTCGGCGCACTGTGCACAGTTCCGGTCTCCGTATCCCTCGGTTAGACCACACTCGGAGCACTGTGCACAGTTCCTGTCACTGTATCCCTCAGTTAGACCACACTCGGAGCGCTGTGCACCTTTCTAATCTCCATATATCTCGGTTAGACCACATTCGGAGCACTGTGCACAGTTCCTGTCTCCGTATCCCTCGGTTAGACCACACTCGGATCTCTGTGCTCAGTTCCGGTCTCCGTATCCCTCGGTTAGACCACACTCGGAGCACTGTACACAGTTCCTGTCTCTGTATCCCCTCGGTCAGACACACGCGGAGCACTGTGCCCAGTTCCTATCTCCGTATCCCTTGGTTAGACCACACTCGGAGCACTGTGCACAGTTCCTGTCTCCGTATCCCTCGGTTCGACCACACTCGGAGCACTGTGCACAGTCCTGTCTCAGTATCCCTCAGTTAGACCACACTCGGAGCACTGTGCACAGTTCTGGTTTCCATATCCCTCGGTTAGACCACACTCGGAGCACTGTGCACAGTTCCGGTCTATTTATCCCTCAGTTAGACCACACTCGGAGCGCTGTGCACAGTTCCGGTCTCTGTATCCCCACAGTTAGACCACGCTCGGAGCACTGTACATAGTTCCTGTCTCTGTATACCCTCAGTTAGACACACTCGGAGCACTGTGTGCAGTTCCTGTCTCCGTATTCCTCTGTGAGACAACATTCAGTACACTGTACACAGTTCCTGTCTCTGTATCCCCTCAGTTAGACCACACACGGAGCACTGTACACAGTTCCTGTCTCCGTATCCCTCAGTTAGACCACACTCGGAGCACTATTCACAGTTCCGTTCTCTGTATCCCCTCAGTTAAACCACACTCGGAGCACTGTGCACATTTCCTGTCTCCGTATTTCTCGGTTCGACCACACTCGGAGCACTGTGCACAGTTCTGGTTTCCATATCACTCGGTTAGATCACACTCGGAGCACTATGCACAGTTCCGTTCTCTGTATCCCCTCAGTTAGACCACACACGGAGCACTGTGCACAGTTCCGGTCTCCGTATCCCTCGGTTAACCACACTCGGAGCACAGTGCACACTTCTAATCTCCATATACCTCGGTTAGACCACACTTGGAGCACTGTGCACAGTTCCTGTCTCCGTAGCCCTCGGTTAGACCACACTCGGCACACTGTGCCCAGTTCCGGTCTCCGTTTCCTTCGGTTAGTCCGCAATCGGAGCACAGTGCATAATTAAGGTCTCTGTATCCCTCGGTTAGACCACACTCGGAGCACTGTGCACAATTCCGGTCTCCGTATCCCTCAGTTAGACAACAGCCTGAGCACTATACGCAGTTCCGGTCTGCATGTCGCTTGGTTAGACCACACTCAGATCACTGTGCACATTCCTGTCTCTTATCCCTCGGTTAGTCAACACTCGGAGCACTGTGCGCAGTTCCGGTCTCTGTATCCCTCAGTTAGACCACACCCGGAACACTGTACACAGTTCTGGTCTTCATATCCCTTGGTTAGACCACACTCGGATCACAGTGCACATTCCTGTCTCTGATCCCTCGGTTAGTCAACACTCGGAGCACTGTGCACAGCTCCTGTCTCTGTATCCCTCTGTTAGACCACACTCGGAGCACTGTGCACAGTTCCTATCTCCGTGTCCCTCAGTTAGACCACACTCGGAGCACTGTGCACCGTTCCGGTCTACATATCCCTTGGTTAGACCACACTCGTATCACTGTGCACAGTTCCTGTCCCTGTATCCCTCGGTTGGACCACACTCGGAGCACTGTGCACAGTTCCGGTCTCTTTATCCCTCAGTTAGGCCACACTCGGAGCACTGTGCACAGTTCCTGTCGCTGTATCCCTCGGTTGGACCACACTCGGAGCACTGTGCACAGTTCCGGTCTCTTTATCCCTCGGTTAGACCACACTCGGAGCAATGTACATAGTTCATGTCTCAGTATCCCCTCGGTTAGACACACTCGGAGCAATGTGCCCAGTTCCTGTCTCCGTATCCCTCGGTTAGACCACACTCGGAGCACTGTGCACAGTTCCGATATCTTTATCCCTCAGTTAGACCACACACGGAGCACTGTGCACAGTTCCTGTCGCTGTATCCCCTCGGGTAGACCACACTCGGAGTGCTGTGCACAGTTCCTGTCTCCGTATCCCTCGGTTAGACCACACTCGGAGCACTGTGCACAGTTCCTGTCTCTGTATCCCTCGGTTCGACCACACTCGGAGCACTGTGCACAGTTCTGGTTTCCATATCACTCTGTTAGACCACATTCGGAGCACTGTGCACAGTTCCGTTCTCTGTATCCCCTCAGTTAAACCACACTCGGAGCATTGTGCACAGTTCCGGTCTCTGTATCCTTTGGTTAGACCACACTCGGAGCACTGTGCACATTTCTAATCTCCATATACCTCGGTTAGATCACACTCGGAGCACTATGCACAGTTCCGTTCTCTGTATCCCCTCAGTTAGACCACACTCGGAGCACTGTGCACATTTCTAATCTCCATATACCTCGGTTAGATCACACTCGGAGCACTATGCACAGTTCCGTTCTCTGTATCCCTCGGTTAGCGACACTCGGAGAACTGTGCACAGTTCTAGTCTCCATATTCCTCGGTTAGACCACAATCGGAGCACTGTGCACCGTTCCAGTCTCCGTATCCCTCGGTTAGACCACACTCGGAGCACTGTGCCCAGTTCCGGTCTCCGTTTCCTTCGGTTAGTCCGCAATCGGAGCACAGTGCATAATTAAGGTCTCTGTATCCCTCAGTTAGACCACACTCGGAGCACTGTGCACAATTCCGGTCTCCGTATCCCTCAGTTAGACAACAGCCTGAGCACTATACGCAGTTCCGGTCTGCATGTCCCTTGGTTAGACCACACTCCGATCACTGTGCACATTCCTGTCTCTTATCCCTCGGTTAGTCAACAGTCGGAGCACTGTGCACAGTTCCTGTCTCTGTATCCCTCTGTTAGTCAACACCCGGAGAACTGTGCACAGTTCCGGTCTCCGTATCCCTCAGTTAGACCACACCCGGAACACTGTACACAGTTCTTGTCTGCATATCCCTTGGTTAGACCACACTCGGATCACTGTGCACATTCCTGTCTCTTATCCCTCGGTTAGTCAACACTCGGAGCACTGTGCACAGTTCCTGTCTCTGTATCCCTCTGTTAGACCACACTCGGAGCACTGTGCACAGTTCTGGTCACCGTATCCCTCAGTTAGACCACAGCCGGAGCACTGTACGCAGTTCCGGTCTGCATATCCCTTGGTTAGACCACACACGGATCACTGTGCACATTCCTGTCTCTTATCCCTCAGTTAGTCAACAGTCGGAGCACTGTGCACAGTTCCTGTCTCTGTATCCCTCTGTTAGACCACACTCGGAGCACTGTGCACAGTTCCTGTCTCCGTGTCCCTCAGTTAGACCACACTCGGAGCACTGTACACCGTTCCGGTCTACATATCCCTTGGTTCGACCACACTCGT
Source organism: Isurus oxyrinchus (assembly GCA_026770705.1). Classification (NCBI taxonomy): domain Eukaryota; kingdom Metazoa; phylum Chordata; class Chondrichthyes; order Lamniformes; family Lamnidae; genus Isurus; species Isurus oxyrinchus. The sequence continues at coordinate 136,580 of JANJGN010000699.1, read as the reverse complement.
ATCACCTTGCACATTCCTGTCTCTTATCCCTCGGTTAGTCAACACTTGGAGCACTGTGCACAGTTCCTGTCCCTGTATCCCTCAGTTGGACCACAATCGGAGCACTGTGCACAGTTCCTGTCTCCGTATCCCCTCAGTTAGACCACGCTCGGAGCACTGTACACTGTTCCTGTCTCTGTATCCCCTCGGTTAGACACACTCGGCGCACTGTGCACAGTTCTAGTCTCCATATTCCTCGGTGAAACCTCACTCGGAGCACTGTACACCGTTCTAATCTCCATATACCTCGGTTAGACGACACTCGGTGCACTGTGCGCAGTTCCGGTCTCCGTTTCCTTCGGTTAGTCCGCAATCGGAGCACAGTGCATAGTTAAGGTCTCTGTATCCCTCGGTTTGACCACACTCGGACCACTGTGCCCAGTTCATATCTCCGTATCCCTCGGTTAGACCACACTGGGAGCAATGCGCCCAGTTCCTGTCTCCGTATCCCTCATTTAGACCACACTCGGAGCACTGTGCACAGTTCCTGTCGCTGTATCCCCTCGGGTAGACCACACTCGGAGCACTGTGCACAGTTCCTGTCGCTGTATTCCCTCTGTTAGACCACACTCGGAGAACTGTGCACAGTTCTTGTCGCTATATTCATTGGTTAGACCACACTCAGAGCACGGTGCCCTGTTCTGGTCTCCGTATCCCTCGGTTAGACCACACTCGGAGCACTATGCATAGTTCTTGTCAATGTAACCCTCGGGTAGACCTCACTCGGAGCACTGTGCACAGTTCCAGTCTCTGTAACCCCTCGGTTAGACCACACTCGGAGCACTGTGCACAGTTCCGGTCTCGGTATCCCCTCGGTTAGACACACTCGGAGCACGGTGCGCAGTTCCGATCTCCGTAACCCTCGGTTAACCACACTCGGAGAATTGTGCACAGTTCTAGTCTTCATATTCCTCAGTTAGACCATACTCGGAGCACTGTGCACCATTCTAATCTCCATATACCTCTGTTAGACCACACTCGGAGCACTGTGCACAGTTCCAGTCCCCGTATCCATCGGTTAGACGACACTCGGCACACTGTGCCCAGTTCCGGTCTCTGTATCCCTCGGTTAGACCTCACTGGGAGCACTGTGCTCAGTTCCGTTCTCCGTATCCCTCGGTTAGACCACACTCGGAGCACTGTACACAGTTCCTGTCACTGTATCCCCTCGGTTAGACACACTTGGAGCACTGTGCCCATTTCCTGTCTCCGTATTCCTCGGTTAGACCACACTCGGAGCACTGTGCACAGTTCCTGTCTCAGTATCCCTCGGCTAGACCACACTCGGAGCACTGTGCACAGTTCCTGTCTCTGTATCCCCTCAGTTAGACCACACTCGGAGCACTGTGCACAGTTCCTGTCTCAGTATCCCTCGGCTAGACCACACTCGGAGCACTGTGCACAGTTCCGGTCTCTGTATCCCCTCGGTAAGACCACACTTGGAGCACTGTTCCCAGTTCCTGTCTCCGTATCCCTCGGTTAGACCACACTCGGAGCACTGTGCACAGTTCTGGTTTCCATATCCCTCGGTTAGACCACACCCAGAGCACTGTGCACAGTTCCGGTCTATTTATCCCTCAGTTAGACACACTCGGAGCACTGTGTGCAGTTCCAGTCTCCGTATCCCTGGGTTAGACCACACTCGGAGAACTGTGCACAGTTCCTGTCTCCGTATCCATCAGTTAGACCACACTCGGAGCACTTTGCACAGTTCCAGCCTCCTTATCCCTCAGTTAGACCACACCCGGAGCACTGTACGCAGTTCCGGTCTGCATATCCCTTGGTTAGACCACACTCGGATCACTGTGCACATTCTTGTCTCTTATCCCTCGGTTAGTCAACACTCGGATCACTGTGCACAGTTCCTGTCTCTGTGTGCCTCTGTTAGACCACACCTGGAGCACTGTGCACAGTTCTGGTCTCCGTATCCCTGTTAGACCACACTCGGAGCACTGTGCACATTCCTGTCTCTTATCCCTCGGTTATCCGCACTCGGAGCACTGTGCACAGTTCCGGTCTCTGTATCCCTCGGTTAGGCCACACTCAGAGCACTGTGCACAGTTTCTGTCTCCGTATCCCTCGGTTATCCACACTCGGATCACTGTGCACATTTCCTGTCTCTATATCCCTCGGTTAGACCACACTCGGAGCACTGTACACTGTTCCTGCCTCCGTATCCCTCGGTTAGACCACAGTCAGAGCACTGTGCACAGTTCCTGTCGCCTTATCCCTCAGTTAGACCACACTTGCTGCATTGTGCGCAGTTCCTGTCTCCATATCCCTCAGTTAGACCACACCTGGAGCACTGTGCACAGTTCCAGCCTCCTTATCCCTCAGTTAGACCACACCCGGAGCACTGCACGCAGTTCCGGTCTGCATATCCCTTGGTTAGACCACACTCGGATCAGTGTGCACATTCTTGTCTCTTATCCCTCGGTTAGTCAACACTCGGATCACTGTGCAAAGTTCCTGTCTCTGTATGCCTCAGTTAGACCACACTTGGAGCACTGTGCACATTTCCGGTCTGCATATCCCTTGGTTAGACCACACTCGGATCGCTGTGCACATTCCTGTCTCTTATCCCTCGGTTATCCGCACTAGGAGCACTGTGCACAGTTCCTGTCTCTGTATCCCTCTGTTAGACCACACTCGGTGCACAGTGCACAGTTCCGGTCTCCGTATCCCTCGGTTAGGCCACACTCAGAGCACTGTGCACAGTTCCTGTCTCCGTATCCCTCGGTTATCCACACTCGGATCACTGTGCACATTTCCTGTCTCTATATCCCTCGGTTAGACCACACTCGGAGCACTGTACACTGTTCCTGCCTCCGTATCGCTCGGTTAGACCACAGTCAGAGCACTGTGCACAGTTCCTGTCGCCTTATCCCACAGTTAGAGCACACTTGCAGCATTGTGCGCAGTTCCTGTCTCCATATCCCTCAGTTAGACCACACCCGGAGCACTGTGCACAGTTCCGGTCTCCGTATCCCTCGGTTAGACCACACTCAGAGCACTGTGCACAGTTCTGGTCTCTCTATCCCTCTGTTAGACCACACTCGGAGCACTGTGCACAGTTCAGGTCTGCATATACCTTGGTTAGACCACACTCGGATCACTGTGCACATTCCTGTCTCTTATCCCTCGGTTAGTCAACACTCGGAGCACTGTGCACAGTTCCTGTCTCTGTATCCCTCAGTTAGACCACACTCGGAGCACTGTGCACAGTTCCGGTCTGCATATCCCTTGATTAGACCACACTCGGATCACTGTGCACATTCATTTCTCTTAACCCTCAGTTAGTCAACACTCGGAGCACTGTGCATAGTTCCTGTCTCTGTATCCCTCTGTTAGACCACATTCGGAGCACTGTGCACAGTTCCTGTCTCCGTATCACTCAGTTAGTCTACAGTCGGAGCCCTGGCACAATTCCTGTCTCTGTATCCCTCAGTTAGATCACAGACGGAGCACTGTGCACAGTTCTAGTATCCATATCCCTCGCTTAAACCACACTTGGAGCATGGTGCATAGTTCCGATCTCCGAATTCCTCAGTCAGACCACACTCGGAACACTGTGCACAGTTCCTGTCTCCGTATCCCTCAGTTAGACAACAGCCTGAGCACTATACGCAGTTCCGGTCTGCATGTCGCTTGTTTAGACCACACTCAGATCCCTGTGCACATTCCTGTCTTTTATCCCTCGGTTAGTCAACACTCGGCGCACTGTGCACAGTTCCGGTCTCCGTATCCCTCGGTTAGACCACACTCGGAGCACTGTGCACAGTTCCTGTCACTGTATCCCTCAGTTAGACCACACTCGGAGCACTGTGCTCAGTTCCTGTCTCTGTATCCCTCAGTTAGACCACACTCGGAGCACTGTGCTCAGTTCCTGTCTCTGTATCCCTCAGTTAGACCACACTCGGAGCACTGTGCTCAGTTCCTGTCTCCGTATCCCTCAGTTAGACCACACCCGGAACACTGTACACAGTTCCGGTCTCCGTATCTCTCAGTTAGACCACACCCGGAACACTGTACACAGTTCTGGTCTGCATATCCCTTGGTTAGACCACACTCGGATCACTGTGCACATTCTTGTCTCTTATCCCACGGTTAGTCAACACTCGGAGCACTGTGCACAGTTCCTGTCTCTGTATCCCTCTGTTAGACCACACTCGGAGCACTGTGCACAGTTCTGGTCACCGTATCCCTCAGTTAGACCACACTCGGAGCACTGTGCACAGTTCTGGTCACCGTATCCCTCAGTTAGACCACAGCCGGAGCACTGTACGCAGTTCCGGTCTGCATATCCCTTGGTTAGACCTCACTCGGATCACTGTGCACATTCCTGTCTCTTATCCCTCGGTTAGTCAACACTCGGAGCACTGTGCACAGTTCCTGTCCCTGTATCCCTCGGTTGGACCACAATCGAAGCACTGTGCACAGTTCCTGTCTCCGTATCCCCTCAGTTAGACCACGCTCGGAGCACTGTACACTGTTCCTGTCTCTGTATCCCCTCGGTTAGACACACCCGGAGCACTGTGCACAGTTCTAGTCTCCATATTCCTCGGTGAAACCTCACTCGGAGCACTGTGCACCGTTCTAATCTCCATATACCTCAGTTAGATGACACTCGGTGCACTGTGCGCAGTTCCGGTCTCCGTTTCCATCGGTTAGTCCGCAATCGGAGCACAGTGCATAGTTAAGGTCTCTGTATCCCTCGGTGAGACCACACTCGGAGCACTGTGCCCAGTTCATATCTCCGTATCCCTCGGTTAGACCACACTGGGAGCAATGCGCCCAGTTCCAGTCTCCGTATCCCTCGTTTAGACCACACTCGGAGCACTGAGCACAGTTCCTGTCGCTGTATTCCCTCGGGTAGACCACACTCGGAGCACTGTGCACAGTTCCGGTCTCGGTATCCCCTCGGTTAGACACACTCGGAGAACTTTGCGCAGTTCCGATCTCCGTATCCCTCGGTTAACCACACTCGGAGCACTGTGCACAATTCTAGTCTTCATATTCCTCAGTTAGACCACACTCGGAGCACTGTGCACCCTTCTAATCTCCATATACCTCAGTTAGACCACACTCGGAGCACTGTGCACAGTTCCAGTCTCCGTATCCATCGGTTAGACGACACTCGGCACACTGTGCCCAGTTCCGGTCTCTGTATCCCTCAGTTAGACCACACTCGGAGCACTGTGCTCAGTTCCGTTCTCCGTATCCCTCGGTTAGACCACACTCGGAGCACTGTACACAGTTCCTGTCTATGTATCCCCTCAGTTAGACACACTTGGAGCACTGTGCCCATTTCCTGTCTCCGTATTCCTCGGTTAGACCACACTCGGTGCACTGTGCACGGTTCCTGTCTCAGTATCCCTCGGTTAGACCACACTCGGAGCACTGTGCACAGTTCCTGTCTCTGTTTCGTGCGGTTCGACCACACTCGGAGCACTGTGCACCGTTCCGGTCTCTGTATCCCCTCGGTTAGACCACACTTGGAGCACTGTTCCCAGTTCCTGTCTCCGTATCCCTCGGTAAGACCACACTTGGAGCACTGTGCACAGTTCCTGTCTCTGTATCCATCGGTTAGACCACACTCGGAGCACTGTGCACAGTTCTGGTTCCCACATCCCTTGGTTAGACCACACCTGGAGCACTGTGCACAGTTCCAGCCTCCGTATCCCTCAGTTAGACCACACCCGGAGCACTGTACGCAGTTCCGGTCTGCATATCCCTTGGTTAGACCACACTCGGATCACTGTGCACATTCTTGTCTCTTATTCCTCGGTTAGTCAACACTCGGATCACTGTGCACAGTTCCTGTCCCTGTATGCCTCTGTTAGACCACACCCGGAGCACTGTGCACAGTTCTGGTCTCCGTATCCCTGTTAGACCACACTCGGAGCACTGTGCACATTTCCGGTCTGCATATCCCTTGGTCAGACCACACTCGGATCGCTGTGCACATTCCTGTCTCTTATCCCTCGGTTATATGCACTCGGAGCACTGTGCACAGTTCCTGTCTCTGTATCCCTCTGTTAGACCACACTCGGAGCACAGTGCACAGTTCCGGTCTCCGTATCCCTCGGTTAGGCCACACTCAGAGCACTGTGCACAGTTCCTATCTCCGTATCCCTCGGTTATCCACACTCGGATCACTGTGCACATTTCCTGTCTCTATATCCCTCGGTTAGACCACACTCGGAGCACTGTACACTGTTCCTGCCTCCGTATCCCTCGGTTAGACCACAGTCAGAGCATTGTGCACAGTTCCTGTTGCCTTATCCCTCAGTTAGACCACACTTGGAGCATTGTGCGCAGTTCCTGTCTCCATATCCCTCAGTTAGACCACACCCGGAGCACTGTGCACAGTTCCGGTCTCCGTATCCCTCGGTTAGACCACACTCGGAGCGCTGTACACTGTTCCTGTCTCTGTATCCCTCGGTTAGACCACAGTCAGAGCACTGTGCACAGTTCCTGTCTCATTAACCCTCGGTTAGACCACACTCGGAGCACTGTTCACTGTTCCTGTCTCCGTATCCCTGCCTTAGACCACACTCGGAGCACTGTGCACTGTTCCGCTTTCTGTATACCTGGTTAGACAACACTCTGATCTCTGTGAACATAAGAACATAAGATTCTCATTCCGGCCTCAACTCCAATTTCCCACCCTCTCCCCATAACCTTTCACCCTGTTGCTAATTAAATATCTGTCTGTCTCCTCCTTAAATTTATTCAGCACCCGGCATCCACTGCACTGTGAGGTAGTGAATTCCACAGATTCACGGCCCTTAGAGAAAAGTAATTTCTCCTCATCTCTGATTTAAATCTACCACCTCTTAGACTAAGACTATGGCCTCTCGTTCTTGGAGACAGCTCTGATCTCAATATCCCTCGGTCAGACTACACTCGGAGCACAGTGCATAGTTGTAGTCTCCATATCCCTCAGTGAGATCACACTCGGAGTATTGTACATATTTCTATTCACCATATCCCTTGGTTAGACCACACTTGGAGCACTGTGCACAGACGTGGTCTCCATATCCCTCAGTTAGACCGCACTTGGAGCACTGTGCACAGTTCCAGTCTCTGTATTGCTCTGTTAGACCACACTCGGAGCACTGTGCACAGTTCCGCTTGCTGTATCCCCTCAGTTAGACCACACTCGGAGCACTGTGCACAGTTCCAGTCTCCGTATCCCTTGGTCAGACCACACTCGGAGCACTGTGCACAGTTCTGGTCTCCGTATCTCTCAGTTAGACCACACTCGGAGCACTGTGCACAGTCCTGTCTCCGTATCCCTCGGTTAGACCACAATCGGAGCACTGTGCACAGTTCCAGTCTCCGTATCCCTCGGTCAGACCACACTCGGAGCACTGTGCACAGTTCTGGTCTCTGTATCCCTCTGTTAGACCACACTCAGAGCACTGTGCACAGTTCCGGTCTCTGTATGCCCTCAGTTAGACCACACTCGGAGCACTGTGCACAGTTCCGGTCTGCATATACCTTGGTTAGACCACACTCGGATCACTGTGCACATGCCTGTCTTTTATCCCTCGGTTAGTCAAGACTCGGAGCACTGTGCACAGTTCCTGTCTCTGTATCCCTCAGTTAGACCACACTCGGAGCACTGTGCACAGTTCCGGTCTGCATATCCCTTGATTAGACCATACCCGGATCACTGTGCACATTCATTTCTCTTAACCCTCGGTTAGTCAACACTCGGAGCACTGTGCATAGTTCCTGTCTCTGTATCCCTCTGTTAGACCACATTCGGAGCACTGTGCACAGTTCCAATCTCCGTATCACTCAGTTAGACCACAGTCGGAGCCTTTGCACAATTCCTGTCTCTGTATCCCTCAGTTAGATCACAGACGGAGCACTGTGCACAGTTCTAGTATCCATATCCCTCGCTTAAACCACACTTGGAGCACTGTGCATAGTTCCGATCTCCGAATTCCTCAGTTAGACCACACTCGGAACACTGTGCACAGTTCCTGTCTCCTTATCCCTCGGGAAGACCACACTCGGAGCACTGTGCACAGTTCCGGTCTCTGTATCCCCTCGGTTAGACCACATTCGGAGCACTGGGCACAGTTCCGGTCTCTTTATCCCCTCAGTTAGACCACACTCGGAGCACTGTGCATAGTTCCGGTCTCCGTATCCCCTCGGTTAGACCGCACTTGGAGCACTGTGCACAGTTCCGGTCTCTGTATCCCCTCAGTTCGACCACGCTCGGAGCACAGTGCACAGATCCTGTTTCCGTATCCCTCAGTTAGACCACACTCAGATCACTGTGCACATTCCTGTCTCTAATCCCTCGGTTAGTCAACACTCAGAGAACTGTGCGCAGTTCCGGTCTCCATATCCCTCAGTTAGACCGGAACACTGTACACAGTTCTGGTCTGCATATCCCTTGGTTAGACCACACTCGGATCACTGTGCACATTCTTGTCTCTTATCCCTCGGTTAGTCAACACTCGGATCACTGTGCACAGTTCCTGTCTCTGTATGCCTCTGTTAGACCACACCCGGAGCACTGTGCACAGTTCCTGTCTCTGTATCCCTCAGTTAGACCACACCCGGAGCACTGTGCACAGTTCTGGTCTCCGTATCCCTCGGTTAGGCCACACTCAGAGCACTGTGCACAGTTCCTGTCTCCGTATCCCTCGGTTATCCACACTCGGATCACTGTGCACATTTCCTGTCTCTATATCCCTCGGTTAGACCACACTCAGAGCACTGTACACTGTTCCTGCCTCCGTATCCCTCGGTTAGACCACAGTCAAGAGCACTGTGCACAGTTCCTGTCGCCTTATCCCTCAGTTAGACCACACTTGCAGCATTGTGCGCAGTTCCTGTCTCCATACCCCTCAGTTAGACCACACCCGGAGCACTGTGCACAGTTCCGGCCTCCTTATCCCTCAGTTAGACCACACTTGGAGCACTGTGCGCAGTTCCGGTCTGCATATCCCTTGGTTAGACCACACTCGGATCACTGTGCACATTCTTGTCTCTTATCCCTCGGTTAGTCAACGCTCGGATCACTGTGCACAGTTCCTGTCTCTGTATCCCTCTGTTAGACCACACCCGGAGCACTGTGCACAGTTCTGGTCTCCGTATCCCTGTTAGACCACATTCGGAGCACTGTGCACATTTCCGGTCTGCATATCCCTTGGTTAGACCACACTCGGATCGCTGTGCACATTCCTGTCTCTTATCCCTTGGTTATCCGCACTCGGAGCACTGTGCACAGTTCCTGTCTCTGTATCCCTCTGTTAGACCACACTCGGAGCACTGTGCACAGTTCCTGTCTCCGTATCCCTCGGTTATCCACACTCGGATCACTGTGCACATTTCCTGTCTCTATATCCCTCGGTTAGACCACACTCGGAGCACTGTACACTGTTCCTGCCTCTGGATCCCTCGGTTAGACCACAGTCAGAGCACTGTGCACAGTTCCTGTCGCCTTATCACACAGTTAGACCACACTTGGAGCATTGTGTGCAGTTCCTGTCTCCATATCCCTCAGTTAGACCACACCCGGAGCACTGTGCACAGTTCCGGTCTCCGTATCCCTCGGTTAGACCACACTCGGAGCGCTGTACACTGTTCCTGTCTCCGTATCCCTCGGTTCGACCACAGTCAGAGCACTGTGCACAGTTCCTGTCTCCGTATCCCTCGGTTATCCACACTCGGATCACTGTGCACATTTCCTGTCTCTATATCCCTTGGTTAGACCACACTCGGAGCACTGTACACTGTTCCTGCCTCCGTATCCCTCGGTTAGACCACAGTCAGAGCACTGTGCACAGTTCCTGTCGCCTTATCCCTCAGTTAGACCACACTTGGAGCATTGTGCGCAGTTTCTGTCTCCATATCCCTCAGTTAGACCACACCCAGAGCACTGTGCACAGTTCCGGTCTCCGTATCCCTCGGTTAGACCACACTCGGAGCGCTGTACACTGTTCCTGTCTCCGTATCCCTCGGTTAGACCACAGTCAGAGCACTGTGCACAGTTCCTGTCTCATTAACCCTCGGTTAGACCACACTCGGATCACTGTTCACTGTTCCTGTCTCCGTGTCCCTGCCTTAGACCACACTCGGAGCACTGTGCACTGTTCCGCTTTCTGTATACCTGGTTAGACAACACTCTGATCTCTGTGAACATAAGAACATAAGATTCTCATTCTGGCCTCAACTCCAATTTCCCACCCTCTCCCCATAACCTTTCACCCTGTTGCTAATTAAATATCTGTCTGTCTCCTCCTTAAATTTATTCAGCACCCAGCATCCACTGCACTGTGAGGTAGTGAATTCCACAGATTCACGGCCCTTAGAGAAAAGTAATTTCTCCTCATCTCTGATTTAAATCTACCACCTCTTAGACTAAGACTATGGCCTTTCGTTCTAGGACACAGCTCTGATCTCCATATCCCTCGGTCAGACTACACTCGGAGCACAGTGCATAGTTGTAGTCTCCATAGCCCTCAGTGAGATCACACTCGGAGTATTGTACATATTTCTATTCACTATATCCCTAGGTTAGACCACACTTGGAGCACTGTGCACAGACGTGGTCTCCGTATCCCTCAGTTAGACCACACTCGGATCACTGTGCACAGTTCCAGTCTCCATATCCCTTGGTCAGACCACACTCGGAGCACTGTGCACAGTCCTGTCTCCGTATCCCTCGGTTAGACCACAATCGGAGCACTGTGCACAGTTCCAGTCTCCGTATCCCTCGGTCAGACTCCACTCGGAGCACTGTGCACAGTTCTGGTCTCTGTATCCCTCTGTTAGACCACACTCGGAGCACTGTGCACAGTTCTAGTCTCCGTATCCCTCAGTTAGACCACACTCGGAGCACTGTGCACAGTTCCGGTCTCTGTATGCCCTCAGTTAGACCACACTCGGATCACTGTGCACATTCCTGTCTTTTATCCCTCGGTTAGTCAAGACTCGGAGCAGTGTGCACAGTTCCTGTCTCTGTATCCCTCAGTTAGACCACACTCGGAGTTCTGTGCACAGTTCCTGTCTCTGTATGCCTCTGTTAGACCACACCCGGAGCACTGTGCACAGTTCTGGTCTCCGTATCCCTGTTAGACCACACTCGGAGCACTGTGCACATTTCCGGTCTGCATATCCCTTGGTTAGACCACACTCGGATTGCTGTGCACATTCCTGTCTTTTATCCCTTGGTTATCCGCACTCGGAGCACTGTGCACAGTTCCTGTTTCTGTATCCCTCTGTTAGACCACACTCGGAGAACTGTGCACAGTTCCTGTCTCCGTATCCCTCAGTTATCCACACTCGGATCACTGTGCACATTTCCTGTCTCTATATCCCTCGGTTAGACCACACTCGGAGCACTGTACACTGTTCCTGCCTCTGGATCCCTCGGTTAGACCACAGTCAGAGCACTGTGCACAGTTCCTGTCGCCTTATCCCACAGTTAGACCACACTTGGAGCATTGTGCGCAGTTCCTGTCTCCATATCCCTCAGTTAGACCACACCCGGAGCACTGTGCACAGTTCCGGTCTCCGTATCCCTCGGTTAGACCACACTCGGAGCGCTGTACACTGTTCCTGTCTCCGTATCCCTCGGTTAGACCACAGTCAGAGCACTGTGCACAGTTCCTGTCTCCGTATCCCTCGGTTATCCACACTCGGATCACTGTGCACATTTCCTGTCTCTATATCCCTCGGTTAGACCACACTCGGAGCACTGTACACTGTTCCTGCCTCCGTATCCCTCGGTTAGACCACAGTCAGAGCACTGTGCACAGTTCCTGTCGCCTTATCCCACAGTTAGACCACACTTGGAGCATTGTGCGCAGTTCCTGTCTCCATATCCCTCAGTTAGACCACACCCGGAGCACTGTGCACAGTTCCGGTCTCCGTATCCCTCGGTTAGACCACACTCGGAGCGCTGTACACTGTTCCTGTCTCCGTATCCCTCGGTTAGACCACAGTCAGAGCACTGTGCACAGTTCCTGTCTCCGTATCCCTCGGTTATCCACACTCGGATCACTGTGCACATTTCCTGTCTCTATATCCCTCGGTTAGACCACACTCGGAGCACTGTACACTGTTCCTGCCTCCGTATCCCTCGGTTAGACCACAGTCAGAGCACTGTGCACAGTTCCTGTCGCCTTATCCCTCAGTTAGACCACACTTGGAGCATTGTGCGCAGTTTCTGTCTCCATATCCCTCAGTTACACCACACCCGGAGCACTGTGCACAGTTCCGGTCTCCGTATCCCTCGGTTAGACCACACTCGGAGCGCTGTACACTGTTCCTGTCTCCGTATCCCTCGGTTAGACCACAGTCAGAGCACTGTGCACAGTTCCTGTCTCATTAACCCTCGGTTAGACCACACTCAGATCACTGTTCACTGTTCCTGTCTCCGTATCCCTGCCTTAGACCACACTCGGAGCACTGTGCACTGTTCCGCTTTCTGTATACCTGGTTAGACAACACTCTGATCTCTGTGAACATAAGAACATAAGATTCTCATTCCGGCCTCAACTCCAATTTCCCACCCTCTCCCCATAACCTTTCACCCTGTTGCTAATTAAATATCTGTCTTGTCTCCTCCTTAAATTTATTCAGCACCCGGCATCCACTGCACTGTGAGGTAGTGAATTCCACAGATTCACGGCCCTTAGAGAAAAGTAATTTCTCCTCATCTCTGATTTAAATCTACCACCTCTTAGACTAAGACTATGGCCTTTCGTTCTAGGACACAGCTCTGATCTCCATATCCCTCGGTCAGACTACACTCGGAGAACAGTGCATAGTTGTAGTCTCCATACCCCTCAGTGAGATCACACTCGGAGTATTGTACATATTTCTATTCACTATATCCCTTGGTTAGACCACACTTGGAGCACTGTGCACAGACGTGGTCTCCGTATCCCTCAGTTAGACCACATTCGGATCACTGTGCACAGTTCCAGTCTCCGTATCCCTTGGTCAGACCACACTCGGAGCACTGTGCACAGTTCTGGTCTCCGTATCTCTCAGTTAGACCACACTCGAAGCACTGTGCGCAGTCCTGTCTCCGTATCCCTCGGTTAGACCACAATCGGAGCACTGTGCACAGTTCCAGTCTCCGTATCTCTCGGTCAGACCACACTCGGAGCACTGTGCACAGTTCTGGTCTCTGTATCCCTCTGTTAGACCACACTCGGAGCACTGTGCACAGTTCCGGTCTCTGTATGCCCTCAGTTAGACCACACTCGGAGCACTGTGCACAGTTCCGGTCTGCATATACCTTGGTTAGACCACACTCGGATCACTGTGCACATTCCTGACTTTTATCCCTCGGTTAGTCAAGACTCGGAGCACTGTGCACAGTTCCTGTCTCTGTATCCCTCAGTTAGACCACACACGGAGCAGTGTGCACAGTTCCGGTCTGCATATCCCTTGATTAGACCTCACTCGGATCACTGTGCACATTCATTTCTCTTAACCCTCGGTTAGTCAACACTCGGAGCACTGTGCATAGTTCCTGTCTCTGTATCCCTCTGTTAGACCACATTCGGAGCACTGTGCACAGTTCCTGTCTCCGTATCACTCAGTTAGACCACAGTCGGAGCCTGGCACAATTCCTGTCTCTGTATCCCTCATTTAGATCACAGACGGAGCACTGTGCACAGTTCTAGTATCCATATCCCTCGCTTAAACCACACTTGGAGCACTGTGCATAGTTCCGATCTCCGAATTCCTCAGTCAGACTACACTCGGAACACTGTGCATAGTTGGCGTCTCCATATCCCTCAGTGAGATCACACTCGGAGTATTGTACATATTTCTATTCACCATATCCCTTGGTTAGACCACACTTGGAGCACCGTGCACAGACCTGGTCTCCGTATCCCTCAATTAGACCACACTTGGAGCACTGTGCACAGTTCCAGTCTCCATATCCCTTGGTCAGACCACACCCGGAGCGCTGTTCACAGTCCTGTCTCCGTATCCCTCGGTTAGACCACACTCGGAGCACTGTGCACTGTTCCAGTCTCCGTATCCCTCGGTCAGACCACACTCAGAGCACTGTGCACAGTTCCGGTCTGCATATCCCTTGGTTGGACAAAACTCGGATCACAGTGAACATTCCTGTCTTTTATCCCTCGGTTAGTCAACACTCGGAGCACTCTGCACAGTTCCGGTCTCTGTATCCCTCTGTTAGACCACACCCGGAGCACTGTGCACAGTTCCTGTCTCTGTATCCCTCTGTTAGACACACCCGGAGCACTGTGCACAGTTCCTGTCTCTGTATCCCTCTGTTAGACCCACTCGGAGCACTGTGCACAGTTCCGATCTCTGTATGCCCTCAGTTAGACCACACTCGGAGCACTGTGCACAGTTCCGGTCTGCATATACCTTGGTTAGACCACACTCGGATCACTGTGCACATTCCTGTCTTTTATCCCTCAGTTAGTCAAGACTCGGAGCACTGTGCACAGTTCCTGTCTCTGTATCCCTCAGTTAGACCACACTCGGAGCACTGTGCACAGTTCCTGTCTCTGTATCCCTCAGTTAGACCACACTCGGAGCACTGTGCACAGTTCCGGTCTGCATATCCCTTGATTAGACCACACTCGGATCACTGTGCACATTCATTTCTCTTAGCCCTCGGTTAGTCAACACTCAGAGCACTGTGCCCAGTTCCTGTCTCTGTATCCCTCTGTTTGACCACATTCGGAGCCCTGGCACAATTCCTGTCTCCTTATCCTTCAGTTAGACCACAGACAGATCATTGTGCACAGTTCTAGTCTCCATATCCCTCGATTGAACCACACTGGGAGCACTGTGCACAGTTCCTGTATCTGTATCCCTCGGTTAGACCACACTCGGAACACGGTGCTCATTTCCTGTCTCCATATCCCTTGGTAGACCACACTCGGAGCACTGTGCTCAGTTCCGGTCTCCGTATCCCTCGGTTAGACCACACTCGGAGCACTGGGCCCAGTTCCTGTCTCCGTATCCCTCGGTTAGACCACACTCAGAGCTCTGTGCTCAGTTCCGGTCTCCGTATCCCTCGATTAGACCACACTCGGAGCACTGTGCCCAGTTCCTGTCTCCGTATCACTCGGTTGGACCACACTCGGAGCACTGTGCCCAGTTCCTGTCTCCGTATCACTCCGTTACACCACACTCGCAGCACTGTGCACAGTTCTGGTTTCCATATCCCTCGGTTCGACCACACTCGGAGCACTGTGCACAGTTCTGGTTTCCACATCCCTCGGTTAGACCACAGTCGGAGCACTGTGCACAGTTCCGGTATCTTTATCCCCTCGGTTCGACCACACTCGGAGCACAGTGCACAGTTCTGGTTTCCATATCCCTCGGTTAGACCACACTCAGAGCACTGTGCACAGTTCCTGTCTCCGTATCACTCGTTTGGACCACACTCGGAGCACTGTGCCCAGTTCCTGTCTCCGTATCACTCGTTTAGACCACACTCGCAGCACTGTGCACAGTTCTGGTTTCCATATCCCTTGGTTCGACCACACTCTGAGCACTGTGCACAGTTCCGGTTTCCATATCCCTCGGTTAGACCACACTAGGAGCACTGTGCACAGTTCGAGTATCTTTATCCCCTCGGTTCGACCACGCTCGGACCACTGTGCACAGTTCTGGTTTCCATATCCCTCGGTTAGACCACAATCAGAGGACTGTGCACAGTTCCGATATCTTTATCCCCTCAATTAGACCACACTCGGAGCACTGTGCACAGTTCCTGTCGCTGTATCCCCTCAGTTAGACCACACTCAGAGCACTGTGCACAGTTCCTGTCTCTGTATCCCTCGGTTAGACCACACTCGGAGCACTGTGCACAGTTCTCGTCTCCATATTCCTCGGTTAGACCACACTGGAGCACTGTGCACTGTTCTATTCTCCATATACCTCGGTTGGACCACACTCGGAGCACAGTGCACAGTTCCAGTCTCCGTATCCCTCGGTTCGACCACACTCGGAGCACAGTGCACAGTTCAAGTCTCCGTATCCCTCGGTTCGACCACACTTGGCACACTGTGCCTAGTTCCAGTCTCCGTTTCCTTCGAGGTTAGTCCGCAATCGGAGCACAGTGCATAGTTAAGGTCTCTGTATCCCTTGGTTAGTCCACACTTGGAGCACTGTGCACAGTTCCGCTCTCCGTTTCCCTAAGTTAGACAACAGCCGGAGCACTGTACGCAGTTCCAGTCTGCATATCCCTCGGTTCGACCACACTCAGATCACTGTGCACATTCCTGTCTCTTATCCCTCGGTTAGTCAACACTCAGAGCACTGTGCACAGTTCCTGTCACTGTATCCCTCTGTTAGACCACACTCGGAGCACTGTGCACAGTTCTGGTCACCGTATCCCTCACTTAGACCACACCCGGAGCACTGTACGCAGTTCCGGTCTGCATATCCCTTGGTTAGACCACACCCGGATCACTGTGCACATTCCTGTCTCTTATCCCTCGGTTAGTCAACACTCGGAGCACTGTGCACAGTTCCTGTCTCTGTATCCCTCTGTTAGACCACACTCGGAGCCCTGTGCACAGTTCTGGTCTCCGTATCCCTCAGTTTGACCACACTCGAATCACTGTGCACAGTTCTGGTCTGCATATCCCTTGGTTAGACCACACTCGGATCACTGTGCACATTCCTGTCTCTTATCCCTCGGTTAGTTATCACTTGGAGCACTGTGCACAGTTCCTGTCTCTGTATCCCTCTGTTAGACCATACGCGGAGCACTGTGCATAGTTCCGGTCTCCATATCCTTCAGTTAGACCACACTCGGAGCACTGTGCACAGTCCTGGTCTCTGTATCCCTCAGTTAGACCACACTCGGAGCACTGTGCACAGTTCCTGTCTCCGTATCACTCGGTTGGACCACACTCGGAGCACTGTGCCCAGTTCCTGTCTCCGTATCACTCCGTTACACCACACTCGCAGCACTGTGCACAGTTCTGGTTTCCATATCCCTCGGTTCGACCACACTCGGAGCACTGTGCACAGTTCTGGTTTCCACATCCCTCGGTTAGACCACAGTCGGAGCACTGTGCACAGTTCCGGTATCTTTATCCCCTCGGTTCGACCACACTCGGAGCACAGTGCACAGTTCTGGTTTCCATATCCCTCGGTTAGACCACACTCAGAGCACTGTGCACAGTTCCTGTCTCCGTATCACTCGTTTGGACCACACTCGGAGCACTGTGCCCAGTTCCTGTCTCCGTATCACTCGTTTAGACCACACTCGCAGCACTGTGCACAGTTCTGGTTTCCATATCCCTTGGTTCGACCACACTCTGAGCACTGTGCACAGTTCCGGTTTCCATATCCCTCGGTTAGACCACACTAGGAGCACTGTGCACAGTTCGAGTATCTTTATCCCCTCGGTTCGACCACGCTCGGAGCACTGTGCACAGTTCTGGTTTCCATATCCCTCGGTTAGACCACAATCAGAGGACTGTGCACAGTTCCGATATCTTTATCCCCTCAATTAGACCACACTCGGAGCACTGTGCACAGTTCCTGTCGCTGTATCCCCTCAGTTAGACCACACTCAGAGCACTGTGCACAGTTCCTGTCTCTGTATCCCTCGGTTAGACCACACTCGGAGCACTGTGCACAGTTCTCGTCTCCATATTCCTCGGTTAGACCACACTGGAGCACTGTGCACTGTTCTATTCTCCATATACCTCGGTTGGACCACACTCGGAGCACAGTGCACAGTTCCAGTCTCCGTATCCCTCGGTTCGACCACACTCGGAGCACAGTGCACAGTTCCAGTCTCCGTATCCCTCGGTTCGACCACACTTGGCACACTGTGCCTAGTTCCAGTCTCCGTTTCCTTCGAGGTTAGTCCGCAATCGGAGCACAGTGCATAGTTAAGGTCTCTGTATCCCTTGGTTAGTCCACACTTGGAGCACTGTGCACAGTTCCGCTCTCCGTTTCCCTAAGTTAGACAACAGCCGGAGCACTGTACGCAGTTCCAGTCTGCATATCCCTCAGTTCGACCACACTCAGATCACTGTGCACATTCCTGTCTCTTATCCCTCGGTTAGTCAACACTCAGAGCACTGTGCACAGTTCCTGTCACTGTATCCCTCTGTTAGACCACACTCGGAGCACTGTGCACAGTTCTGGTCACCGTATCCCTCACTTAGACCACACCCGGAGCACTGTACGCAGTTCCGGTCTGCATATCCCTTGGTTAGACCACACCCGGATCACTGTGCACATTCCTGTCTCTTATCCCTCGGTTAGTCAACACTCGGAGCACTGTGCACAGTTCCTGTCTCTGTATCCCTCTGTTAGACCACACTCGGAGCCCTGTGCACAGTTCTGGTCTCCGTATCCCTCAGTTTGACCACACTCGAATCACTGTGCACAGTTCTGGTCTGCATATCCCTTGGTTAGACCACACTCGGATCACTGTGCACATTCCTGTCTCTTATCCCTCGGTTAGTTATCACTTGGAGCACTGTGCACAGTTCCTGTCTCTGTATCCCTCTGTTAGACCATACGCGGAGCACTGTGCATAGTTCCGGTCTCCATATCCTTCAGTTAGACCACACTCGGAGCACTGTGCACAGTCCTGGTCTCTGTATCCCTCAGTTAGACCACACTCGGAGCACTGTGCACAGTTCCTGTCTCCGTATCCCTCGGTTAGACCACATTCGGAGACCTGGTACAATTCCTGTCTCCGTATCCCTAAGTTAGACCACAGACGGAACACTGTGCACAGTTCTAGTCTCCATATCCCTCGCTTAAACCACACTTGGAGCACTGTGCACAGTTCCGGTCTCCGTATCCCTAAGTTAGACAACAGCCGGAGCACTGTACGCAGTTCCGGTCTGCATATCCCTTGGTTAGACTACACTCAGATCACTGTGCACATTCCCGTCTCTTATCCCTCGGTTACTCAACACTCAGAGCACTGTGCACAGTTCCTGTCTCTTTATCCCTCTGTCAGTCCACACTCGGAGCACTGTGCACAGTTCTGGTCACCGTATCCCTCAGTTTGACCACACTCGGATCACTGTGCATAGTTCCGATCTCCGTATCCTTCAATTAGACCACACTCAGAGCACTGTGCACAGTCCTGGTCTCTGTATCCCTCAGTTAGAGCACACTCGGAGCACTGTGCACAGTTCCTGTCTCCGTATCCCTCGGTTAGACCACATTCGGAGCCCTGGCACAATTCCTGTCTCCGTATCCCTAAGTTAGACCACAGACGGAACACTGTGCACAGTTCTAGTCTCCATATCCCTCGCTTAACCCACACTTGGAGCACTGTGCACAGTTCCGGTCTCCGTATTCCTCAGTTAGACCACACTCGGAGCACTGCGCACATTTCCTGTCTCCGTATCCCTGCGTTAGACCACACTCGGAGCGCTGTGCACAGTTCCGGCCTCCGTATTCCTCAGTTAGACCACACTCGGAGCACTGTGCACATTTCCTGTCTCCGTATCCCTGCGTTAGACCACACTCGGAGCACTGTGCACTGTTCCGCTTTCTGTATCCCTGGTTAGACAACACTCTGATCTCTGTGAACATAAGAACATAAGATTCTCATTCCGTCCTCAGCTCCAATTTCCCACCCTCTCCCCATAACCTTTCACCCCGTTGCTAATTAAAAATCTGTCTATCTCCTCCTTAAATTTATTCAGCACCCGGCATCCACTGCACTGTGAGGTAGTGAATTCCACAGATTCACGGCCCTTAGAGAAAAGTAATTTCTCCTCATCTCTGATTTAAATCTACCACCTCTTAGACAAAGACTATGGCCTCTCGTTCTAGGACACAGCTCTGATCTCCATATCCCTCGGTCAGACTACACTCGGAGCACAGTGCATAGTTGTAGTCTGCATATCCCTCAGTGAGATCACACTCGGAGTATTGTACATATTTCTATTCACCATATCCCTTGGTTAGACCACACTTGGAGCACTGTGCACAGACCTGGTCTACGTATCCCTCAGTTAGACCACACTCGGACCACTGTGCACACTTCCAGTCTCCGTATCCTTTGGTCAGACCACACTCGGAGCACTGTGCACAGTTCCAGTCTCCGTATCCCTCGGTTAGACCACACTCGGAGCACTGGTCACAGTTCTGGCTCCATATCACTTGGTTAGACCACACTTGGAGCACTGTGAACAGTTCCGCTCTCCGTATCGCTTGGTTAGACCACACTCGGTGCACTGTGCACAGTTTTGGTCTCCTTATCCCTCAGTTAGACCCCACTCGGAGCACTGTGCACCGTTCTGGTCTCCATATCCCTTGGTTAGACCACACATAGAGCACTGTGCACAGTTCCTGTCTCCATGTCCCTCGGTTAGACCACACTTGGAGCACTGTGCGCAGTTCCTGTCTCCGTATCCCTCAGGTAGACCACACTCGGAGCACTGTGCACAGTTCTGGTTTCCATATCCCTCAGGAAGACCACACTCGGAGCACTGTGCACAGTTCTGGTTTCCATATCCCTCGGGAAGACCACACTCGGAGCACTGTGCACAGTTCCGGTCTCTGTATCCCTCAGTTAGACCACACTGAGAGCACTGTGCACAGTTCCTGTCGCTGTATCCCCTCTCTTAGAACATACTTAGAGCATTGTGCACAGTTCCTGTCTCCGTATCCCTGGGGTAGACCACACTCGGAGCACTGTTCACAGTTCCTGTCTCCCTATGCCTCGGTTAGACCATACCCGGAGCACTGTACACAGTTCCGGTCTCTGTATCCCCTCAGTTAGACCACACTCGGACCACTGTGCACAGTTCCGGTCTCTGTATTCCCTCGGTTAGACCACACTCGGAGCACTGTGCACAGATCTGGTCTCTGTATCCCCTCAGTTAGACCACACTCAGAGAACTGTGCACAGTTCACGTCTCTGTATCCCCTCGGTTAGACCACACTCGAAGCACTGTGCACAGATCCGGTCTCTGTATCCCCTCAGTTAGACCACACTCGGAGCACTGTGCACAGTTCCAGTCTCTGTAACCCTTCGGTTAGACCACACTCGGAGCACTGTGCACAGTTCCAGTCTCTGTAACCCTTCGGTTAGACCACACTCGGAGCACTGTGCACAGTTCCAATCTCCGTATACATCGGTTAGACCACAGTCGGAGCACTGTGCACAGTTCCAGTCTCCGTATACCTCGCTTAGACCACACTCGGAGCACTGTGCACCATTCTAATCTCCATATACCTCGGTTAGACCACACTCGGAGCACTGTACACAGTTCCGGTCTGCATATCCCTTGGTTAGACCACACTCGGATCACTGTGCACATTCCTGTCTCTTATCCCTCGGTTAGTCAACACTCGGAGAACTGTGCACAATTCCTGTCTCTGTATGCCTCTGTAAGACCACACTCGGAGCACTGTGCACAGTTCTGGTCTCTGTATCCCTCAGTTAAACCACACTCGGAGCACTGTGCACAGCTCTGGTCTGCATATCCCTTGATTAGACCACACTCGGATCACTGTGCACATTCCTGTCTCTTATCACTCGGTTAGTCAACACTCGGAGCACTGTGCACAGTTC
This sequence comes from Isurus oxyrinchus, assembly GCA_026770705.1. Lineage (NCBI taxonomy): Eukaryota > Metazoa > Chordata > Chondrichthyes > Lamniformes > Lamnidae > Isurus > Isurus oxyrinchus. The sequence goes on along the minus strand of JANJGN010000699.1, from coordinate 114,988 downwards.
CTGTCTCTGTATCCCTCTGTTAGACCACACTCGGAGCACTGTGCACAGTTCCTGTCTCCGTATCCCTCGGTTATCCACACTCGGAGTGCTGTGCATAGTTCCTGTCTCTGTATCCTTCTGTTAGACCACCCTCAGAGCACTGTGCACAGTGCCTGTCTCCGTATCCCTCGGTTAGACCACACTCGGAGAACTGTGCACAGTTCCGCTTTCTGTATCCCTGGTTAGACCACACTCTGAGCTCTGTGAACATAAGAACATAAGATTCTCATTCCGTCCTCACCTCCAATTTCCCACCATCTCCTCATAACCTTTCACCCCGTTGCTAATTAAAAATCTGTCTATCTCCTCCTTAAATTTATTCAGCACCCGACATCCACTGCACTGTGAGGTAGTGAATTCCACAGATTCACGGCCCTTTGTGAAAAGTAATTTCTCCTCATCTCTGATTTAAATCTACCACCTCTTAGACTAAGACTATGGCCTCTCGTTCTAGGAGACAGCTCTGATCTCAATATCCCTCGGTCAGACTACACTCGGAGCACAGTGCATAGTTGTAGTCTCCATATCCCTCAGTGAGATAACACTCGGAGTATTGTACATATTTCTATTCACCATATCCCTTGGTTACACCACACTTGGAGCACTGTGCACAGACCTGGTCTCCGTATCCCTCAGTTAGACCACACTTGGAGCACTGTGCACAGTTCCAGTCTCCGTATCCCTTGGTCAGACCACACTCGGAACACTGTGCACTGTTCCAGTCTCCGTATCCCTTGGTCAGACCACACTCGGAGCACTGTGCACAGTTCTGGTCTCCCTATCTCTCAGTTAGACCACACTCGGAGCACTGTGCACAGTTCTGGTCTCCGTATCTCTCAGTTAGACCACACTCGGGGCACTGTGCACAGTTCCGGTCTCTGTATCCCCTCAGTTAGACCACACTCAGAGCACTGTGCACAGTTCCGGTCTGCATATCCCTTGGTTAGACCATACTCGGATCACTGTGCATATTGCAGTCTCTTATCCCTCGGTTAGTCAACATCAGAGCACTGTGCACTCTTCTCGTCTCCATATACTTCGTTTAGACCAGACTCGAAGCACTGTGCACAGTTCTGGTCTCCATATCTCTCAGTTAGACCACACTCGGAGCACTGTGCACAGTTCCGGTCTCTGTATCCCCACAGTTAGACCACTTTCAGAGCACTGTGCACAGGTCCGGTCTGCATATCCTCAGTTAGACCACACTCGGAGCACTGTGCACAGTTCTGGTCTCCATATCTCTCTGTTAGACCGCACTTGCAGCACTGTGCACAGTTCCAGTCTCCGTATCCCTCGGTCAGACCACACTCGGAGCACTGGTCACAGTTCTGGCTCCATATCACTTGGTTAGACCACACTTGGAGCACTGTGAACAGTTCCGCTCTCCGTATCGCTTGGTTAGACCACACTCGGTGCACTGTGCACAGTTTTGGTCTCCTTATCCCTCAGTTAGACCCCACTCGGAGCACTGTGCACAGTTCTGGTCTCCATATCCCTTGGTTAGACCACACATAGAGCACTGTGCACAGTTCCTGCCTCCATGTCCCTCGGTTAGACCACACTTGGAGCACTGTGCGCAGTTCCTGTCTCCGTATCCCTCAGGTAGACCACACTCGGAGCACTGTGCACAGTTCTGGTTTCCATATCCCTCGGGAAGACCACACTCGGAGCACTGTGCACAGTTCCGGTCTCTGTATCCCTCAGTTAGACCACACTGAGAGCACTGTGCACAGTTCCTGTCGCTGTATCCCCTCTCTTAGAACATACTTAGAGCATTGTGCAAAGTTCCTGTCTCCGTATCCCTGGGGTAGACCACACTCGGAGCACTGTTCACAGTTCCTGTCTCCCTATGCCTCGGTTAGACCATACCCGGAGCACTGTACACAGTTCCGGTCTCTGTATCCCCTCAGTTAGACCACACTCGGACCACTGTGCACAGTTCCGGTCTCTGTATTCCCTCGGTTAGACCACACTCGGAGCACTGTGCACAGATCTGGTCTCTGTATCCCCTCAGTTAGACCACACTCAGAGAACTGTGCACAGTTCACGTCTCTGTATCCCCTCGGTTAGACCACACTCGAAGCACTGTGCACAGATCCGGTCTCTGTATCCCCTCAGTTAGACCACACTCGGAGCACTGTGCACAGTTCCAGTCTCTGTAACCCTTCGGTTAGACCACACTCGGAGCACTGTGCACAGTTCCAGTCTCTGTAACCCTTCGGTTAGACCACACTCGGAGCACTGTGCACAGTTCCAATCTCCGTATACATCGGTTAGACCACAGTCGGAGCACTGTGCACAGTTCCAGTCTCCGTATACCTCGCTTAGACCACACTCGGAGCACTGTGCACCATTCTAATCTCCATATACCTCGGTTAGACCACACTCGGAGCACTGTACACAGTTCCGGTCTGCATATCCCTTGGTTAGACCACACTCGGATCACTGTGCACATTCCTGTCTCTTATCCCTCGGTTAGTCAACACTCGGAGAACTGTGCACAATTCCTGTCTCTGTATGCCTCTGTAAGACCACACTCGGAGCACTGTGCACAGTTCTGGTCTCTGTATCCCTCAGTTAAACCACACTCGGAGCACTGTGCACAGCTCTGGTCTGCATATCCCTTGATTAGACCACACTCGGATCACTGTGCACATTCCTGTCTCTTATCCCTCGGTTAGTCAACACTCGGAGCACTGTGCACAGTTCCTGTCTCTGTGTCCCTCTGTTAGACCACACTCGGAGCACTGTGCACAGTTCCTGTCTCCGTATCCCTCGGTTATCCACACTCGGAGTGCTGTGCATAGTTCCTGTCTCTGTATCCTTCTGTTAGACCACACTCAGAGCACTGTGCACAGTGCCTGTCTCCGTATCCCTCGGTTAGACCACACTCGGAGAACTGTGCACAGTTCCGCTTTCTGTATCCCTGGTTAGACCACACTCTGAGCTCTGTGAACATAAGAACATAAGATTCTCATTCCGTCCTCACCTCCAATTTCCCACCATCTCCTCATAACCTTTCACCCCGTTGCTAATTAAAAATCTGTCTATCTCCTCCTTAAATTTATTCAGCACCCGACATCCACTGCACTGTGAGGTAGTGAATTCCACAGATTCACGGCCCTTTGTGAAAAGTAATTTCTCCTCATCTCTGATTTAAATCTACCACCTCTTAGACTAAGACTATGGCCTCTCGTTCTAGGAGACAGCTCTGATCTCAATATCCCTCGGTCAGACTACACTCGGAGCACAGTGCATAGTTGTAGTCTCCATATCCCTCAGTGAGATAACACTCGGAGTATTGTACATATTTCTATTCACCATATCCCTTGGTTACACCACACTTGGAGCACTGTGCACAGACCTGGTCTCCGTATCCCTCAGTTAGACCACACTTGGAGCACTGTGCACAGTTCCAGTCTCCGTATCCCTTGGTCAGACCACACTCGGAACACTGTGCACTGTTCCAGTCTCCGTATCCCTTGGTCAGACCACACTCGGAGCACTGTGCACAGTTCTGGTCTCCCTATCTCTCAGTTAGACCACACTCGGAGCACTGTGCACAGTTCTGGTCTCCGTATCTCTCAGTTAGACCACACTCGGGGCACTGTGCACAGTTCCGGTCTCTGTATCCCCTCAGTTAGACCACACTCAGAGCACTGTGCACAGTTCCGGTCTGCATATCCCTTGGTTAGACCATACTCGGATCACTGTGCATATTGCAGTCTCTTATCCCTCGGTTAGTCAACATCAGAGCACTGTGCACTCTTCTCGTCTCCATATACTTCGTTTAGACCAGACTCGAAGCACTGTGCACAGTTCTGGTCTCCATATCTCTCAGTTAGACCACACTCGGAGCACTGTGCACAGTTCCGGTCTCTGTATCCCCACAGTTAGACCACTTTCGGAGCACTGTGCACAGGTCCGGTCTGCATATCCTCAGTTAGACCACACTCGGAGCACTGTGCACAGTTCTGGTCTCCATATCTCTCTGTTAGACCGCACTTGCAGCACTGTGCACAGTTCCAGTCTCCGTATCCCTCGGTCAGACCACACTCGGAGCACTGTGCACAGTTCTGGTCTCCGTATCTCTCAGTTAGACCACACTCAGAGCTCTGTGCGCAGTTCCTGTCTCTGTTTACCGCGTTTTGACCACATTCGGAGCACTGTGCACAGCTCTGGTCTCCATATCCCTTGGTTAGACCGCACATAGAGCACTGTGCACAGTTCCTGTCTCCATGCCCCTAGCTTAGACCCCACTCGGAGCACTGTGCACAATTCCTGTCTCCGTATCCCTCAGTTAGACCCCATTCGGAGCACAGTGAACACTTCCTGTCTCTGTTTCCTGTGGTTAGACCACACTCGGAGAACTGTGCACAGTTCCGGTATGCATAACCCTTGTTTAGACCACACACGGATCACTGTGCACATTCCTGTCTCTTATCCCTCGGTTAGTCAACACTCGGATCACTGTGCACAGTTCCTGTCTCTGTATTGCTGTGTTAGACCACACTCGGATTACTGTGCACAGTTCCGCTCGCTGTATCCCCTCAGTTAGACCACACTCGGAACACTGTGCACAGTTCCTGTCTCTGTATCCCTCGGTTCGACCACACTCAGAGCACTGTGCTCAGTTCCGGTTTCTGTATCCCTTGGTTAGACCACACTCGGAGCACTGTGCACAGTTCTGGTTTCCATATCCCTCGGTTAGACCACACTCGGAGCACTGTGCACAGTTCCGGTATCTTTATCCCCTCAGTTAGACCACACTCGGAGCACTGTGCACAGTTCCGGTATCTTTATCCCCTCGGTTAGACCACATTCGGAGCACTGTGCACAGTTCTGGTTTCCATATCACTCACTTAGACCACACTCAGAGCACTGTGCACAGTTCTGGTATCTTTATCCCCTCAGTTAGACCACTCTTGGAGCACTGTGCACAGTTCCGGTACCTTTATCCCCTCGGTTAGACCACAATCGGAGTACTGTGCACAGTTCTGGTTTCCATATCCATCGGTTAGATCACACTCGGATCCCACAGTTAGACCACACTCGGAGCACTGTGCACAGTTCCGGTCTCCATATCCCTCAGTCAGACCACACTCGGAGCACTGTGCACAGATGCGGTCGCCGTATCCCTCAGTTAGACCACACTCGGAGCACTGTGCACAGTTCCTGTCACTGTATCCCCTCAGTTAGACCACACTTGGAGCACTGTGCACACTACCTGTCTCTGTATCCCTCGGTTAGACCACACTCGGAGCACTGTGCACACTTCCGGTCTCCGTATCCCTCGGTTAACCACACTCGGAGCGCTGTGCACAGTTCTAGTCTCCACATTCCTCGGTTAGACCACACTCGGAGCACTGTGCACAGTTCCATTCTCTGTATCCCTCAGTTAGACCACAGTCGGAGCACTGTGCCCAGTTCCGGTCTCTGTTTCCTTCAGTTAGTCCGCAATCGGAGCACAGTGCATAGTTACGGTCTCTGTATCCCTCGGTTAGACCACACTCGGAGCACTGTGAACAGTTCCTGTCTCCGTATCCCTCAGTTAGACCACACTCGGAGCACTGTGCACAGTTTCGGTCTCCGTATCCCTCAGTTAGACCACACTCGGAGCACTGTGCACAGTTCTGGTCGGCATATCCCTTGAGTAGACCACAACCAGATCACTGTGCAGATTCCTGTCTCTTATCCCGCGGTTAGTCAACCATCGGAGCACTGTGCACAGTTCCGGTCTCCGTATCCCTCAGTTAGACCTCACCCGGAGCACTGTACGCAGTTCCGGTCTGCATATCCCTTGGTTAGACCACACTCGGATCAGTGTGCATATTCCTGTCTCTTATCCCTAGGTTAGTCAACACTCGGAGCACTGTGCACAGTTCCTGTCTCCGTATCCCTCTGTTAGACCACACTCGGAGCACTGTGCACAGTTCCTGTCTCTGTATCCCTCTGTTAGAACATACGCGGAGCACTGTGCACAGTTCCTGTCTCTGTATCCCTCGGTTAGCCCACATTAGGAGCGCTGGCACAATTCCTGTCTCCGTATCCCTCAGTTAGACCACAGACGGAACACTGTGCACACTTCCATTCTCCGTATCAGTCAGTCAGACCACACTCGGAGCACTGTGCACAGTTCCTGTCTCCGTATCCCTGCGTTAGACCACACTCGGATCACTGTGCTCAGTTCCTGTCTCTGTATCCCTCGGTTAGACCACACTCGGAGCACTGTGCACAGTTCCGGTCTCCGTATCCCTCGGTTATCCACACTCGAAGCACTGTGCACAGTTCCGCTTTCTCTATCCCTCAGTTAGACCACACTCTGATCTCTGTGAACATAAGAACATAAGATTCTCATTCCGTCCTCAGCTCCAATTTCCCACCCTCTCCCCATAACCTTTCACCCCGTTGCTAATGAAAAGTCTGTCTATCTCCTCCTTAAATTTTTTCAGCACCCGGCATCCACTGCACTGTGAGGATGTGAATTCCACAGATTCACGGCCCTTAGAGAAAAGTAATTTCTCCTCATCTCTGATTTAAATCTACCACCTCTTAGACTAAGACTATGGCCTCTCGTTCTAGGAGACAGCTCTGATCTCAATATCCCTCGGTCAGACTACACTCGGAGCACAGTGCATAGTTGTAGTCTCCTTATCCCTCAGTGAGATCACACTCGGAGTATTGTACATATTTCTATTCACCATATCCCTTGGTTAGACCACACTTGGAGTACTGTGCACAGACCTGGTCTCCGTATCCCTCAGTTAGACCACACTTGGAGAACTGTGCACAGTTCCAGTCTCCGTATCCCTTGGTCAGACCACACTCGGAACACTGTGCACAGTTCTGGTCTCCATATCTCTCTGTTAGACCACACTCGGAGCACTGTGCACTGTTCTGGTCTCCGTATCCCTGTTAGACCACACTCGGAGCACTGTGCACATTTCCGGTCTGCATATCCCTTGGTTAGACCACACTCGGATTGCTGTGCACATTCCTGTCTCTTATCCCTTGGTTATCCGCACTCGGAGCACTGTGCACAGTTCCTGTTTCTGTATCCCTCTGTTAGACCACACTCGGAGAACTGTGCACAGTTCCTGTCTCCGTATCCCTCAGTTATCCACACTCGGATCACTGTGCACATTTCCTGTCTCTATATCCCTCGGTTAGACCACACTCGGAGCACTGTACACTGTTCCTGCCTCTGTATCCCTCGGTTAGACCACAGTCAGAGCACTGTGCACAGTTCCTGTCGCCTTATCCCACAGTTAGACCACACTTGGAGCATTGTGCGCAGTTCCTGTCTCCATATCCCTCAGTTAGACCACACCCGGAGCACTGTGCACAGTTCCGGTCTCCGTATCCCTCGGTTAGACCACACTCGGAGCGCTGTACACTGTTCCTGTCTCCGTATCCCTCGGTTAGACCACAGTCAGAGCACTGTGCACAGTTCCTGTCTCCGTATCCCTCGGTTATCCACACTCGGATCACTGTGCACATTTCCTGTCTCTATATCCCTCGGTTAGACCACACTCGGAGCACTGTACACTGTTCCTGCCTCCGTATCCCTCGGTTAGACCACAGTCAGAGCACTGTGCACAGTTCCTGTCGCCTTATCCCTCAGTTAGACCACACTTGGAGCATTGTGCGCAGTTTCTGTCTCCATATCCCTCAGTTACACCACACCCGGAGCACTGTGCACAGTTCCGGTCTCCGTATCCCTCGGTTAGACCACACTCGGAGCGCTGTACACTGTTCCTGTCTCCGTATCCCTCGGTTAGACCACAGTCAGAGCACTGTGCACAGTTCCTGTCTCATTAACCCTCGGTTAGACCACACTCAGATCACTGTTCACTGTTCCTGTCTCCGTATCCCTGCCTTAGACCACACTCGGAGCACTGTGCACTGTTCCGCTTTCTGTATACCTGGTTAGACAACACTCTGATCTCTGTGAACATAAGAACATAAGATTCTCATTCCGGCCTCAACTCCAATTTCCCACCCTCTCCCCATAACCTTTCACCCTGTTGCTAATTAAATATCTGTCTTGTCTCCTCCTTAAATTTATTCAGCACCCGGCATCCACTGCACTGTGAGGTAGTGAATTCCACAGATTCACGGCCCTTAGAGAAAAGTAATTTCTCCTCATCTCTGATTTAAATCTACCACCTCTTAGACTAAGACTATGGCCTTTCGTTCTAGGACACAGCTCTGATCTCCATATCCCTCGGTCAGACTACACTCGGAGCACAGTGCATAGTTGTAGTCTCCATACCCCTCAGTGAGATCACACTCGGAGTATTGTACATATTTCTATTCACTATATCCCTTGGTTAGACCACACTTGGAGCACTGTGCACAGACGTGGTCTCCGTATCCCTCAGTTAGACCACATTCGGATCACTGTGCACAGTTCCAGTCTCCGTATCCCTTGGTCAGACCACACTCGGAGCACTGTGCACAGTTCTGGTCTCCGTATCTCTCAGTTAGACCACACTCGAAGCACTGTGCGCAGTCCTGTCTCCGTATCCCTCGGTTAGACCACAATCGGAGCACTGTGCACAGTTCCAGTCTCCGTATCTCTCGGTCAGACCACACTCGGAGCACTGTGCACAGTTCTGGTCTCTGTATCCCTCTGTTAGACCACACTCGGAGCACTGTGCACAGTTCCGGTCTCTGTATGCCCTCAGTTAGACCACACTCGGAGCACTGTGCACAGTTCCGGTCTGCATATACCTTGGTTAGACCACACTCGGATCACTGTGCACATTCCTGACTTTTATCCCTCGGTTAGTCAAGACTCGGAGCACTGTGCACAGTTCCTGTCTCTGTATCCCTCAGTTAGACCACACACGGAGCACTGTGCACAGTTCCGGTACCTTTATCCCCTCGGTTAGACCACAATCGGAGTACTGTGCACAGTTCTGGTTTCCATATCCATCGGTTAGATCACACTCGGATCCCACAGTTAGACCACACTCGGAGCACTGTGCACAGTTCCGGTCTCCATATCCCTCAGTCAGACCACACTCGGAGCACTGTGCACAGATGCGGTCGCCGTATCCCTCAGTTAGACCACACTCGGAGCACTGTGCACAGTTCCTGTCACTGTATCCCCTCAGTTAGACCACACTTGGAGCACTGTGCACACTACCTGTCTCTGTATCCCTCGGTTAGACCACACTCGGAGCACTGTGCACACTTCCGGTCTCCGTATCCCTCGGTTAACCACACTCGGAGCGCTGTGCACAGTTCTAGTCTCCACATTCCTCGGTTAGACCACACTCGGAGCACTGTGCACAGTTCCATTCTCTGTATCCCTCAGTTAGACCACAGTCGGAGCACTGTGCCCAGTTCCGGTCTCTGTTTCCTTCAGTTAGTCCGCAATCGGAGCACAGTGCATAGTTACGGTCTCTGTATCCCTCGGTTAGACCACACTCGGAGCACTGTGAACAGTTCCTGTCTCCGTATCCCTCAGTTAGACCACACTCGGAGCACTGTGCACAGTTTCGGTCTCCGTATCCCTCAGTTAGACCACACTCGGAGCACTGTGCACAGTTCTGGTCGGCATATCCCTTGAGTAGACCACAACCAGATCACTGTGCAGATTCCTGTCTCTTATCCCGCGGTTAGTCAACCATCGGAGCACTGTGCACAGTTCCGGTCTCCGTATCCCTCAGTTAGACCTCACCCGGAGCACTGTACGCAGTTCCGGTCTGCATATCCCTTGGTTAGACCACACTCGGATCAGTGTGCATATTCCTGTCTCTTATCCCTAGGTTAGTCAACACTCGGAGCACTGTGCACAGTTCCTGTCTCCGTATCCCTCTGTTAGACCACACTCGGAGCACTGTGCACAGTTCCTGTCTCTGTATCCCTCTGTTAGAACATACGCGGAGCACTGTGCACAGTTCCTGTCTCTGTATCCCTCGGTTAGCCCACATTAGGAGCGCTGGCACAATTCCTGTCTCCGTATCCCTCAGTTAGACCACAGACGGAACACTGTGCACACTTCCATTCTCCGTATCAGTCAGTCAGACCACACTCGGAGCACTGTGCACAGTTCCTGTCTCCGTATCCCTGCGTTAGACCACACTCGGATCACTGTGCTCAGTTCCTGTCTCTGTATCCCTCGGTTAGACCACACTCGGAGCACTGTGCACAGTTCCGGTCTCCGTATCCCTCGGTTATCCACACTCGAAGCACTGTGCACAGTTCCGCTTTCTCTATCCCTCAGTTAGACCACACTCTGATCTCTGTGAACATAAGAACATAAGATTCTCATTCCGTCCTCAGCTCCAATTTCCCACCCTCTCCCCATAACCTTTCACCCCGTTGCTAATGAAAAGTCTGTCTATCTCCTCCTTAAATTTTTTCAGCACCCGGCATCCACTGCACTGTGAGGATGTGAATTCCACAGATTCACGGCCCTTAGAGAAAAGTAATTTCTCCTCATCTCTGATTTAAATCTACCACCTCTTAGACTAAGACTATGGCCTCTCGTTCTAGGAGACAGCTCTGATCTCAATATCCCTCGGTCAGACTACACTCGGAGCACAGTGCATAGTTGTAGTCTCCTTATCCCTCAGTGAGATCACACTCGGAGTATTGTACATATTTCTATTCACCATATCCCTTGGTTAGACCACACTTGGAGTACTGTGCACAGACCTGGTCTCCGTATCCCTCAGTTAGACCACACTTGGAGAACTGTGCACAGTTCCAGTCTCCGTATCCCTTGGTCAGACCACACTCGGAACACTGTGCACAGTTCTGGTCTCCATATCTCTCTGTTAGACCACACTCGGAGCACTGTGCACTGTTCTGGTCTCCGTATCCCTGTTAGACCACACTCGGAGCACTGTGCACATTTCCGGTCTGCATATCCCTTGGTTAGACCACACTCGGATTGCTGTGCACATTCCTGTCTCTTATCCCTTGGTTATCCGCACTCGGAGCACTGTGCACAGTTCCTGTTTCTGTATCCCTCTGTTAGACCACACTCGGAGAACTGTGCACAGTTCCTGTCTCCGTATCCCTCAGTTATCCACACTCGGATCACTGTGCACATTTCCTGTCTCTATATCCCTCGGTTAGACCACACTCGGAGCACTGTACACTGTTCCTGCCTCTGTATCCCTCGGTTAGACCACAGTCAGAGCACTGTGCACAGTTCCTGTCGCCTTATCCCACAGTTAGACCACACTTGGAGCATTGTGCGCAGTTCCTGTCTCCATATCCCTCAGTTAGACCACACCCGGAGCACTGTGCACAGTTCCGGTCTCCGTATCCCTCGGTTAGACCACACTCGGAGCGCTGTACACTGTTCCTGTCTCCGTATCCCTCGGTTAGACCACAGTCAGAGCACTGTGCACAGTTCCTGTCTCCGTATCCCTCGGTTATCCACACTCGGATCACTGTGCACATTTCCTGTCTCTATATCCCTCGGTTAGACCACACTCGGAGCACTGTACACTGTTCCTGCCTCCGTATCCCTCGGTTAGACCACAGTCAGAGCACTGTGCACAGTTCCTGTCGCCTTATCCCTCAGTTAGACCACACTTGGAGCATTGTGCGCAGTTTCTGTCTCCATATCCCTCAGTTACACCACACCCGGAGCACTGTGCACAGTTCCGGTCTCCGTATCCCTCGGTTAGACCACACTCGGAGCGCTGTACACTGTTCCTGTCTCCGTATCCCTCGGTTAGACCACAGTCAGAGCACTGTGCACAGTTCCTGTCTCATTAACCCTCGGTTAGACCACACTCAGATCACTGTTCACTGTTCCTGTCTCCGTATCCCTGCCTTAGACCACACTCGGAGCACTGTGCACTGTTCCGCTTTCTGTATACCTGGTTAGACAACACTCTGATCTCTGTGAACATAAGAACATAAGATTCTCATTCCGGCCTCAACTCCAATTTCCCACCCTCTCCCCATAACCTTTCACCCTGTTGCTAATTAAATATCTGTCTTGTCTCCTCCTTAAATTTATTCAGCACCCGGCATCCACTGCACTGTGAGGTAGTGAATTCCACAGATTCACGGCCCTTAGAGAAAAGTAATTTCTCCTCATCTCTGATTTAAATCTACCACCTCTTAGACTAAGACTATGGCCTTTCGTTCTAGGACACAGCTCTGATCTCCATATCCCTCGGTCAGACTACACTCGGAGCACAGTGCATAGTTGTAGTCTCCATACCCCTCAGTGAGATCACACTCGGAGTATTGTACATATTTCTATTCACTATATCCCTTGGTTAGACCACACTTGGAGCACTGTGCACAGACGTGGTCTCCGTATCCCTCAGTTAGACCACATTCGGATCACTGTGCACAGTTCCAGTCTCCGTATCCCTTGGTCAGACCACACTCGGAGCACTGTGCACAGTTCTGGTCTCCGTATCTCTCAGTTAGACCACACTCGAAGCACTGTGCGCAGTCCTGTCTCCGTATCCCTCGGTTAGACCACAATCGGAGCACTGTGCACAGTTCCAGTCTCCGTATCTCTCGGTCAGACCACACTCGGAGCACTGTGCACAGTTCTGGTCTCTGTATCCCTCTGTTAGACCACACTCGGAGCACTGTGCACAGTTCCGGTCTCTGTATGCCCTCAGTTAGACCACACTCGGAGCACTGTGCACAGTTCCGGTCTGCATATACCTTGGTTAGACCACACTCGGATCACTGTGCACATTCCTGACTTTTATCCCTCGGTTAGTCAAGACTCGGAGCACTGTGCACAGTTCCTGTCTCTGTATCCCTCAGTTAGACCACACACGGAGCAGTGTGCACAGTTCCGGTCTGCATATCCCTTGATTAGACCTCACTCGGATCACTGTGCACATTCATTTCTCTTAACCCTCGGTTAGTCAACACTCGGAGCACTGTGCATAGTTCCTGTCTCTGTATCCCTCTGTTAGACCACATTCGGAGCACTGTGCACAGTTCCTGTCTCCGTATCACTCAGTTAGACCACAGTCGGAGCCTGGCACAATTCCTGTCTCTGTATCCCTCATTTAGATCACAGACGGAGCACTGTGCACAGTTCTAGTATCCATATCCCTCGCTTAAACCACACTTGGAGCACTGTGCATAGTTCCGATCTCCGAATTCCTCAGTCAGACTACACTCGGAACACTGTGCATAGTTGGCGTCTCCATATCCCTCAGTGAGATCACACTCGGAGTATTGTACATATTTCTATTCACCATATCCCTTGGTTAGACCACACTTGGAGCACCGTGCACAGACCTGGTCTCCGTATCCCTCAATTAGACCACACTTGGAGCACTGTGCACAGTTCCAGTCTCCATATCCCTTGGTCAGACCACACCCGGAGCGCTGTTCACAGTCCTGTCTCCGTATCCCTCGGTTAGACCACACTCGGAGCACTGTGCACTGTTCCAGTCTCCGTATCCCTCGGTCAGACCACACTCAGAGCACTGTGCACAGTTCCGGTCTGCATATCCCTTGGTTGGACAAAACTCGGATCACAGTGAACATTCCTGTCTTTTATCCCTCGGTTAGTCAACACTCGGAGCACTCTGCACAGTTCCGGTCTCTGTATCCCTCTGTTAGACCACACCCGGAGCACTGTGCACAGTTCCTGTCTCTGTATCCCTCTGTTAGACACACCCGGAGCACTGTGCACAGTTCCTGTCTCTGTATCCCTCTGTTAGACCCACTCGGAGCACTGTGCACAGTTCCGATCTCTGTATGCCCTCAGTTAGACCACACTCGGAGCACTGTGCACAGTTCCGGTCTGCATATACCTTGGTTAGACCACACTCGGATCACTGTGCACATTCCTGTCTTTTATCCCTCAGTTAGTCAAGACTCGGAGCACTGTGCACAGTTCCTGTCTCTGTATCCCTCAGTTAGACCACACTCGGAGCACTGTGCACAGTTCCTGTCTCTGTATCCCTCAGTTAGACCACACTCGGAGCACTGTGCACAGTTCCGGTCTGCATATCCCTTGATTAGACCACACTCGGATCACTGTGCACATTCATTTCTCTTAGCCCTCGGTTAGTCAACACTCAGAGCACTGTGCCCAGTTCCTGTCTCTGTATCCCTCTGTTTGACCACATTCGGAGCCCTGGCACAATTCCTGTCTCCTTATCCTTCAGTTAGACCACAGACAGATCATTGTGCACAGTTCTAGTCTCCATATCCCTCGATTGAACCACACTGGGAGCACTGTGCACAGTTCCTGTATCTGTATCCCTCGGTTAGACCACACTCGGAACACGGTGCTCATTTCCTGTCTCCATATCCCTTGGTAGACCACACTCGGAGCACTGTGCTCAGTTCCGGTCTCCGTATCCCTCGGTTAGACCACACTCGGAGCACTGGGCCCAGTTCCTGTCTCCGTATCCCTCGGTTAGACCACACTCAGAGCTCTGTGCTCAGTTCCGGTCTCCGTATCCCTCGATTAGACCACACTCGGAGCACTGTGCCCAGTTCCTGTCTCCGTATCACTCGGTTGGACCACACTCGGAGCACTGTGCCCAGTTCCTGTCTCCGTATCACTCCGTTACACCACACTCGCAGCACTGTGCACAGTTCTGGTTTCCATATCCCTCGGTTCGACCACACTCGGAGCACTGTGCACAGTTCTGGTTTCCACATCCCTCGGTTAGACCACAGTCGGAGCACTGTGCACAGTTCCGGTATCTTTATCCCCTCGGTTCGACCACACTCGGAGCACAGTGCACAGTTCTGGTTTCCATATCCCTCGGTTAGACCACACTCAGAGCACTGTGCACAGTTCCTGTCTCCGTATCACTCGTTTGGACCACACTCGGAGCACTGTGCCCAGTTCCTGTCTCCGTATCACTCGTTTAGACCACACTCGCAGCACTGTGCACAGTTCTGGTTTCCATATCCCTTGGTTCGACCACACTCTGAGCACTGTGCACAGTTCCGGTTTCCATATCCCTCGGTTAGACCACACTAGGAGCACTGTGCACAGTTCGAGTATCTTTATCCCCTCGGTTCGACCACGCTCGGACCACTGTGCACAGTTCTGGTTTCCATATCCCTCGGTTAGACCACAATCAGAGGACTGTGCACAGTTCCGATATCTTTATCCCCTCAATTAGACCACACTCGGAGCACTGTGCACAGTTCCTGTCGCTGTATCCCCTCAGTTAGACCACACTCAGAGCACTGTGCACAGTTCCTGTCTCTGTATCCCTCGGTTAGACCACACTCGGAGCACTGTGCACAGTTCTCGTCTCCATATTCCTCGGTTAGACCACACTGGAGCACTGTGCACTGTTCTATTCTCCATATACCTCGGTTGGACCACACTCGGAGCACAGTGCACAGTTCCAGTCTCCGTATCCCTCGGTTCGACCACACTCGGAGCACAGTGCACAGTTCCAGTCTCCGTATCCCTCGGTTCGACCACACTTGGCACACTGTGCCTAGTTCCAGTCTCCGTTTCCTTCGAGGTTAGTCCGCAATCGGAGCACAGTGCATAGTTAAGGTCTCTGTATCCCTTGGTTAGTCCACACTTGGAGCACTGTGCACAGTTCCGCTCTCCGTTTCCCTAAGTTAGACAACAGCCGGAGCACTGTACGCAGTTCCAGTCTGCATATCCCTCGGTTCGACCACACTCAGATCACTGTGCACATTCCTGTCTCTTATCCCTCGGTTAGTCAACACTCAGAGCACTGTGCACAGTTCCTGTCACTGTATCCCTCTGTTAGACCACACTCGGAGCACTGTGCACAGTTCTGGTCACCGTATCCCTCACTTAGACCACACCCGGAGCACTGTACGCAGTTCCGGTCTGCGTATCCCTTGGTTAGACCACACCCGGATCACTGTGCACATTCCTGTCTCTTATCCCTCGGTTAGTCAACACTCGGAGCACTGTGCACAGTTCCTGTCTCTGTATCCCTCTGTTAGACCACACTCGGAGCCCTGTGCACAGTTCTGGTCTCCGTATCCCTCAGTTTGACCACACTCGAATCACTGTGCACAGTTCTGGTCTGCATATCCCTTGGTTAGACCACACTCGGATCACTGTGCACATTCCTGTCTCTTATCCCTCGGTTAGTTATCACTTGGAGCACTGTGCACAGTTCCTGTCTCTGTATCCCTCTGTTAGACCATACGCGGAGCACTGTGCATAGTTCCGGTCTCCATATCCTTCAGTTAGACCACACTCGGAGCACTGTGCACAGTCCTGGTCTCTGTATCCCTCAGTTAGACCACACTCGGAGCACTGTGCACAGTTCCTGTCTCGGTATCCCTCGGTTAGACCACATTCGGAGACCTGGTACAATTCCTGTCTCCGTATCCCTAAGTTAGACCACAGACGGAACACTGTGCACAGTTCTAGTCTCCATATCCCTCGCTTAAACCACACTTGGAGCACTGTGCACAGTTCCGGTCTCCGTATCCCTAAGTTAGACAACAGCCGGAGCACTGTACGCAGTTCCGGTCTGCATATCCCTTGGTTAGACTACACTCAGATCACTGTGCACATTCCCGTCTCTTATCCCTCGGTTACTCAACACTCAGAGCACTGTGCACAGTTCCTGTCTCTTTATCCCTCTGTCAGTCCACACTCGGAGCACTGTGCACAGTTCTGGTCACCGTATCCCTCAGTTTGACCACACTCGGATCACTGTGCATAGTTCCGATCTCCGTATCCTTC
This sequence comes from Isurus oxyrinchus, assembly GCA_026770705.1. Classification (NCBI taxonomy): domain Eukaryota; kingdom Metazoa; phylum Chordata; class Chondrichthyes; order Lamniformes; family Lamnidae; genus Isurus; species Isurus oxyrinchus. The sequence continues at coordinate 98,274 of JANJGN010000699.1, read as the reverse complement.
AATTAGACCACACTCAGAGCACTGTGCACAGTCCTGGTCTCTGTATCCCTCAGTTAGAGCACACTCGGAGCACTGTGCACAGTTCCTGTCTCCGTATCCCTCGGTTAGACCACATTCGGAGCCCTGGCACAATTCCTGTCTCCGTATCCCTAAGTTAGACCACAGACGGAACATTGTGCACAGTTCTAGTCTCCATATCCCTCGCTTAACCCACACTTGGAGCACTGTGCACAGTTCCGGTCTCCGTATTCCTCAGTTAGACCACACTCGGAGCACTGCGCACATTTCCTGTCTCCGTATCCCTGCGTTAGACCACACTCGGAGCGCTGTGCACAGTTCCGGCCTCCGTATTCCTCAGTTAGACCACACTCGGAGCACTGTGCACAGTTCCGGCCTCCGTATTCCTCAGTTAGACCACACTCGGAGCACTGTGCACATTTCCTGTCTCCGTATCCCTGCGTTAGACCACACTCGGAGCACTGTGCACTGTTCCGCTTTCTGTATCCCTGGTTAGACAACACTCTGATCTCTGTGAACATAAGAACATAAGATTCTCATTCCGTCCTCAGCTCCAATTTCCCACCCTCTCCCCATAACCTTTCACCCCGTTGCTAATTAAAAATCTGTCTATCTCCTCCATAAATTTATTCAGCACCCGGCATCCACTGCACTGTGAGGTAGTGAATTCCACAGATTCACGGCCCTTAGAGAAAAGTAATTTCTCCTCATCTCTGATTTAAATCTACCACCTCTTAGACAAAGACTATGGCCTCTCGTTCTAGGACACAGCTCTGATCTCCATATCCCTCGGTCAGACTACACTCGGAGCACAGTGCATAGTTGTAGTCTGCATATCCCTCAGTGAGATCACACTCGGAGTATTGTACATATTTCTATTCACCATATCCCTTGGTTAGACCACACTTGGAGCACTGTGCACAGACCTGGTCTACGTATCCCTCAGTTAGACCACACTCGGACCACTGTGCACACTTCCAGTCTCCGTATCCTTTGGTCAGACCACACTCGGAGCACTGTGCACAGTTCCAGTCTCCGTATCCCTCGGTTAGACCACACTCGGAGCACTGGTCACAGTTCTGGCTCCATATCACTTGGTTAGACCACACTTGGAGCACTGTGAACAGTTCCGCTCTCCGTATCGCTTGGTTAGACCACACTCGGTGCACTGTGCACAGTTTTGGTCTCCTTATCCCTCAGTTAGACCCCACTCGGAGCACTGTGCACAGTTCTGGTCTCCATATCCCTTGGTTAGACCACACATAGAGCACTGTGCACAGTTCCTGTCTCCATGTCCCTCGGTTAGACCACACTTGGAGCACTGTGCGCAGTTCCTGTCTCCGTATCCCTCAGGTAGACCACACTCGGAGCACTGTGCACAGTTCTGGTTTCCATATCCCTCGGGAAGACCACACTCGGAGCACTGTGCACAGTTCCGGTCTCTGTATCCCTCAGTTAGACCACACTGAGAGCACTGTGCACAGTTCCTGTCGCTGTATCCCCTCTCTTAGAACATACTTAGAGCATTGTGCACAGTTCCTGTCTCCGTATCCCTGGGGTAGACCACACTCGGAGCACTGTTCACAGTTCCTGTCTCCCTATGCCTCGGTTAGACCATACCCGGAGCACTGTACACAGTTCCGGTCTCTGTATCTCCTCAGTTAGACCACACTCGGACCACTGTGCACAGTTCCGGTCTCTGTATTCCCTCGGTTAGACCACACTCGGAGCACTGTGCACAGATCTGGTCTCTGTATCCCCTCAGTTAGACCACACTCAGAGAACTGTGCACAGTTCACGTCTCTGTATCCCCTCGGTTAGACCACACTCGAAGCACTGTGCACAGATCCGGTCTCTGTATCCCCTCAGTTAGACCACACTCGGAGCACTGTGCACAGTTCCAGTCTCTGTAACCCTTCGGTTAGACCACACTCGGAGCACTGTGCACAGTTCCAGTCTCTGTAACCCTTCGGTTAGACCACACTCGGAGCACTGTGCACAGTTCCAATCTCCGTATACATCGGTTAGACCACAGTCGGAGCACTGTGCACAGTTCCAGTCTCCGTATACCTCGCTTAGACCACACTCGGAGCACTGTGCACCATTCTAATCTCCATATACCTCGGTTAGACCACACTCGGAGCACTGTACACAGTTCCGGTCTGCATATCCCTTGGTTAGACCACACTCGGATCACTGTGCACATTCCTGTCTCTTATCCCTCGGTTAGTCAACACTCGGAGAACTGTGCACAATTCCTGTCTCTGTATGCCTCTGTAAGACCACACTCGGAGCACTGTGCACAGTTCTGGTCTCTGTATCCCTCAGTTAAACCACACTCGGAGCACTGTGCACAGCTCTGGTCTGCATATCCCTTGATTAGACCACACTCGGATCACTGTGCACATTCCTGTCTCTTATCCCTCGGTTAGTCAACACTCGGAGCACTGTGCACAGTTCCTGTCTCTGTGTCCCTCTGTTAGACCACACTCGGAGCACTGTGCACAGTTCCTGTCTCCGTATCCCTCGGTTATCCACACTCGGAGTGCTGTGCATAGTTCCTGTCTCTGTATCCTTCTGTTAGACCACACTCAGAGCACTGTGCACAGTGCCTGTCTCCGTATCCCTCGGTTAGACCACACTCGGAGAACTGTGCACAGTTCCGCTTTCTGTATCCCTGGTTAGACCACACTCTGAGCTCTGTGAACATAAGAACATAAGATTCTCATTCCGTCCTCACCTCCAATTTCCCACCATCTCCTCATAACCTTTCACCCCGTTGCTAATTAAAAATCTGTCTATCTCCTCCTTAAATTTATTCAGCACCCGACATCCACTGCACTGTGAGGTAGTGAATTCCACAGATTCACGGCCCTTTGTGAAAAGTAATTTCTCCTCATCTCTGATTTAAATCTACCACCTCTTAGACTAAGACTATGGCCTCTCGTTCTAGGAGACAGCTCTGATCTCAATATCCCTCGGTCAGACTACACTCGGAGCACAGTGCATAGTTGTAGTCTCCATATCCCTCAGTGAGATAACACTCGGAGTATTGTACATATTTCTATTCACCATATCCCTTGGTTACACCACACTTGGAGCACTGTGCACAGACCTGGTCTCCGTATCCCTCAGTTAGACCACACTTGGAGCACTGTGCACAGTTCCAGTCTCCGTATCCCTTGGTCAGACCACACTCGGAACACTGTGCACTGTTCCAGTCTCCGTATCCCTTGGTCAGACCACACTCGGAGCACTGTGCACAGTTCTGGTCTCCCTATCTCTCAGTTAGACCACACTCGGAGCACTGTGCACAGTTCTGGTCTCCGTATCTCTCAGTTAGACCACACTCGGGGCACTGTGCACAGTTCCGGTCTCTGTATCCCCTCAGTTAGACCACACTCAGAGCACTGTGCACAGTTCCGGTCTGCATATCCCTTGGTTAGACCATACTCGGATCACTGTGCATATTGCAGTCTCTTATCCCTCGGTTAGTCAACATCAGAGCACTGTGCACTCTTCTCGTCTCCATATACTTCGTTTAGACCAGACTCGAAGCACTGTGCACAGTTCTGGTCTCCATATCTCTCAGTTAGACCACACTCGGAGCACTGTGCACAGTTCCGGTCTCTGTATCCCCACAGTTAGACCACTTTCGGAGCACTGTGCACAGGTCCGGTCTGCATATCCTCAGTTAGACCACACTCGGAGCACTGTGCACAGTTCTGGTCTCCATATCTCTCTGTTAGACCGCACTTGCAGCACTGTGCACAGTTCCAGTCTCCGTATCCCTCGGTCAGACCACACTCGGAGCACTGTGCACAGTTCTGGTCTCCGTATCTCTCAGTTAGACCACACTCAGAGCTCTGTGCGCAGTTCCTGTCTCTGTTTACCGCGTTTTGACCACATTCGGAGCACTGTGCACAGCTCTGGTCTCCATATCCCTTGGTTAGACCGCACATAGAGCACTGTGCACAGTTCCTGTCTCCATGCCCCTAGCTTAGATCCCACTCGGAGCACTGTGCACAATTCCTGTCTCCGTATCCCTCAGTTAGACCCCATTCGGAGCACAGTGAACACTTCCTGTCTCTGTTTCCTGTGGTTAGACCACACTCGGAGAACTGTGCACAGTTCCGGTATGCATAACCCTTGTTTAGACCACACACGGATCACTGTGCACATTCCTGTCTCTTATCCCTCGGTTAGTCAACACTCGGATCACTGTGCACAGTTCCTGTCTCTGTATTGCTGTGTTAGACCACACTCGGATTACTGTGCACAGTTCCGCTCGCTGTATCCCCTCAGTTAGACCACACTCGGAACACTGTGCACAGTTCCTGTCTCTGTATCCCTCGGTTCGACCACACTCAGAGCACTGTGCTCAGTTCCGGTTTCTGTATCCCTTGGTTAGACCACACTCGGAGCACTGTGCACAGTTCTGGTTTCCATATCCCTCGGTTAGACCACACTCGGAGCACTGTGCACAGTTCCGGTATCTTTATCCCCTCAGTTAGACCACACTCGGAGCACTGTGCACAGTTCCGGTATCTTTATCCCCTCGGTTAGACCACATTCGGAGCACTGTGCACAGTTCTGGTTTCCATATCACTCACTTAGACCACACTCAGAGCACTGTGCACAGTTCTGGTATCTTTATCCCCTCAGTTAGACCACTCTTGGAGCACTGTGCACAGTTCCGGTACCTTTATCCCCTCGGTTAGACCACAATCGGAGTACTGTGCACAGTTCTGGTTTCCATATCCATCGGTTAGATCACACTCGGATCCCACAGTTAGACCACACTCGGAGCACTGTGCACAGTTCCGGTCTCCATATCCCTCAGTCAGACCACACTCGGAGCACTGTGCACAGATGCGGTCGCCGTATCCCTCAGTTAGACCACACTCGGAGCACTGTGCACAGTTCCTGTCACTGTATCCCCTCAGTTAGACCACACTTGGAGCACTGTGCACACTACCTGTCTCTGTATCCCTCGGTTAGACCACACTCGGAGCACTGTGCACACTTCCGGTCTCCGTATCCCTCGGTTAACCACACTCGGAGCGCTGTGCACAGTTCTAGTCTCCACATTCCTCGGTTAGACCACACTCGGAGCACTGTGCACAGTTCCATTCTCTGTATCCCTCAGTTAGACCACAGTCGGAGCACTGTGCCCAGTTCCGGTCTCTGTTTCCTTCAGTTAGTCCGCAATCGGAGCACAGTGCATAGTTACGGTCTCTGTATCCCTCGGTTAGACCACACTCGGAGCACTGTGAACAGTTCCTGTCTCCGTATCCCTCAGTTAGACCACACTCGGAGCACTGTGCACAGTTTCGGTCTCCGTATCCCTCAGTTAGACCACACTCGGAGCACTGTGCACAGTTCTGGTCGGCATATCCCTTGAGTAGACCACAACCAGATCACTGTGCAGATTCCTGTCTCTTATCCCGCGGTTAGTCAACCATCGGAGCACTGTGCACAGTTCCGGTCTCCGTATCCCTCAGTTAGACCTCACCCGGAGCACTGTACGCAGTTCCGGTCTGCATATCCCTTGGTTAGACCACACTCGGATCAGTGTGCATATTCCTGTCTCTTATCCCTAGGTTAGTCAACACTCGGAGCACTGTGCACAGTTCCTGTCTCCGTATCCCTCTGTTAGACCACACTCGGAGCACTGTGCACAGTTCCTGTCTCTGTATCCCTCTGTTAGAACATACGCGGAGCACTGTGCACAGTTCCTGTCTCTGTATCCCTCGGTTAGCCCACATTAGGAGCGCTGGCACAATTCCTGTCTCCGTATCCCTCAGTTAGACCACAGACGGAACACTGTGCACACTTCCATTCTCCGTATCAGTCAGTCAGACCACACTCGGAGCACTGTGCACAGTTCCTGTCTCCGTATCCCTGCGTTAGACCACAATCGAAGCACTGTGCACAGTTCCGCTTTCTGTATCCCTCAGTTAGACCACACTCTGATCTCTGTGAACATAAGAACATAAGATTCTCATTCCGTCCTCAGCTCCAATTTCCCACCCTCTCCCCATAACCTTTCACCCCGTTGCTAATGAAAAGTCTGTCTATCTCCTCCTTAAATTTTTTCAGCACCCGGCATCCACTGCACTGTGAGGATGTGAATTCCACAGATTCACGGCCCTTAGAGAAAAGTAATTTCTCCTCATCTCTGATTTAAATCTACCACCTCTTAGACTAAGACTATGGCCTCTCGTTCTAGGAGACAGCTCTGATCTCAATATCCCTCGGTCAGACTACACTCGGAGCACAGTGCATAGTTGTAGTCTCCTTATCCCTCAGTGAGATCACACTCGGAGTATTGTACATATTTCTATTCACCATATCCCTTGGTTAGACCACACTTGGAGTACTGTGCACAGACCTGGTCTCCGTATCCCTCAGTTAGACCACACTTGGAGAACTGTGCACAGTTCCAGTCTCCGTATCCCTTGGTCAGACCACACTCGGAACACTGTGCACAGTTCTGGTCTCCATATCTCTCTGTTAGACCACACTCGGAGCACTGTGCACAGTTCCTGTCTCTGTATCCCCTCAGTTAGACCACACTCAGAGCACTGTACACAGTTCCTGTCTCTGTATCCCCTGAGTTGGACACACTCGGAGCACTGTGCACTGTTCCGGTCGATGTATCCCCTCAGTTAGACCTCACTCGGAGCATTGTGCACTGTTCCAGTCTCCGTATACCTCGGTTAGACCACACTAGGAGCACAGTGCACAGTTCCGGTCTCCGTTTCCATCGGTTAGTCCGCAATCAGAGCACAGTGCATAGTTGAGGTCTCTGTATCCCTCGGTTAGACCACACTCGGAGAACTGTATGCAGTTCCGGTCTGCATATCCCTTGGTTTGACCACACTCGGATCACTGTGCACATTCCTATCTCTTAACCCTCGGTTAGTCAACACTCGGAGCACTGTGCATAGTTCCTGTCTCTGTATCCCTCTGTTAGACCACATTCGGAGCACTGTGCACAGTTCCTGTCTCCGTATCCCTCAGTTAGACCACACTCGGAGGACTGTGCACAGTTCCTGTCTCCGTATCCCTCGGTTAGACCACATTCAGAGCCCTGGCACAATTCCTGTCTCTGTATCACTCAGTTAGACCACAGACGGAACACTGGGCACAGTTCTAGTCTCCATATCCCTCGCTTAAACCACACTTGGAGCACTGTGCATAGTTCCGGTCTCCGTATTCCTCAGTTAGACGACACTCGGATCACTGTGCACATTCCTGTCTCTTATCCCTCGGTTAGTCAACACTCGGAGCACTGTGCACAGTTCCTGTCTCTGTATCCTTCTGTTAGACCACACTCTGAGCACTGTGCACAGTTCCTGTCTCCGTATCCCTCGGTTAGACCACACTCGGAGCACTGTACACAGTTCCGCTTTCTGTATCCTTGGTTAGACAACACTCTGATCTCTGTGAACATAAGAACATAAGATTCTCATTCCGTCCTCAGCTCCAATTTCCCACTCTCTCCCCATAACCTTTCACCCTGTTGCTAATTAAAAATCTGTCTATCTCCTCCTTAAATTTATTCAGCACCCGACATCCACTGCACTGTGAGGTAGTGAATTCCACAGATTCACGGCCCTTAGAGAAAAGTAATTTCTCCTCATCTCTGATTTAAATCTACCACCTCTTAGACTAAGACTATGGCCTCTCGTTCTAGGACACAGCTCTGATCTCAATATCCCTCGCTCAGACTAAACTCGGAGCACAGTGCCTAGTTGTAGTCTCCATATCCCTCAGTGAGATCACACTCGGAGTATTGTACATATTTCTATTCACCATATCCCTTGGTTAGACCACACTTGGAGCACTGTGCACAGACCTGGTCTCCGTATCCCTCAGTTAGACCACACTTGGAGCACTGTGCACAGTTCCAGTCTCCGTATCCCTTGGTCAGACCACACTCGGAACACTGTGCACAGTTCTGGTCTCCATATCTCTCTGTTAGACCACACTCGGAGCACTGTGTACAGTTCCTGTCTCTGTATCCCCTCAGTTAGACCACACTCAGAGCACTGTACACAGTTCCTGTCTCTGTATCCCCTGAGTTGGACACACTCGGAGCACTGTGCACTGTTCCGGTCTATGTATCCCCTCAGTTAGACCTCACTCGGAGCATTGTGCACTGTTCCAGTCTCCGTATACCTCGGTTAGACCACACTAGGAGCACAGTGCACAGTTCCGGTCTCCGTTTCCATCGGTTAGTCCGCAATCAGAGCACAGTGCATAGTTGAGGTCTCTGTATCCCTCGGTTAGACCACACTCGGAGAACTGTATGCAGTTCCGGTCTGCATATCCCTTGGTTAGACCACACTTGGATCACTGTGCACATTCCTATCTCTTAACCCTCGGTTAGTCAACACTCGGAGCACGGTGCATAGTTCCTGTCTCTGTATCCCTCTGTTAGACCACATTCGGAGCACTGTGCACAGTTCCTGTCTCCGTATCCCTCAGTTAGACCACACTCGGAGGACTGTGCACAGTTCCTGTCTCCGTATCCCTCGGTTAGACCACATTCAGAGCCCTGGCACAATTCCTGTCTCTGTATCACTCAGTTAGACCACAGACGGAACACTGGGCACAGTTCTAGTCTCCATATCCCTCGCTTAAACCACACTTGGAGCACTGTGCATAGTTCCGTTCTCCGTATTCCTCAGTTAGACCACACTCGGATCACTGTGCACATTCCTGTCTCTTATCCCTCGGTTAGTCAACACTCGGAGCACTGTGCACAGTTCCTGTCTCTGTATCCCTCTGTTAGACCACACTCGGAGCACTGTGCACAGTTCCGGTCTCCGTATCCCTCGGTTATCCACACTCGAAGCGCTGTGCACAGTTCCTGTCTCTGTATCCTTCTGTTAGACCACACTCTGAGCACTGTGCACAGTTCCTGTCTCCGTATCCCTCGGTTAGACCACACTCGGAGCACTGTACACAGTTCCGCTTTCTGTATCCTTGGTTAGACAACACTCTGATCTCTGTGAACATAAGAACATAAGATTCTCATTCCGTCCTCACCTCCAATTTCCCACCCTCTCCCCATAACCTTTCACCCCGTTGCTAATTAAAAATCTGTCTATCTCCTCCTTAAATTTATTCAGCACCCGACATCCACTGCACTGTGAGGTAGTGAATTCCACAGATTCACGGCCCTTAGAGAAAAGTAATTTCTCCTCATCTCTGATTTAAATCTACCACCTCTTAGACTAAGACTATGGCCTCTCGTTCTAGGACACAGCTCTGATCTCAATATCCCTCGCTCAGACTAAACTCGGAGCACAGTGCCTAGTTGTAGTCTCCATATCCCTCAGTGAGATCACACTCGGAGTATTGTACATATTTCTATTCACTATATCCCTTGGTTAGACCACACTTGGAGCACTGTGCACAGACCTGGTCTCCGTATCCCTCAGTTAGACCACACATGGAGCACTGTGCACAGTTCCAGTCTCCGTATCCCTTGGTCAGACCACACTCGGAGCACTGTGCATAGTTCTGGTCTCCATATCTCGCTGTTAGACCACACTCGGAGCACTGTGCACAGTTCCTGTCTCTGTATCCCTCAGTTAGACCACACTCAGAGCACTGTACACAGTTCCTGTCTCTGTATCCCCTGAGTTGGACACACTCGGAGCACTGTGCACCGTTCCGGTCTCTGTATCCCCTCAGTTAGACCTCACTCGGAGCATTGTTCACAGTTCCAGTCTCCGTATACCTCGGTTAGACCACACTCGGAGCACAGTGCACAGTTCCGGTCTCCGTTTCCATCGGTTCGTCCGCAATCAGAGCACAGTGCATAGTTGACGTCTCTGTATCCCTTGGTTAGACCACACTCGGAGAACTGTCTGCAGTTCCGGTCAGCATATCCCTTGGTTAGACCACACTCGGAGCACTGTGCACAGTTCTGTTCTGCATATCCCTTGATTAGACCACACTCGGATCTCTGTGCACATTCCTGTCGCTTATCCCTCGGTTAGTCAACACTCGGAGCACGGTGCATAGTTCCTGTCTCTGTATCCCTCTGTTAGACCACATTCGGAGCACTGTGCACAGTTCCTGTCTCCGTATCCCTCAGTTAGACCACACTCGGAGGACTGTGCACAGTTCCTGTCTCCGTATACCTCGGTTAGACCACATTCAGAGCCCTGGCACAATTCCTGTCTCTGTATCACTCAGTTTGACCACAGACGGAACACTGGGCACAGTTCTAGTCTCCATATCCCTCGCTTAAACCACACTTGGAGCACTGTGCATAGTTCCGGTCTCCGTATTCCTCAGTTAGACCACACTCGGAGAACTGTTCACAGTTCCTGTCTCCGTATCACTCGGTTAGACCACACTCGGAGCACTGTGCACAGTTCCGGTCTCTTTATCCCCTCAGTTAGACCACACTAGGAGGACTGGGCACAGATCCGTTCTCTTTATCCCCTCAGTTAGACCACACTCGGAGCACTGTGCACAGTTCCGGTCTCCGTATCCCTCGGTTAGACCACACGGAGCACTGTGCACAGTTCCTGTCTCCGTATCCCTCGCGTAGGCCACACTCGGAGCACTGTGCACAGTTCCTGTCTCTGTATCCCCTCAGTTAGACCAAACTCGGAGCAATGTGCACAGTTCCTGTCTCTGTATCCCCTCAGTTGGACACACTCGGAGCACTGTGCACCGTTCCGGTCTCTGTATCCCCTCAGTAAGACCACGCTCGGAGCACTGTGCACCGTTCTAATCTCCATATGCCTCGGTTAGAGCACACTAGGAGCACTGGGAACAGTTCTGGTCTCCGTATCCCTCAGTTAGACCACACTCGAAGCACTGTGCACAGTTCTGGTCTGCATATCCCTTGATTAGACCACACCCAGATCACTGTGCACATTCCTGTCTCTTATCCCTCGGTTAGTCAACACTCGGAGCACTGTGCACAGTTCCGGTCTCCGTATCCCTCAGTTAAACCACACTCGGAGCACTGTACGCAATTCCGATCTGCATATCCCTTGGTTAGACCACACTCGGATCAGTGTGCACATTCCTGTCTCTTATCCCTCGGTTAGTCAACACTCGGATCACTGTGCACAGTTCCTGTCTCTGTATCCCTTGGTTAGACCACTCTCGGAGCACTGTGCCCAGTTCCTGTCTCCATATCCCTCGGTTTGACCACACTCGGAGCACTGTGCTCAGTTCCGGTCTCCGTATCTCTTGGTTAGACCACACTCGGAGCACTGTGCCCAGTTCCTGTCTCCGTATCCCTCGGTTAGACCACACTCGGAGCACTGTGCCCAGTTCCTGTCACCGTATCACTCGGTTGGACCACACTCGGAGAAATGTGCCCAGTTCCTGTCTCCGTATCACTCGGTTAGACCACACTCGGAGCACTGTGCACAGTTCTGGTTTCCATATCCCTCGGTTCGACCACACTCAGAGCACTGTGCACAGTTCTGGTTTCCATATCCCTCGGTTAGACCACACTCGGAGCACTGTGCACAGTTCTGGTATCTTTATCCCATAATTTAGACCACACTCGGAGCAATGTGCACAGTTCTGGTTTCCATATCCCTCGGTTAGACCACACTCAGAGCACTGTGCACAGTTCCGGTATCTTTATCCCCTCAGTTAGACCACAGTCGGAGCACTGTGCAGAGTTCCTGTCGCTGTATCCCCTCAGTGAGACCACACTCGGAGCACTGCGCACAGTTCCTGTTGTTGTATCCCCTCAGTTAGACCACACTCAGAGCACTGTGCACAGTTCCTGTCTCCGTATCCCTCGGGTAGACCACACTCGGAGCACTGTGCACAGTACCTGTCTCTGTATCCGTCGGTTAGTCCGCAATCGGAGCACAGTGCATAATTAAGGTCTCTGTATCCCTCGGTTAGACCACACTCGGTGCACTGTGCCCAGTTCCTGTCTCCATATCCCTCGGTTAGACCACACTCGGAGCACTGTACACAGTTCCTGTCTCTGTATCCCCTCGGTTGGACACACTCGGAGAACTGTGCGCAGTTCCGGTCCCCATATCACTCGGTTAACCACGGAACACTGTGCACAGTTCGTGTCTCCGTATCCCTCGAGTAGACCACACTCGGAACGCTGTGCACAGTTCTAGTCTCCATATTCCTCGGTTAGACCACACTCGGAGCACTGTGCACCGTTCTAATCTCCGTATACATCGGTTAGACCACACTCGGAGCATTGTGCACAGTTCCAGTCTCCGTATACCTCGTTTAGACCACACTAGGAGCACAGTGCACAGTTCCGGTCTCCGTTTCCTTCGGTTATTCCGCAATCAGAGCACAGTGCATAGTTAAGGTCTCTGTATCCCTCGGTTACACCACACTCGGAGCTCTGTATGCAGTTCCGGTCTGCATATCCCTTGGTTAGACCACACTCGGATCACTGTGCACATTCCTGTCTCTTATCCCTCGGTTATCCACACTCGGAGCACTGTGCACAGTTCCATTCTCCGTATCCCTCGGTTATCCACACTCGAAGCACTGTGCACAGTTCCGCTTTCTGTATCCCTGGTTAGACAACACTCTGATCTCTGTGAACATAAGAACATAAGATTCTCATTCCGTCCTCAGCTCCAATTTCCCACCCTCTCCCCATAACCTTTCACCCCGTTGCTGATTAAAAATCTGTCTATCTCCTCCTTATCTTTATTCAGCACCCGGCATCCACTGCACTGTGAGGTAGTGAATTCCACAGATTCACGGCCCTTAGAGAAAAGTAATTTCTCCTCATCTCTGATTTAAATCTACCACCTCTTAGACTAAGACTATGGCCTCTCATTCTAGGAGACAGATCTGATCTCCATTTCCCTCGGTCAGACTACACTCGGAGCACAGTGAATAGTTGTAGTCTCCATATCCCTCAGTGAGATCCCACTCGGAGTATTGTACATATTTCTATTCACCATATCCCTTGGTTAGACCACACTTGGAGCACTGTGCACTGACCTGGTCTCCGTATCCCTCGGTTAGACCACACTCGGAGAACTGTGCACAGTTCCGGTCTGCATATCGGTTGCTAAGACCACACTCGGATCACTGTGTACATTCCTATCTCTTAACCCTCGGTTAGTCAACACTCGGAGCACTGTGCATAGTTCCTGTCTCTGTATCCCTCGGTAAGACCAAACTCGGAGCAATGTGCACAGTTCCTGTCTCTGTATCCCCTCGGTTAGACACACTCGGAGCACAGTGCACAGTTCCTGTCTCTGTATCCCCTCAGTTAGACCACACTCGGAGCACTGTACACAGTTCCTGTCTCTGTATCCCCTCAGTTGGACACACTCGGAGCACTGTGCACCGTTCCGGTCTCTGTATCCCCTCAGTAAGACCACGCTCGGAGCACTGTGCACCGTTCTAATCTCCATATACCTCGGTTAGAGCACACTCGGAGCACTGGGAACAGTTCTGGTCTCCGTATCCCTCAGTTAGACCACACTCGGAGCACTGTACGCAGTTCCGGTCTGCATATCCCTTGGTTAGACCACACCCAGATCACTGTGCACATTCCTGTCTCTTATCCCTCGGTTAGTCAACACTCGGAGCACTGTGCACAGTTCCGCTCTCCGTATCCCTCAGTTAGACCACACTCGGAGGACTGTACGCAATTCCAATCTGCATATCCCTTGGTTAGACCACACTCGGATCAGTGTGCACATTCCTGTCTCTTATCCCTCGGTTAGTCAACACTCGGATCACTGTGCACAGTTCCTGTCTCCATATCCCTCGGTTTGACCACACTCGGAGCACTGTGCTCAGTTCCGGTCTCCGTATCTCTTGGTTAGACCACACTCGGAGCACTGTGCCCAGTTCCTGTCTCCGTATCCCTCGGTTAGACCACACTCGGAGCACTGTGCCCAGTTCCTGTCACAGTATCACTCGGTTGGACCACACTTGGAGAAATGTGCCCAGTTCCTGTCTCCGTATCACTCGGTTAGACCACACTTGGAGCACTGTGCACAGTTCTGGTTTCCATATCCCTCGGTTCGACCACACTCAGAGCACTGTGCACAGTTCTGGTTTCCATATCCCTCGGTTAGACCACACTCGGAGCACTGTGCACAGTTCCGGTATCTTTATCCCATAATTTAGACCACACTCGGAGCACTGTGCACAGTTCTGGTTTCCATATCCCTCGCTTAGACCACACTCAGAGCACTGTGCACAGTTCCGGTATCTTTATCCCCTCAGTTAGACCACAGTCGGAGCACTGTGCACAGTTCCTGTCGCTGTATCCCCTCAGTGAGACCACACTCGGAGCACTGCGCACAGTTCCTGTTGTTGTATCCCCTCAGTTAGACCACACTCAGAGCACTGTGCACAGTTCCTGTCTCCGTATCCCTCGGGTAGACCACACTCGGAGCACTGTGCACAGTACCTGTCTCTGTATCCGTCGGTTAGACCACACTCGGAGCACTGTACACAGTTCCGGTCTCTGTATCCCTCGGTTAGTCCGCAATCGGAGCACAGTGCATAATTAAGGTCTCTGTATCCCTCGGTTAGACCACACTCGGTGCACTGTGCCCAGTTCCTGTCTCCATATCCCTCGGTTAGACCACACTCGGAGCACTGTACACAGTTCCTGTCTCTGTATCCCCTCGGTTAGACACACTCAGAGAACTGTGCGCAGTTCCGGTCCCCGTATCACTCGGTTAACCACGGAACACTGTGCACAGTTCATGTCTCCGTATCCCTCGAGTAGACCACACTCGGAACGCTGTGCACAGTTCTAGTCTCCATATTCCTCGGTTAGACCACACTCGGAGCACTGTGCACCGTTCTAATCTCCGTATACATCGGTTAGACCACACTCGGAGCATTGTGCACAGTTCCAGTCTCCGTATACCTCGTTTAGACCACACTAGGAGCACAGTGCACAGTTCCGGTCTCCGTTTCCTTCGGTTATTCCGCAATCAGAGCACAGTGCATAGTTAAGGTCTCTGTATCCCTCGGTTACACCACACTCGGAGCTCTGTATGCAGTTCCGGTCTGCATATCCCTTGGTTAGACCACACTCGGATCACTGTGCACATTCCTGTCTCTTATCCCTCGGTTATCCACACTCGGAGCACTGTGCACAGTTCCATTCTCCGTATCCCTCGGTTATCCACACTCGAAGCAATGCGCACTGTTCCGCTTTCTGTATCCCGTGGTTAGACAACTCTGAGCTCTGTGAACATAAGCACATAAGATTCTCATTCCATCCTCAGCTCCAATTTCCCACCCTCTCCCCATAACCTTTCACCCCGTTGCTGATTAAAAATCTGTCTATCTCCTCCTTATCTTTATTCAGCACCCGGCATCCACTGCACTGTGAGGTAGTGAATTCCACAGATTCACGGCCCTTAGAGAAAAGTAATTTCTCCTCATCTCTGATTTAAATCTACCACCTCTTAGACTAAGACTATGGCCTCTCATTCTAGGAGACAGATCTGATCTCCATATCCCTCGGTCAGACTACACTCGGAGCACAGTGAATAGTTGTAGTCTCCATATCCCTCAGTGAGATCCCACTCGGAGTATTGTATATATTTCTATTCACCATATCCCTCGGTTAGACCACACTTGGAGCACTGTGCACTGACCTGGTCTCCGTATCCCTCGGTTAGACCACACTCGGAGCACTGTGCACAGTTCCGGTCTGCATATCGCTTGCTAAGACCACACTCGGATCACTGTGTACATTCCTATCTCTTAACCCTCGGTTAGTCAACACTCGGAGCACTGTGCATAGTTCCTGTCTCTGTATCCCTCTGTTAGACCACATTCGGAGCACTGTGAACAGTTCCTGTCTCTGTATCCCCTGAGTTGGACACACTCGGAGCACTGTGCACCGTTCCGGTCTCTGTATCCCCTCAGTTAGACCTCACTCGGAGCATTGTTCACAGTTCCAGTCTCCGTATACCTTGGTTAGACCACACTCGGAGCACAGTGCACAGTTCCGGTCTCCGTATCCCTCGGTTAGACCACACTCGGAGCACTGTGCACAGTTCCGGTCTGCATATCGCTTGCTAAGACCACACTCGGATCACTGTGTACATTCCTATCTCTTAACCCTCGGTTAGTCAACACTCGGAGCACTGTGCATAGTTCCTGTCTCTGTATCCCTCTGTTAGACCACATTCGGAGCACTGTGAACAGTTCCTGTCTCCGTATCCCTCAGTTAGACCACACTCGGAGCACAGTGCACAGTTCCTGTCTCTGTATCCCTCGGTTAGACCACATTCGGAGCCCTGGCACAATTCCTGTCTCTGTATCACTCAGTTAGACCACAGACGGAACACTGTGCACAGTTCTAGTCTCCATATCCTTCGCTTAAACCACACTTGGAGCACTGTGCATCGTGCCGGTCTCCATAATCCTCAGTTAGACCACACTCGGAGCACTGTGCACATTTCGGGTCTGCATATCCCTTGATTAGACCACACCCAGATCACTGTGCACATTCCTGTCTCTTATCCCTCGGTTAGTCAACACTCGGAGCACTGAGCACAGTTCCGGTCTCTGTATCCCCTCAGTCGGACAACGCTCGGTGCACAGTGCACAGTTCCTGTCTCTGTATCCCCTCGGTTAGACACACTCGGAGCACTGTGCACAGATCCTGTCTCTGTATCCTCTCAGTTAGACCACACTCGGAGCACTGTACACAGTTCCTGTCTCTGTATCCCCTCAGTTGGACACACTCGGAGCACTGTGCACCGTTCCGGTCTCTGTATCCCCTCAGTAAGACCACGCTCGGAGCACTGTGCACCGTTCTAATCTCCATATACCTCGGTTAGAGCACACTCATAGCACTGGGAACAGTTCTGGTCTCCGTATCCCTCAGTTAGACCACACTCGGAGCACTGTGCACAGTTCTGGTCTGCATATCCCTTGATTAGACCACACCCAGATCTCTGTGCACATTCCTGTCTCTTATCCCTCGGTTAGTCAACACTCGGAGCACTGTTCACAGTTCCGGTCTCCGTATCCCTCGGTTTGACCACACTCGGAGCACTGTGCTCAGTTCCGGTCTCCGTATATCTTGGTTAGACCACACTCGGAGCACTGTGCCCAGCTCCTGTCTCCGTATCCCTCGGTTAGACCACACTCGGAGCACTGTGCCCAGTTCCTGTCACCGTATCACTTGGTTGGACCACACTCGGAGCACTGTGCACAGTTCTGGTTTCCATATCCCTTGGTTCGACCACACTCAGAGCACTGTGCACAGTTCTGGTTTCCATATCCCTCGGTTAGACCACACTCGGAGCACTGTGCACAGTTCCGGTATCTTTATCCCATAAGTTAGACCACACTCGGAGCACTGTGCACAGTTCTGGTTTCCATATCCCTTGGTTAGACCACACTCAGAGCACTGTGCACAGTTCCGGTATCTTTATCCCATAAGTTAGACCACACTCGGTGCACTGTGCACAGTTCCGGTCTCCGTAAACCCTCAGTTAGACCACACTCGGAGAACTGTGCACAGTTCCTGTCGCTGTATCCCCTCAGTTATACCACACTCGGAGCACTGCGCACAGCTCCTGTCGTTGTATCCCCTCAGTTAGACCACACTTTGAGCACTGTGCACAGTTCCGGTATCTTTATCCCCTCAGTTAGACCACACTCGGTGCACTGTGCACAGTTCCGGTCTCCGTAAACCCTCAGTTATACCACACTCGGAGCACTGCGCACAGCTCCTGTCGTTGTATCCCCTCAGTTAGACCACACTCAGAGCACTGTGCACAGTGCCTGTCTCCGTATCCCTCGGGTAGACCACACTCGGAGCACTGTGCACAGTACCTGTCTCTGTATCCCTCGTTTAGACCACACTCGGAGCACTGTGCACAGTTCCGGTCTCCGTATCCCTCGGTTAGTCCGCAATCGGAGCACAGTGCATAATTAAGGTCTCTGTATCCCTCGGTTAGACCACACTCGGCGCACTGTACACAGTTGCTGTCTCTGTATCCCCTCGGTTAGACACACTTGGTGCACTGTGTGCAGTTCCGGTCTCTGTATCCCCTCAGTCGGACAACGCTCGGTGCACAGTGCACAGTTCCTGTCTCCATATCCCTCGGTTAGACCACACTCGGAGCACTGTACACAGTTGCTGTCTCTGTATCCCCTCGGTTAGACACACTTGGTGCACTGTGCGCAGTTCCGGTCTCCGTATCACTCGGTTAACCACGGAACACTGTGCACAGTTCGTGTCTCCGTATCCCTCGAGTAGACCACACTCGGAACGCTGTGCACAGTTCTAGTCTCCATATTCCTCGGTTAGACCACACTCGGAGCACTGTGCACAGTTCCGGTCTGCATATCGCTTGCTAAGACCACACTCGGATCACTGTGTACATTCCTATCTCTTAACCCTCGGTTAGTCAACACTCGGAGCACTGTGCATAGTTCCTGTCTCTGTATCCCTCTGTTAGACCACATTCGGAGCACTGTGAACAGTTCCTGTCTCCGTATCCCTCAGTTAGACCACACTCGGAGCACTGTGCACAGTTCCTGTCTCTGTATCCCTCGGTTAGACCACATTCGGAGCCTTGGCACAATTCCTGTCTCTGTATCACTCAGTTAGACCACAGACGGAACACTGTGTACAGTTCTAGTCTCCATATCCTTCGCTTAAACCACACTTGGAGCACTGTGCATCGTGCCGGTCTCCATAATCCTCAGTTAGACCACACTCGGAGCACTGTGCACATTTCGGGTCTGCATATCCCTTGATTAGACCACACCCAGATCACTGTGCACATTCCTGTCTCTTATCCCTCGGTTAGTCAACACTCGGAGCACTGAGCACAGTTCCGGTCTCTGTATCCCCTCAGTCGGACAACGCTCGGTGCACAGTGCACAGTTCCTGTCTCTGTATCCCCTCGGTTAGACACACTCGGAGCACTGTGCACAGATCCTGTCTCTGTATCCCCTCAGTTAGACCACACTCGGAGCACTGTACACAGTTCCTGTCTCTGTATCTCCTCAGTTAGACACATTCGGAGCACTGTACACAGTTCCTGTCTCTGTATCCCCTCAGTTGGACACACTCGGAGCACTGTGCACCGTTCCGGTCTCTGTATCCCCTCAGTAAGACCACGCTCGGAGCACTGTGCACCGTTCTAATCTCCATATACCTCGGTTAGAGCACATTCGGAGCACTGGGAACAGTTCTGGTCTCCGTATCCCTCAGTTAGACCACACTCGAAGCACTGTGCACAGTTCTGGTCTGCATATCCCTTGATTAGACCACACCCAGATCACTGTGCACATTCCTGTCTCTTATCCCTCGGTTAGTCAACACTCGGAGCACTGTTCACAGTTCCGGTCTCCGTATCCCTCGGTTTGACCACACTCGGAGCACTGTGCTCAGTTCCGGTCTCCGTATATCTTGGTTAGACCACACTCGGAGCACTGTGCCCAGCTCCTGTCTCCGTATCCCTCGGTTAGACCACACTCGGAGCACTGTGCCCAGTTCCTGTCACCGTATCACTCGGTTGGACCACACTCGGAGCACTGTGCACAGTTCTGGTTTCCATATCCCTTGGTTCGACCACACTCAGAGCACTGTGCACAGTTCTGGTTTCCATATCCCTCGGTTAGACCACACACGGAGCACTGTGCACAGTTCCGGTATCTTTATCCCATAAGTTAGACCACACTCGGAGCACTGTGCACAGTTCTGGTTTCCATATCCCTTGGTTAGACCACACTCAGAGCACTGTGCACAGTTCCGGTATCTTTAGCCCCTCAGTTAGACCACACTCGGTGCACTGTGCACAGTTCCGGTCTCCGTAAACCCTCAGTTAGACCACACTCGGAGAACTGTGCACAGTTCCTGTCGCTGTATCCCCTCAGTTATACCACACTCGGAGTACTGCGCACAGCTCCTGTCGTTGTATCCCCTCAGTTAGACCACACTTTGAGCACTGTGCACAGTTCCGGTATCTTTATCCCCTCAGTTAGACCACACTCGGTGCACTGTGCACAGTTCCGGTCTCCGTAAACCCTCAGTTAGACCACGCTCGGAGCACTGTGCACAGTTCCTGTCGCTGTATCCCCTCAGTTATACCACACTCGGAGCACTGCGCACAGCTCCTGTCGTTGTATCCCCTCAGTTAGACCACACTCAGAGCACTGTGCACAGTGCCTGTCTCCGTATCCCTCGGGTAGACCACACTCGGAGCACTGTGCACAGTACCTGTCTCTGTATCCCTCGTTTAGACCACACTCGGAGCACTGTGCACAGTTCCGGTCTCCATGTCCCTCGGTTAGTCCGCAATCGGAGCACAGTGCATAATTAAGGTCTCTGTATCCCTCGGTTAGACCACACTCGGCGCACTGTACACAGTTGCTGTCTCTGTATCCCCTCGGTTAGACACACTTGGTGCACTGTGTGCAGTTCCGGTCTCTGTATCCCCTCAGTCGGACAACGCTCGGTGCACAGTGCACAGTTCCTGTCTCCATATCCCTCGGTTAGACCACACTCGGAGCACTGTACACAGTTGCTGTCTCTGTATCCCCTCGGTTAGACACACTTGGTGCACTGTGCGCAGTTCCGGTCTCCGTATCACTCGGTTAACCACGGAACACTGTGCACAGTTCGTGTCTCCGTATCCCTCGAGTAGACCACACTCGGAACGCTGTGCACAGTTCTAGTCTCCATATTCCTCGGTTAGACCACACTCGGAGCACTGTGCACAGTTCTAATCTCCGTATACATCGGTTAGACCACACTCGGAGCATTGTGCACAGTTCCAGTCTCCGTATACCTCGGTTAGACCACACTAGGAGCACAGTACACAGTTCCGGTCTCCGTTTCCTTCGGTTATTCCGCAATCAGAGCACAGTGCATAGTTAAGGTCTCTGTATCCCTCGGTTACACCACACTCGGAGCTCTGTATGCAGTTCCGGTCTGCATATCCCTTGGTTAGAACACACTCGGATCACTGTGCACATTCCTGTCTCTTATCCCTCGGTTATCCACACTCGGAGCACTGTGCACATTCCTGTCTCTTATCCCTCGGTTATCCACACTCGGAGCACTGTGCACAGTTCCATTCTCCGTATCCCTCGGTTATCCACACTCGAAGCAATGCGCACTGTTCTGCTTTCTGTATCCCTCGGTTAGACAACTCTGAGCTCTGTGAACATAAGAACATAAGATTCTCATTCCATCCTCAGCTCCAATTTCCCACCCTCTCCCCATAACCTTTCACCCCGTTGCTAATTAAAAATCTGTCTATCTCCTCCTTAAATTTATTCAGCACCCGGCATCCACTGCACTGTGAGGTAGTGAATTCCACAGATTCACGGCCCTTAGAGAAAAGTAATTTCTCCTCATCTCTGATTTAAATCTACCACCTCTTAGACTAAGAATATGGCCTCTCGTTCTAGAAGACAGATCTGATCTCCATATCCCTCGGTCAGACTACACTCGGAGCACAGTGCATAGTTATAGTCTCCATATCCCTCAGTGAGATCCCACTCAGAGTATTGTACATATTTCTATTCACCATATCCCTCGGTTAGACCACACTTGGAGCGCTGTGCACTGACCTGGTCTCCGTATCCCTCGGTTAGACCACACTCGGAGCACTGTGCACAGTTCCGGTCTGCATATCGCTTGCTAAGACCACACTCGGATCACTGTGTACATTCCTATCTCTTAACCCTCGGTTTGTCAACACTCGGAGCACTGCGCATAGTTCCTGTCTCCATATCCCTCGGTTAGACCACACTCGGAGCACTGTACACAGTTGCTGTCTCTGTATCCCCTCGGTTAGACACACTTGGTGCACTGTGCGCAGTTCCGGTCTCCGTATCACTCGGTTAACCACGGAACACTGTGCACAGTTCGTGTCTCCGTATCCCTCGAGTAGACCACACTCGGAACGCTGTGCACAGTTCTAGTCTCCATATTCCTCGGTTAGACCACACTCGGAGCACTGTGCACCGTTCTAATCTCCGTATACATCGGTTAGACCTCACTCGGAGCATTGTGCACAGTTCCAGTCTCCGTATACCTCGTTTAGAGCACACTAGGAGCACAGTACACAGTTCCGGTCTCCGTTTCCTTCGGTTATTCCGCAATCAGAGCACAGTGCATAGTTAAGGTCTCTGTATCCCTCGGTTACACCACACTCGGAGCTCTGTATGCAGTTCCGGTCTGCATATCCCTTGGTTAGACCACACTCGGATCACTGTGCACATTCCTGTCTCTTATCCCTCGGTTATCCACACTCGGAGCACTGTGCACATTCCTGTCTCTTATCCCTCGGTTATCCACACTCGGAGCACTGTGCACATTTCCATTCTCCGTATCCCTCGGTTATCCACACTCGAAGCAATGCGCACTGTTCTGCTTTCTGTATCCCTCGGTTAGACAACTCTGAGCTCTGTGAACATAAGAACATAAGATTCTCATTGCGTCCTCAGCTCCAATTTCCCACCCTCTCCCCATAACCTTTCACCCCATTGCTAATTAAAAATCTGTCTATCTCCTCCTTAAATTTATTCAGCACCCGGCATCCACTGCACTGTGAGGTAGTGAATTCCACAGATTCACGGCCCTTAGAGAAAAGTAATTTCTCCTCATCTCTGATTTAAATCTACCACCTCTTAGACTAAGAATATGGCCTCTCGTTCTAGGAGACAGATCTGATCTCCATATCCCTCGGTCAGACTACACTCGGAGCACAGTGCATAGTTATAGTCTCCATATCCCTCAGTGAGATCCCACTCAGAGTATTGTACATATTTCTATTCACCATATCCCTCGGTTAGACCACACTTGGAGCACTGTGCACTGACCTGGTCTCCGTATCCCTCGGTTAGACCACACTCGGAGCACTGTGCACAGTTCCGGTCTGCATATCGCTTGCTAAGACCACACTCGGATCACTGTGTACATTCCTATCTCTTAACCCTCGGTTTGTCAACACTCGGAGCACTGCGCATAGTTCCTGTCTCCATATCCCTCGGTTAGACCACACTCGGAGCACTGTACACAGTTGCTGTCTCTGTATCCCCTCGGTTAGACACACTTGGTGCACTGTGCGCAGTTCCGGTCTCCGTATCACTCGGTTAACCACGGAACACTGTGCACAGTTCGTGTCTCCGTATCCCTCGAGTAGACCACACTCGGAACGCTGTGCACAGTTCTAGTCTCCATATTCCTCGGTTAGACCACACTCGGAGCACTGTGCACCATTCTAATCTCCGTATACATCGGTTAGACCACACTCGGAGCATTGTGCACAGTTCCAGTCTCCGTATACCTCGTTTAGAGCACACTAGGAGCACAGTACACAGTTCCGGTCTCCGTTTCCTTCGGTTATTCCGCAATCAGAGCACAGTGCATAGTTAAGGTCTCTGTATCCCTCGGTTACACCACACTCGGAGCTCTGTATGCAGTTCCGGTCTGCATATCCCTTGGTTAGACCACACTCGGATCACTGTGCACATTCCTGTCTCTTATCCCTCGGTTATCCACACTCGGAGCACTGTGCACATTCCTGTCTCTTATCCCTCGGTTATCCACACTCGGAGCACTGTGCACAGTTCCATTCTCCGTATCCCTCGGTTATCCACACTCGAAGCAATGCGCACTGTTCTGCTTTCTGTATCCCTCGGTTAGACAACTCTGAGCTCTGTGAACATAAGAACATAAGATTCTCATTCCGTCCTCAGCTCCAATTTCCCACCCTCTCCCCATAACCTTTCATCCCGTTGCTAATTAAAAATCTGTCTATCTCCTCCTTAAATTTATTCAGCACCCGGCATCCACTGCACTGTG
The DNA here is from genome assembly GCA_026770705.1 of Isurus oxyrinchus. NCBI lineage: Eukaryota > Metazoa > Chordata > Chondrichthyes > Lamniformes > Lamnidae > Isurus > Isurus oxyrinchus. The sequence continues at coordinate 74,438 of JANJGN010000699.1, read as the reverse complement.
AGGTAGTGAATTCCACAGATTCACGGCCCTTAGAGAAAAGTAATTTCTCCTCATCTCTGATTTAAATCTACCACCTCTTAGACTAAGAATATGGCCTCTCGTTCTAGGAGACAGATCTGATCTCCATATCCCTCGGTCAGACTACACTCGGAGCACAGTGCATAGTTATAGTCTCCATATCCCTCAGTGAGATCCCACTCGGAGTATTGTACATATTTCTATTCACCATATCCCTCGGTTAGACCACACTTGGAGCACTGTGCACTGACCTGGTCTCCGTATCCCTCGGTGAGACCACACTCGGAGCACTGTGCACAGTTCCGGTCTGCATATCGCTTGCTAAGACCACACTCGGATCACTGTGTACATTCCTATCTCTTAACGCTCGGTTAGTCAACACTCGGAGCACTGTGCATAGTTCCTGTCTCTGTATCCCTCAGTTAGACCACATTCGGAGCACTGTGCACAGTTCCTGTCTCCGTATCCCTCCGTTAGACCACACTCGGAGCACTGTGCACAGTTCCTGTCTCCGTATCCCTCAGTTAGACCACACTCGGAGCACTGTGCACAGTTCCTGTCTCCGTATCCCTCGTTTAGACCACATTCGGAGCCCTGGCACAATTCCTGTCTCTGTATTACTCAGTTAGACCACAGACGGAACACTGTGCACAGTTCTAGTCTCCATATCCTTCGCTTAAACCACACTTGGAGCACTGTGCATCGTTCCGGTCTCCGTAATCCTCAGTTAGACCACACTCGGAGCACTGTGCACAGTTCCTGTCTCCGTATCCCTCGAGAAGACCACACTCGGAGCACTGTGCACAGTTCCGATCTCTTTATCCCCTCAGTTAGACCACACTTGGAGGACTGGGCACAGATCCAGTCTCTTTATCCCCTCAGATAGGCCACACTCGGAGCACTGTGCATAGTTCCAGTCTCCGTAACTCTCGGTTAGACCACACTCGGTGCACTGTGCAGAGTTCCTGTCTCCGTATCCCTCGGTTAGACCACACTCGGAGCACTGTGCACAGTTCCTGTCTCCGTAACCCTCGGGTAGACCACACTCGGAGCACAGTGCACAGTTCCTGTCTCCGTAACCCCTCGGTTAGACTGCACTCGGAGCACTGTGCACAGTTCCTGTCTCTGTATCCCCTCAGTTAGACCACACTCGGAGCACAGTGCACAGATCCTGTCTCCGCATCCCGAGGTAAGACCACACTCGGAGCAATGTGCACAGTTCCTGTCTCTGTATCCCCTCGGTTAGACCACACTCGGAGCACTGTACACAGTTCCTGTCTCTGTATCCCTTCGGTTGGACACACTCAGAGCACTGTGCACCGTTCCGGTCTCTGTATCCCCTCAGTTAGACCACGCTCGGAGCACTGTGCACCGTTCTAATCTCCATATACCTCGGTAAGACCACACTCGGAGCACTGTGCACAGTTCTGGTCTGCATATCCCTCAGTTAGACCACACCCGGAGCACTGTACGCAGTTCTGGTCTGCATATCCCTTGTTTAGACCACACTCGGATCAGTGTGCACATTCCTGTCTCTTATCCCTCGGTTAGTCAACACCCGGAGCACTGTGCACAGTTCCGGTCTCCGTATCCCTCAGTTAGACCACACCCGGAGCACTTTACGCAGTTCCGGTCTGCATATCCCTTGGTTAGACCACACTCGGATCAGTGTGCACATTCCTGTCTCTTATCCCGCGTTTAGTCAACACTCGTATCACTGTGCACAGTTCCTGTCTCTGTATCCCTCTGATAGACCACACTCGGAGCACTGTGCTCAGTTCCGGTCTCCATATCCCTCGGTTAGACCACACTCGGAGCACTGTGCACAGTTCCTGTGTCCGTATCACTCGGTTAGACCACACTCGGAGCACTGTGCACAGTTCCTGTCACTGTATCCCCTCAGTTAGACCACACTCGGAGCACTGTGCACAGTTCCTGTCACTGTATCCCCTCAGTTAGACCACACTCGGAGCACTGTGCATAGTTCCAGTCTCCGTAACTCTCGGTTAGACCACACTCGGAGCACTGTGCACAGTTCCTGTCTCCGTATCCCTCGGTTAGACCACACTCGGAGCACTGTGCACAGTTCCTGTCTCCGTAACCCTCGGGTAGACCACACTCGGAGCACAGTGCACAGTTCCTGTCTCCGTAACCCCTCGGTTAGACTGCACTCGGAGCACTGTGCACAGTTCCTGTCTCTGTATCCCCTCAGTTGGACCACACTCGGACCACAATGCACAGATCCTGTCTCCGCATCCCTAGGTAAGACCACACTCGGAGCAATGTGCACAGTTCCTGTCTCTGTATCCCCTCGGTTAGACCACACTCGGAGCACTGTACACAGTTCCTGTCTCTGTATCCCTTCGGTTGGACTCACTCGGAGCACTGTGCACCGTTCCGGTCTCTGTATCCCCTCAGTTAGACCACGCTCGGAGCACTGTGCACCGTTCTAATCTCCATATACCTCGGTAAGACAACACTCGGAGCACTGTGCACAGTTCTGGTCTGCATATCCCTCAGTTAGACCACACCCGGAGCACTGTACGCAGTTCTGGTCTGCATATCCCTTGTTTAGACCACACTCGGATCAGTGTGCACATTCCTGTCTCTTATTACTCGGTTAGTCAACACCCGGAGCACTGTGCACAGTTCCGGTCTCCGTATCCCTCAGTTAGACCACACCCGGAGCACTGTACGCAGTTCCGGTCTGCATATCCCTTGGTTAGACCACACTCGGATCAGTGTGCACATTCCTGTCTCTTATCCCGCGTTTAGTCAACACTCGGATCACTGTGCACAGTTCCTGTCTCCATATCCCTCGGTTAGACCACACTCGGAGCACTGTGCACAGTTCCTATCTCCGTATCCCTCGGTTAGACCACACTCGGAGCACTGTGCACAGTTCCTGTCTCCGTAACCCTCGGGTAGACCACACTCGGAGCACAGTGCACAGTTCCTGTCTCCGTATCCCTCGGTTAGACCACATTCGGAGCCCTGGCACAATTCCTGTCTCTGTATCACTCAGTTAGACCACAGACGGAACACTGTGCACAGTTCTAGTCTCCATATCCTTCGCTTAAACCACACTTGGAGCACTGTGCATCGTTCCGGTCTCCGTAATCCTCAGTTAGACCACACTCGGAGCACTGTGCACAGTTCCTGTCTCCGTATCCCTCAGTTAGACCACACTCGGAGCACTGTGCACAGTTCCTGTCTCCGTATCCCTCGGTTAGACCACATTCGGAGCCCTGGCACAATTCCTGTCTCTGTATCACTCAGTTAGACCACAGACGGAACACTGTGCACAGTTCTAGTCTCCATATCCTTCGCTTAAACAACACTTGGAGCACTGTGCATCGTTCCGGTCTCCGTAATCCTCAGTCAGACCACACTCGGAGCACTGTGCACAGTTCCAGTCTCTTTATCCCCTCAGTTAGACCACACTAGGAGGACTGGGCACAGATCCAGTCTCTTTATCCCCTCAGATAGACCACACTCGGAGCACTGTGCATAGTTCCAGTCTCTGTAACTCTCGGTTAGACCACACTCGGAGCACTGTGCACAGTTCCTGTCTCCGTATCCCTCGGTTAGACCACACTCGGAGCACTGTGCACAGTTCCTGTCTCCGTAACCCTCGGGTAGACCACACTCGGAGCACAGTGCACAGTTCCTGTCTCCGTAACCCCTCGGTTAGACTGCACTCGGAGCACTGTGCACAGTTCCTGTCTCTGTATCCCCTCAGTTAGACCACACTCGGAGCACAGTGCACAGATCCTGTCTCTGCATCCCTCGGTTAGACCACACTCGGAGCACTGTACACAGTTCCTGTCTCTGTATCCCTTCGGTTGGACACACTCAGAGCACTGTGCACCGTTCCGGTCTCTGTATCCCCTCAGTTAGACCACGCTCGGAGCACTGTGCACCGTTCTAATCTCCATATACCTCGGTAAGACCACACTCGGAGCACTGTGCACAGTTCTGGTCTGCATATCCCTCAGTTAGACCACACCCGGAGCACTGTACGCAGTTCTGGTCTGCATATCCCTTGTTTAGACCACACTCGGATCAGTATGCACATTCCTGTCTCTTATTCCTCGGTTAGTCAACACCTGGAGCACTGTGCACAGTTCCGGTCTCCGTATCCCTCAGTTAGACCACACCCGGAGCACTGTACGCAGTTCCGGTCTGCATATCCCTTGGTTAGACCACACTTGGATCAGTGTGCACATTCCTGTCTCTTATCCCGCGTTTAGTCAACATTCGGAGCACTGTGCTCAGTTCCGGTCTCCATATCCCTCGGTTAGACCACACTCGGAGCACTGTGCCCAGTTCCTGTCTCCGTATCACTCGGTTAGACCACACTCGGAGCACTGTGCACAGTTCCTGTCACTGTGACCCCTCAGTTAGACCACACTCGGAGCACTGTGCACAGTTCCGGTCTCCGTACCTCTCGGTTAGACCACACTCGGAGCACTGTGCACAGTTCCTGTCTCCGTATCCCTCGGTTAGACCACACTCGGAGGACTGTGCTCAGTTCCTGTCTCTGTAACCCTCGGGTAGACCACACTCGGAACACTGTGCACAGTTCCTGTTTCCGTAACCCCTCAGTTAGACCGTACACGGAGCACTGTGCACCGTTCCTGTCTCTGTATCCCCTCAGTTAGACCACACTCGGAGCACTGTACACAGTTCCTGTCTCTGTATCCCCTCGGTTGGACACACTCGGAGCACTGTGCCCAGTTCCTGTCTCCGTATCACTCGGTTAGACCACACTCGGAGCACTGTGCACAGTTCTGGTTTCGATATCCCTCGGTTCGACCACACTCGGAGAACTGTGCACAGTTCTGATTTCCATATCCCTTGGTTAGACTACACTCAGAGCACTGTGCACAGTTCCGCTTTCTTTATCCCCTCAGTTAGACGACACTCGGAGCACTGTGCACAGTGCTGGTTTCCATATCCATCGGTTAGATCACACTCGGAGCACTGTGCACAGTTCCGGTCTCTTTATCCCTCAGTTAGACCACACTCGGAGCACTGTGCATAGTTCCGGTATCTTTATCCCTTCAGTTAGACCACACTCGGAGCACTGTGCACCGTTCCGGTATCTTTATCCCCTCGGTTAGACGACACTCGGAGCACTGTGCACAGTTCCGCTTTCTTTATCCCCTCAGTTAGACCACACTCAGAGCACTGTGCACAGTTCCTGTCTCCGTATCCCTCGGGTAGACCACACTCGGAGCACTGTGCACAGTACCTGTCTCTGTATTCCTCGGTTAGACCACACTCGGAGCACTGTGCACAGTTCCAGTCTCCGTATCCCTTGGTTAACCACACTCGGAGCACTGTGCACAGTTCTAGTCTTCACATTCCTCGGTTAGACCACACTCGGAGCACTGTGCCCAGTTCCTGTCTCCGTATCACTCGGTTAGACCACACTCGGAGCACTGTGCACAGTTCCTGTCACTGTGACCCCTCAGTTAGACCACACTCGGAGCACTGTGCACAGTTCCGGTCTCCGTACCTCTCGGTTAGACCACACTCGGAGCACTGTGCACAGTTCCTGTCTCCATATCCCTCGGTTAGACCACACTCGGAGGACTGTGCTCAGTTCCTGTCTCCGTAACCCTCGGGTAGACCACACTCGGAACACTGTGCACAGTTCCTGTTTCCGTAACCCCTCGGTTAGACCGTACTCGGAGCACTGTACACAGTTCCTGTCTCTGTATCCCCTCGGTTGGACACACTCGGAGCACTGTGCCCAGTTCCTGTCTCCGTATCACTCGGTTAGACCACACTCGGAGCACTGTGCACAGTTCTGGTTTCGATATCCCTCGGTTCGACCACACTCGGAGCACTGTGCACAGTTCTGGTTTCCATATCCCTTGGTTAGACTACACTCAGAGCACTGTGCACAGTTCCGCTTTCTTTATCCCCTCAGTTAGACGACACTCGGAGCACTGTGCACAGTGCTGGTTTCCATATCCATCGGTTAGATCACACTCGGAGCACTGTGCACAGTTCCGGTCTCTTTATCCCTCAGTTAGACCACACTCGGAGCACTGTGCATAGTTCCGGTATCTTTATCCCTTCAGTTAGACCACACTCGGAGCACTGTGCACCGTTCCGGTATCTTTATCCCCTCGGTTAGACGACACTCGGAGCACTGTGCACAGTTCCGCTTTCCTTATCCCCTCAGTTAGACCACACTCAGAGCACTGTGCACAGTTCCTGTCTCCGTATCCCTCGGGTAGACCACACTTGGAGCACTGTGCACAGTACCTGTCTCTGTATTCCTCGGTTAGACCACACTCGGAGCACTGTGCACAGTTCCAGTCTCCGTATCCCTCGGTTAACCACACTCGGAGCACTGTGCACAGTTCTAGTCTTCACATTCCTCGGTTAGACCACACTCGGAGCACTGTGCCCAGTTCCGGTCTCTGTATCCCCTCGGTCGGACACACTCGGAGCACTGTGCCCAGTTCCTGTCTCCGTATCACTCGCTTAGACCACACTCGGAGCACTGTGCACAGTTCTGGTTTCGATATCCCTCGGTTCGACCACACTCGGAGCACTGTGCACAGTTCTGGTTTCCATATCCCTCGGTTAGACCACACTCGGAGCACTGTGCACAGTTCCTGTCTCCGTATCCCTCGGTTAGACCGCACTCGGAGCACTGTGCACAGTTCCTGTCTCCTTATCCCTGAGTTAGACCACTCTCGGAGCACTGGGCACAGTTCAAGTCTCCGCATCTCCCGGATAGACCACACTCGGAGCACTGTGCACAGTTCCGGTATCTTTAACCCCTCATTTAGACCACACTCGGAGCACTGTGCACAGTTCCGGTATCTTTATCCCCTCGGTTAGACGACACTCGGAGCACTGTGCACAGTGCTGGTTTCCATATCCCTCAGTTAGACCACACTCGGAGCACTGTGAACAGTTCTGGTCTCCGTATCTCTCAGTTAGACCACACTCGGAGCACGGTGCACAGTCCTGTCTCCTTATCCCTCGGTTAGACCACACTCAGAGCACTGTGCACAGTTCCAGTCTCCGTATCCCTCGGTCAGACCACACTCGGAGCACTGTGCACAATTCTGGTCTCTGTATCCCCTCAGTTAGACCACACTCGGAGCACTGTGTACAGATCCGGTCCGCATATCCCTTGATTAGACCACACTCGGATCATTGTGCACATTCCTGTCTCTTATCCCTCGGTTAGTCAACACTCGGAGCACTGTGCACAGTTCCTGTCTCTGTATCCCTCTGTTAGACCACACTCGGAGTACTGTGAACAGTTCTGGTCTCCGTATCCCTCAGTTAGACCACACTCGGAGCACTGTGCACAATTCTAGTCTCCACATTCCACGGTTAGACCACACTCGGAGCGCTGTGCACAGTTCCATTCTCCGTATCCCTCGGTTAGACCACACTCGGAGCACTGTGCACATTCCTGTCTCTTATCCCTCGGTTAGTCAACACTCGGAGCACTGTGCACTGTTCTGGTCTCCGTATCCCTCAGTTAGACCACACCCGGAGCACTGTATGCAGTTCCGGTCTGCATATCCCTTGGTTAGACCACACTCGGATCAGTGTGCACATTCCTGTCTATTATCCCTCGGTTAGTCAACACTTGGATCACTGTGCACAGTTCCTGTCTCTGTATCCCTCTGTTAGACCACACTCGGAGCACTGTGCACAGTTCCGGTCTCCGTATCCCTCGGTTCGACCACACTCGGAGAACTGTGCCCAGTTCCTGTCTCCGTATCCCTCGGTTAGACCACACTCGGAGCACTGTGCTCAGTTCCGGACTCCGTATCCCTCGGTTAGACCACACTCGGAGCACTGTGCCCAGTTCCTGTCTCCGTATCCCTCGGTTAGACCACACTTGGAGCACTGTTCCCAGTTCCTGTCTCCGTGTCACTTGGTTAGACCACACTTGGAGCACTGTGCACAGTTCTGGTTTCCATATCCCTCGGTTCGACCACACTCAGAGCACTGTGCACAGTTCTGGTTTCCATATCCCTCGGTTAGACCACACCCGGAGCACTGTGCACAGTTCCGGTCTCCGTATCCCTCAGTTAGACCACACCCGGAGCACTGTACGCAGTTCCGGTCTGCATATCCCTTGGTTAGACCACACTCGGATCAGTGTGCACATTCCTGTCTCTTGTCCCGCGTTTAGTCAACATTCGGATCACTGTGCACAGTTCCTGTCTCTGTATCCCTCTGATAGACCACACTCGGAGCACTGTGCTCAGTTCCGGTCTCCATATCCCTCGGTTAGACCACACTCGGAGCACTGTGCCCAGTTCCTGTCTCCGTATCACTCGGTTAGACCACACTCGGAGCACTGTGCACAGTTCCTGTCACTGTATCCCCTCAGTTAGACCACACTCGGAGCACTGTGCATAGTTCCGGTCTCCGTGCCTCTCGGTTAGACCACACTCGGAGCACTGTGCACAGTTCCTGTCTCTGTATCCCTCGGTTAGACCACACTCGGAGGACTGTGCTCAGTTCCTGTCTCCGTAACCCTCGGGTAGACCACACTCGGACCAATGTGCACAGTTCCTGTCTCTGTATCCCCTCGGTTAGACACACTCGGAGCACTGTGCACAGTTCCTGTCTCTGTATCCCCTCAGTTAGACCACACTCGGAGCACTGTGCAAAGTGCCTGTCTCTATATCCCTTCGGTTGGACACACTCGGAGCACTGCACCGTTCCGGTCTCTGTATCCCCTCAGTTAGACCACGCTCGGAGCACTGTGCACCGTTCTAATCTCCATATACCTCGGTTAGACCACACTCGGAGCACTGTGAACAGATCTGGTCTCCGTATCCCTCAGTTAGACCACACCCGGAGCACTGTACGCAGTTCCGGTCTGCATATCCCTTGGTTAGACCACACTCGGATCAGTGTGCACATTCCTGTCTCTTATCCCTCGGTTAGTCAACACTCGGATCACTGTGCACAGTTCCTGTCTCTGTATCCCTCTGTTCGACCACACTCGGAGCACTGTGCTCAGTTCCGGTCTCCGTATCCCTCGGTTAGACCACACTCGGAGCACTGTGCCCAGTTCCTGTCTCCGTATCACTCGGTTGGACCACACTCGGAGCACTGTGCCCAGTTCCTGTCTCCGTATCACTCGGTTAGACCACACTCAGAGCACTGTGCACAGTTCTGGTTTCCATATCCCTCGGTTCGACCACACTCGGAGCACTGTGCACAGTTCTGGTTTCCATATCCTTCGGTTAGACCACACTCAGAGCACTGTGCACAGTTCCGGTATCTTTATCCCCTCAGTTAGACCACAGTCGGAGCACTGTGCCCAGTTCCGGTCTCCGTTTTCTTCAGTTAGTCCGCAATCGGAGCACAGTGCATAGTTACGGTCTCTGTTTCCCTCGGTTAGACCACACTCGGAGCACTGTGAACAGTTCTGGTCTCCGTATCCCTCAGTTAGACCACATTCGGAGCACTGTGCACAGTTCTGGTCTGCATATCCCTTGATTAGACCACACCCATATCACTGTGCAGATTCCTGTCTCTTATCCCGCGGTTAGACAACCATCGGAGCACTGTGCACAGTTCCGGTCTCTGTATCCCTCAGTTAGACCTCACCCGGAGCACTCTACGCAGTTCCGGTCTGCATATCCCTTGGTTAGACCACACTCGGATCAGTGTGCACATTCCTGTCTCTTATCCCTCGGTTAGTCAACACTCGGAGCACTGTGCACAGTTCCTGTCTCTGTATCCCTCTGTTAGACCACACTCGGAGCACTGTGCACAGTTCCTGTCTCTGTATCCCTCTGTTAGAACATACGCGGAGCACTGTGCACAGTTCCTGTTTCTGTATCCCTCGGTTGGACACACTCGGAGCACTGCACCGTTCCGGTCTCTGTATCCCCTCATTTAGACCACGCTCGGAGCACTGTGCACCGTTCTAATCTCCATATACCTCGGTTAGACCACACTCGGAGCACTGTGAACAGATCTGGTCTCCGTATCCCTCAGTTAGACCACACTCGGAGCACTGTGCACAGTTCCTGTCTCTGTATCCCTCTGTTAGACCACACTCGGAGCACTGTGCACAGTTCTGGTTTCCATATCCCTCGGTTCGACCACACTCGGAGCACTGTGCACAGTTCTGGTTTCAATATCCCTCGGTTAGAACACACTCGGAGCACTGTGCACAGTTCCGGTATCTTTATCCCATAAGTTAGACCACACTCGGAGCACTGTGCACAGTTCTGGTTTCCATATCCCTCGGTTAGACCACACTCAGAGCACTGTGCACACTTCCGGTATCTTTATCCCCTCAGTTAGACCACACTCGGAGCACTGTGCACAGTTCCGGTATCTTTATCTCCTCGGTTAGACCACACTCGGAGCACTGTGCACAGTTCCGGTCTCTTTATCCCTCAGTTAGACCACACTCGGAGCACTGTGCACAGTTCCGGTCTCCGTATCCCTCAGTCAGACCACACTCGGAGCACTGTGCACAGTTCCTGTCGCTGCATCCCCTCAGTTAGACCACACTCAGTGCACTGTGCACAGTTCCTGTCTCCGTATCCCTCGGGTAGACCACACTCGGAGCACTGTGCACAGTACCTGTCTCTGAATCCCTCGGTTAGACCACACTCGTAGCACTGTGCACAGTTCCAGTCTCCGTATCCCTCGGTTAACCACACTCGGAGCACTGTGCACAGTTCTATTCCCCACATTTCTCGGTTAGACCACACTCGGAGCGCTGTGAACAGTTCCATTCTCCGTATCCCTCGGTTAAACCACACTCGGAGCACTGTGCCCAGTTCCGGTCTCCGTTTCCTTCGGTTAGTTCGCAATCGGAGCACAGTGCATAGTAAAGGTCTCTGTATCCCTCGGTTAGACCACACTCGGAGCACTGTGCACAGTTCCGGTCTCCGTATCCCTCAGTAAGACAACAGCCGGAGCACTGTCCACAGTTCCTGTCTCTGTAACCCCTCGGTTAGACCGCACTCGGAGCACTGTGCACAGTTCCTGTCTCTGTATCCCCTCAGTTAGACCGCGCTCGGAGCACAGTGCACAGATCCTGTCTCCGCATCCCTCGGTAAGACCACAGTCGGACCAATGTGCACAGTTCCTGTCTCTGTATCCCCTCGGTTAGACACACTCGGAGCACTGTGCACAGTTCCTGTCTCTGTATCCCCTCAGTTAGACCACACTCGGAGCACTGTGCACCGTTCCGGTCTCTGTATACCCTCAGTTAGACCACGCTCAGAGCACTGTGCACCGTTCTAATCTCCATATACCTCGATAAGACCACACTCGGAGCACTGTGAACAGATCTGGTCTCCGTATCCCTCAGTTAGACCACACTCGGAGCACTGTACGCAGTTCCGGTCTGCATATCCCTTGGTTAGACCACACTCGGATCAGTGTGCACATTCCTGTCTCTTATCCCTCGGATCACTGTGCACAGTTCCTGTCTCTGTATCCCTCTGTTAGACCACACTCGGAACACTGTGCACAGTTCTGGTCTCCGTATCCCTCGGTTAGACCACACTCGGAGAACTGTGCCCAGTTCCTGTCTCCGTATCCCTCGGTTAGACCACACTTGGAGCACTGTGCACAGTTCTGGTTTCCATATCCCTCAGTTCGACCACACTCAGAGCACTGTGCACAGTTCTGGTTTCCATATCCCTCGGTTAGACCACACGCGGAGCACTGTGCAGAGTTCCGGTATCTTTATCCCATAAGTTAGACCACACTCGGAGCACTGTGCACAGTTCTGGTTGTCATAGCCCTCAGTTAGACCACACTCAGAGCACTGTGCACAGTTCCGGTATCTTTATCCCCTCAGTTAGACCACACTCGGAGCACTGTGCACAGTTCCTGTCTCTGTATCCCCTCAGTTAGACCACATTCGGAGCACTGTACACAGTTCCTGTCTCTGTATCACCTCGGTTGGACACACTCGGAGCACTGTGCACCGTTCCGGTCTCTATATCCCCTCAGTTAGACCACGCTCGGAGCACTGTGCACAGTTCTAATCTCCATATACCTCGGTTAGACAACACTGGGAGCACTGTGCACAGTTCCGGTCTCTGTATCCCTCAGTTAGACCACACTCGGAGAGCTGTGCACAGTTCCTGTCACTGTAACCCCTCAGTTAGACCCCACTCGGAGCACTGTGCACACTTCCTGTCGCTGTATCCCCTCAGTTAGACCACACTCAGAGCACTGTGCACATTCCTGTCTCCATATCCCTCGGGTAGTCCACACTCGGAGCACTGTGCACAGTACCTGTCTCTGTATCCCTCGGTTAGACCACACTCGGAGCACTGTGCACAGTTCCTGTCTCCTTATCCCTCAGTTAGACCACACTCGGAGCACTGTGCACAGTTCCAGTCTCCGTATCCCTCGGTTAACCACACTCGGAGCACTGTGCACAGTTCTAGTCTCCACATTCCTCGGTTAGACCACACTTGGAGCACTGTGCACAGTTCCATTCTCCGTATCCCTCGGTTAGACCACACTCGGAGCACTGTGCACAGTTCCCGTCTCCGTATCCCTCAGTAAGACAACATCCGGAGCACTGTCCACAGTTCCTGTCTCCGTAACCCTCGGGTAGACCACACTCGGAGCACTGTGCACAGTTCCTGTCTCCGAAACCCCTCGGTTAGACCGCACTCGGAGAACTGTGCACAGTTCCTGTCTCTGTATCCACTCAGTTAGACCACGCTCGGAGCACAGTGCACAGATCCTGTCTCCGCATCCCTCGATAAGACCACACTCGGACCAACGTGCACAGTTCCTGTCTCTGTATCCCCTCGGTTAGACACACTCGGAGAACTGTGCACAGTTCCTGTCTCTGTATCCCCTCAGTTAGACCACACTCGTAGCACTGTACACAGTTCCTGTCTCTGTATCCCCTCGGTTGGACACACTCGGAGCACTGTGCCCAGTTCCTGTCTCTGTATCACTCGGTTAGACCACACTCGGAGCACTGTGCACAGTTCTGGTTTCGATATCCCTCAGTTCGACCACACTCGGAGCACTGTGCACAGTTCTGGTTTCCATATCCCTTGGTTAGACCACACTCAGAGCACTGTGCACAGTTCCGCTTTCTTTATCCCCTCAGTTAGACGACACTCGGAGCACTGTGCACAGTGCTGGTTTCCATATCCATCGGTTAGATCACACTCGGAGCACTGTGCACAGTTCCGGTCTCTTTATCCCTCAGTTAGACCAAACTCGGAGCACTGTGCATAGTTCCGGTATCTTTATCCCTTCAGTTAGACCACACTCGGAGCACTGTGCACAGTGCTGGTTTCCATATCCATCGGTTAGATCACACTCGGAGCACTGTGCAGAGTTCTGGTCTCTTTATCCCTCAGTTAGACCACACTCGGAGCACTGTGAACAGTTCTGGTCTCCGTATCCCTCAGTTAGACCACACTCGGAGCACTGTGCACAGTTCTGGTCTCCGTATCTCTCAGTTAGACCACACTCGGAGCACGGTGCACTGTCCTGTCTCCGTATCCCTCGGTTAGACCACACTCAGAGTACTGTGCACAGTTCCAGTCTCCGTATCCCTCGGTCAGACCACACTCGGAGCACCATGCACAGTTCCAGTCTCCGTATCCCTCGGTTAGATCACACTCAGAGCACTGTGCACAGTTCCTGTCCCCGTATCCCTTGGGTAGACCACACTCGGAGCACTGTGCACAGTACCTGTCTCTGTATCCCTCGGTTAGACCACACTCGGAGCACTGTGCACAGTTCCAGTCTCCGTATCCCTCGGTTAACCACACTCGGAGCACTGTGCACAGTTCTAGTCTCCAGATTCCTCGGTTAGACCACACTCGGAGCGCTGTGCACAGTTCCATTCTTCGTATCCCTCGGTTAGACCACACTCGGAGCACTGTGCCCAGTTCCGGTCTCCGTTTCCTTCTGTTAGTCCGCAATCGGAGCACAGTGCATAGTTTAGGTCTCCGTATCCCTCAGTTAGACCACACTCGGAGCGCTGTGCACAGTTCCATTCTCCGTATCCCTCGGTTAGACCACACTCGGAGCACTGTGCCCAGTTCCGGTCTCCGTTTCCTTCTGTTAGTCCGCAATCGGAGCACAGTGCATAGTTAAGGTCTCCGTATCCCTCAGTTAGACCACACTCGGAGCACTGTGCACAGTTCTGGTCTCCGTATCCCTCAGTAAGACAACAGCCGGAGCACTGTCCACAGTTCCTATCTCCGTAACCCTCGGGTACACCACACTCAGAGTACTGTGCACAGTTCCTGTCTCCAAAACCCCTCGGTTAGACCGCACTCGGAGTACTGTGCACAGTTCCTGTCTCTGTATCCCCTCAGTTAGACCACACTCGGAGCACTGTACACAGTTCCTGTCTCTGTATCCCCTCGGTTAGACACACTCGGAGCACTGTGCCCAGTTCCTGTCTCCGTATCACTCGGTTAGACCAGACTCGGAGCACTGTGCACAGTTCTGGTTTCGATATCCCTCAGTTCGACCACACTCGGAGCACTGTGCACAGTTCTGGTTTCCATATCCCTTGGTTAGACTACACTCAGAGCACTGTGCACAGTTCCGCTTTCTTTATCCCCTCAGTTAGACGACACTCGGAGCACTGTGCACAGTGCTGGTTTCCATATCCATCGGTTAGATCACACTCGGAGCACTGTGCACAGTTCCGGTCTCTTTATCCCTCAGTTAGACCACACTCGGAGCACTGTGCATAGTTCCGGTATCTTTATCCCTTCAGTTAGACCACACTCGGAGCACTGTGCACCGTTCCGGTATCTTTATCCCCTCGGTTAGACGACACTCGGAGCACTGTGCATAGTTCCGCTTTCTTTATCCCCTCAGTTAGACCACACTCAGAGCACTGTGCACAGCTCCTGTCTCCGTATCCCTCGGGTAGACCACACTCGGAGCACTGTGCACAGTACCTGTCTCTGTATTCCTCGGTTAGACCACACTCGGAGCACTGTGCACAGTTCCAGTCTCCGTATCCCTCGGTTAACCACACTCGGAGCACTGTGCACAGTTCTAGTCTTCACATTCCTCGGTTAGACCACACGCGGAGCGCTGTGCACAGTTCCGGTCTCTGTATCTCTCAGTTAGACCTCACCCGGAGCACTCTACGCAGTTCCGGTCTGCATATCCCTTGGTTAGACCACACTCGGATCAGTGTGCACATTCCTGTCTCTTATCCCTCGGTTAGTCAACACTCGGAGCACTGTGCACAGTTCCTGTCTCTGTATCCCTCTGTTAGACCACACTCGGAGCACTGTGCACAGTTCCTGTCTCTGTATCCCTCTGTTAGAACATACGCGGAGCACTGTGCACAGTTCCTGTTTCTGTATCCCTCGGTTGGACACACTCGGAGCACTGCACCGTTCTGGTCTCTGTATCCCCTCATTTAGACCACGCTCGGAGCACTGTGCACCGTTCTAATCTCCATATACCTCGGTTAGACCACACTCGGAGCACTGTGAACAGATCTGGTCTCCGTATCCCTCAGTTAGACCACACTCGGAGCACTGTGCACAGTTCCTGTCTCTGTATCCCTCTGTTAGACCACACTCGGAGCACTGTGCACAGTTCTGGTTTCCATATCCCTCGGTTCGACCACACTCGGAGCACTGTGCACAGTTCTGGTTTCCATATCCCTCGGTTAGAACACACTCGGAGCACTGTGCACAGTTCCGGTATCTTTATCCCATAAGTTAGACCACACTCGGAGCACTGTGCACAGTTCTGGTTTCCATATCCCTCGGTTAGACCACACTCAGAGCACTGTGCACACTTCCGGTATCTTTATCCCCTCAGTTAGACCACACTCGGAGCACTGTGCACAGTTCCGGTATCTTTATCTCCTCGGTTAGACCACACTCGGAGCACTGTGCACAGTTCCGGTCTCTTTATCCCTCAGTTAGACCACACTCGGAGCACTGTGCACAGTTCCGGTCTCCGTATCCCTCAGTCAGACCACACTCGGAGCACTGTGCACAGTTCCTGTCGCTGCATCCCCTCAGTTAGACCACACTCAGTGCACTGTGCACAGTTCCTGTCTCCGTATCCCTCGGGTAGACCACACTCGGAGCACTGTGCACAGTACCTGTCTCTGAATCCCTCAGTTAGACCACACTCGGAGCACTGTGCACAGTTCTGGTCTCCGTATCTCTCAGTTAGACCACACTCGGAGCACGGTGCACTGTCCTGTCTCCGTATCCCTCGGTTAGACCACACTCGGAGCACCATGCACAGTTCCAGTCTCCGTATCCCTCGGTTAGATCACACTCAGAGCACTGTGCACAGTTCCTGTCCCCGTATCCCTTGGGTAGACCACACTCGGAGCACTGTGCACAGTACCTGTCTCTGTATCCCTCGGTTAGACCACACTCGGAGCACTGTGCACAGTTCCAGTCTCCGTATCCCTCGGTTAACCACACTCGGAGCACTGTGCACAGTTCTAGTCTCCAGATTCCTCGGTTAGACCACACTCGGAGCGCTGTGCACAGTTCCATTCTTCGTATCCCTCGGTTAGACCACACTCGGAGCACTGTGCCCAGTTCCGGTCTCCGTTTCCTTCTGTTAGTCCGCAATCGGAGCACAGTGCATAGTTTAGGTCTCCGTATCCCTCAGTTAGACCACACTCGGAGCGCTGTGCACAGTTCCATTCTCCGTATCCCTCGGTTAGACCACACTCGGAGCACTGTGCCCAGTTCCGGTCTCCGTTTCCTTCTGTTAGTCCGCAATCGGAGCACAGTGCATAGTTAAGGTCTCCGTATCCCTCAGTTAGACCACACTCGGAGCACTGTGCACAGTTCTGGTCTCCGTATCCCTCAGTAAGACAACAGCCGGAGCACTGTCCACAGTTCCTATCTCCGTAACCCTCGGGTACACCACACTCAGAGTACTGTGCACAGTTCCTGTCTCCAAAACCCCTCGGTTAGACCGCACTCGGAGTACTGTGCACAGTTCCTGTCTCTGTATCCCCTCAGTTAGACCACACTCGGAGCACTGTACACAGTTCCTGTCTCTGTATCCCCTCGGTTAGACACACTCGGAGCACTGTGCCCAGTTCCTGTCTCCGTATCACTCGGTTAGACCAGACTCGGAGCACTGTGCACAGTTCTGGTTTCGATATCCCTCAGTTCGACCACACTCGGAGCACTGTGCACAGTTCTGGTTTCCATATCCCTTGGTTAGACTACACTCAGAGCACTGTGCACAGTTCCGCTTTCTTTATCCCCTCAGTTAGACGACACTCGGAGCACTGTGCACAGTGCTGGTTTCCATATCCATCGGTTAGATCACACTCGGAGCACTGTGCACAGTTCCGGTCTCTTTATCCCTCAGTTAGACCACACTCGGAGCACTGTGCATAGTTCCGGTATCTTTATCCCTTCAGTTAGACCACACTCGGAGCACTGTGCACCGTTCCGGTATCTTTATCCCCTCGGTTAGACGACACTCGGAGCACTGTGCATAGTTCCGCTTTCTTTATCCCCTCAGTTAGACCACACTCAGAGCACTGTGCACAGCTCCTGTCTCCGTATCCCTCGGGTAGACCACACTCGGAGCACTGTGCACAGTACCTGTCTCTGTATTCCTCGGTTAGACCACACTCGGAGCACTGTGCACAGTTCCAGTCTCCGTATCCCTCGGTTAACCACACTCGGAGCACTGTGCACAGTTCTAGTCTTCACATTCCTCGGTTAGACCACACGCGGAGCGCTGTGCACAGTTCCGGTCTCTGTATCTCTCAGTTAGACCTCACCCGGAGCACTCTACGCAGTTCCGGTCTGCATATCCCTTGGTTAGACCACACTCGGATCAGTGTGCACATTCCTGTCTCTTATCCCTCGGTTAGTCAACACTCGGAGCACTGTGCACAGTTCCTGTCTCTGTATCCCTCTGTTAGACCACACTCGGAGCACTGTGCACAGTTCCTGTCTCTGTATCCCTCTGTTAGAACATACGCGGAGCACTGTGCACAGTTCCTGTTTCTGTATCCCTCGGTTGGACACACTCGGAGCACTGCACCGTTCTGGTCTCTGTATCCCCTCATTTAGACCACGCTCGGAGCACTGTGCACCGTTCTAATCTCCATATACCTCGGTTAGACCACACTCGGAGCACTGTGAACAGATCTGGTCTCCGTATCCCTCAGTTAGACCACACTCGGAGCACTGTGCACAGTTCCTGTCTCTGTATCCCTCTGTTAGACCACACTCGGAGCACTGTGCACAGTTCTGGTTTCCATATCCCTCGGTTCGACCACACTCGGAGCACTGTGCACAGTTCTGGTTTCCATATCCCTCGGTTAGAACACACTCGGAGCACTGTGCACAGTTCCGGTATCTTTATCCCATAAGTTAGACCACACTCGGAGCACTGTGCACAGTTCTGGTTTCCATATCCCTCGGTTAGACCACACTCAGAGCACTGTGCACACTTCCGGTATCTTTATCCCCTCAGTTAGACCACACTCGGAGCACTGTGCACAGTTCCGGTATCTTTATCTCCTCGGTTAGACCACACTCGGAGCACTGTGCACAGTTCCGGTCTCTTTATCCCTCAGTTAGACCACACTCGGAGCACTGTGCACAGTTCCGGTCTCCGTATCCCTCAGTCAGACCACACTCGGAGCACTGTGCACAGTTCCTGTCGCTGCATCCCCTCAGTTAGACCACACTCAGTGCACTGTGCACAGTTCCTGTCTCCGTATCCCTCGGGTAGACCACACTCGGAGCACTGTGCACAGTACCTGTCTCTGAATCCCTCGGTTAGACCACACTCGGAGCACTGTGCACAGTTCCAGTCTCCGTATCCCTCGGTTAACCACACTCGGAGCACTGTGCACAGTTCTATTCCCCACATTTCTCGGTTAGACCACACTCGGAGCGCTGTGCACAGTTCCATTCTCCGTATCCCTCGGTTAAACCACACTCGGAGCACTGTGCCCAGTTCCGGTCTCCGTTTCCTTCGGTTAGTTCGCAATCGGAGCACAGTGCATAGTAAAGGTCTCTGTATCCCTCGGTTAGACCACACTCGGAGCACTGTGCACAGTTCCGGTCTCCGTATCCCTCAGTAAGACAACAGCCGGAGCACTGTCCACAGTTCCTGTCTCTGTAACCCCTCGGTTAGACCGCACTCGGAGCACTGTGCACAGTTCCTGTCTCTGTATCCCCTCAGTTAGACCGCGCTCGGAGCACAGTGCACAGATCCTGTCTCCGCATCCCTCGGTAAGACCACACTCGGACCAATGTGCACAGTTCCTGTCTCTGTATCCCCTCGGTTAGACACACTCGGAGCACTGTGCACAGTTCCTGTCTCTGTATCCCCTCAGTTAGACCACACTCGGAGCACTGTGCACCGTTCCGGTCTCTGTATACCCTCAGTTAGACCACGCTCAGAGCACTGTGCACCGTTCTAATCTCCATATACCTCGATAAGACCATACTCGGAGCACTGTGAACAGATCTGGTCTCCGTATCCCTCAGTTAGACCACACTCGGAGCACTGTACGCAGTTCCGGTCTGCAGATCCCTTGGTTAGACCACACTCGGATCAGTGTGCACATTCCTGTCTCTTATCCCTCGGATCACTGTGCACAGTTCCTGTCTCTGTATCCCTCTGTCAGACCACACTCGGAACACTGTGCACAGTTCCGGTCTCCGTATCCCTCGGTTAGACCACACTCGGAGAACTGTGCCCAGTTCCTGTCTCCGTATCCCTCGGTTAGACCACACTTGGAGCACTGTGCACAGTTCTGGTTTCCATATCCCTCGGTTCGACCACACTCAGAGAACTGTGCACAGTTCAGGTTTCCATATCCCTCGGTTAGACCACACGCGGAGCACTGTGCAGAGTTCCGGTATCTTTATCCCATAAGTTAGACCACACTCGGAGCACTGTGCACAGTTCTGGTTGCCATAGCCCTCAGTTAGACCACACTCAGAGCACTGTGCACAGTTCCGGTATCTTTATCCCCTCAGTTAGACCACACTCGGAGCACTGTGCACAGTTCCTGTCTCTGTATCCCCTCAGTTAGACCACATTCGGAGCACTGTACACAGTTCCTGTCTCTGTATCACCTCGGTTGGACACACTCGGAGCACTGTGCACCGTTCCGGTCTCTATATCCCCTCAGTTAGACCACGCTCGGAGCACTGTGCACCGTTCTAATCTCCATATACCTCGGTTAGACAACACTCGGAGCACTGTGCACAGTTCCGGTCTCTGTATCCCTCAGTTAGACCACACTCGGAGAGCTGTGCACAGTTCCTGTCACTGTAACCCCTCAGTTAGACCCCACTCGGAGCACTGTGCACACTTCCTGTCGCTGTATCCCCTCAGTTAGACCACACTCAGAGCACTGTGCACATTCCTGTCTCCGTATCCCTCGGGTAGTCCACACTCGGAGCACTGTGCACAGTACCTGTCTCTGTATCCCTCGGTTAGACCACACTCGGAGCACTGTGCACAGTTCCTGTCTCCGTATCCCTCAGTTAGACCACACTCGGAGCACTGTGCACAGTTCCAGTCTCCGTATCCCTCGGTTAACCACACTCGGAGCACTGTGCACAGTTCTAGTCTCCACATTCCTCGGTTAGACCACACTTGGAGCACTGTGCACAGTTCCATTCTCCGTCTCCCTCGGTTAGACCACACTCGGAGCACTGTGCACAGTTCCCGTCTCCGTATCCCTCAGTAAGACAACATCCGGAGCACTGTCCACAGTTCCTGTCTCCGAAACCCCTCGGTTAGACCGCACTCGGAGAACTGTGCACAGTTCCTGTCTCTGTATCCCCTCAGTTAGACCACGCTCGGAGCACAGTGCACAGATCCTGTCTCCGCATCCCTCGATAAGACCACACTCGGACCAACGTGCACAGTTCCTGTCTCTGTATCCCCTCGGTTAGACACACTCGGAGAACTGTGCACAGTTCCTGTCTCTGTATCCCCTCAGTTAGACCACACTCGGAGCACTGTACACAGTTCCTGTCTCTGTATCCCCTCGGTTGGACACACTCGGAGCACTGTGCCCAGTTCCTGTCTCCGTATCACTCGGTTAGACCACACTCGGAGCACTGTGCACAGTTCTGGTTTCGATATCCCTCAGTTCGACCACACTCGGAGCACTGTGCACAGTTCTGGTTTCCATATCCCTTGGTTAGACCACACTCAGAGCACTGTGCACAGTTCCGCTTTCTTTATCCCCTCAGTTAGACGACACTCGGAGCACTGTGCACAGTGCTGGTTTCCATATCCATCGGTTAGATCACACTCGGAGCACTGTGCACAGTTCCGGTCTCTTTATCCCTCAGTTAGACCAAACTCGGAGCACTGTGCATAGTTCCGGTATCTTTATCCCTTCAGTTAGACCACACTCGGAGCACTGTGCACAGTGCTGGTTTCCATATCCATCGGTTAGATCACACTCGGAGCACTGTGCAGAGTTCTGGTCTCTTTATCCCTCAGTTAGACCACACTCGGAGCACTGTGAACAGTTCTGGTCTCCGTATCCCTCAGTTAGACCATACTCGGGGCACTGTGCACAGTTCTGGTCTCCGTATCTCTCAGTTAGACCACACTCGGAGCACGGTGCACTGTCCTGTCTCCGTATCCCTCGGTTAGACCACACTCAGAGTACTGTGCACAGTTCCTGTCTCCGTATCCCTCGGTCAGACCACACTCGGAGCACCATGCACAGTTCCAGTCTCCGTATCCCTCGGTTAGACCACACTCAGAGCACTGTGCACAGTTCCTGTCTCCGTATCCCTCGGGTAGACCACACTCGGAGCACTGTGCACAGTACCTGTCTCTGTATCCCTCGGTTAGACCACACTCGGAGCACTGTGCACAGTTCCAGTCTCCGTATCCCTCGGTTAACCACACTCGGAGCACTGTGCACAGTTCTAGTCTCCAGATTCCTCGGTTAGACCACACTCGGAGCGCTGTGCACAGTTCCATTCTTCGTATCCCTCGGTTAGACCACACTCGGAGCACTGTGCCCAGTTCCGGTCTCCGTTTCCTTCTGTTAGTCCGCAATCGGAGCACAGTGCATAGTTTAGGTCTCCGTATCCCTCAGTTAGACCACACTCGGAGCGCTGTGCACAGTTCCATTCTCCGTATCCCTCGGTTAGACCACACTCGGAGCACTGTGCACAGTTCCGGTATCTTTATCCCATAAGTTAGACCACACTCGGAGCACTGTGCACAGTTCTGGTTGCCATAGCCCTCAGTTAGACCACACTCAGAGCACTGTGCACAGTTCCGGTATCTTTATCCCCTCCGTTAGACCACACTCGGAGCACTGTGCACAGTTCCTGTGTCTGTATCCCCTCAGTTAGACCACATTCGGAGCACTGTACACAGTTCCTGTCTCTGTATCACCTCGGTTGGACACACTCGGAGCACTGTGCACCGTTCCGGTCTCTATATCCCCTCAGTTAGACCACGCTCGGAGCACTGTGCACCGTTCTAATCTCCATATACCTCGGTTAGACAACACTGGGAGCACTGTGCACAGTTCCGGTCTCTGTATCCCTCAGTTAGACCACACCCGGAGAGCTGTGCACAGTTCCTGTCACTGTAACCCCTCAGTTAGACCCCACTCGGAGCACTGTGCACACTTCCTGTCGCTGTATCCCCTCAGTTAGACCACACTCAGAGCACTGTGCACATTCCTGTCTCCGTATCCCTCGGGTAGTCCACACTCGGAGCACTGTGCACAGTACCTGTCTCTGTATCCCTCGGTTAGACCACACTCGGAGCACTGTGCACAGTTCCTGTCTCCGTATCCCTCAGTTAGACCACACTCGGAGCACTGTGCACAGTTCCAGTCTCCGTATCCCTCGGTTAGACCACACTCGGAGCACTGTGCACAGTTCCCGTCTCCGTATCCCTCAGTAAGACAACATCCGGAGCACTGTCCACAGTTCCTGTCTCCGAAACCCCTCGGTTAGACCGCACTCGGAGAACTGTGCACAGTTCCTGTCTCTGTATCCCCTCAGTTAGACCACGCTCGGAGCACAGTGCACAGATCCTGTCTCCGCATCCCTCGATAAGACCACACTCGGACCAACGTGCACAGTTCCTGTCTCTGTATCCCCTCGGTTAGACACACTCGGAGAACTGTGCACAGTTCCTGTCTCTGTATCCCCTCAGTTAGACCACACTCGGAGCACTGTACACAGTTCCTGTCTCTGTATCCCCTCGGTTGGACACACTCGGAGCACTGTGCCCAGTTCCTGTCTCCGTATCACTCGGTTAGACCACACTCGGAGCACTGTGCACAGTTCTGGTTTCGATATCCCTCAGTTCGACCACACTCGGAGCACTGTGCACAGTTCTGGTTTCCATATCCCTTGGTTAGACCACACTCAGAGCACTGTGCACAGTTCCGCTTTCTTTATCCCCTCAGTTAGACGACACTCGGAGCACTGTGCACAGTGCTGGTTTCCATATCCATCGGTTAGATCACACTCGGAGCACTGTGCACAGTTCCGGTCTCTTTATCCCTCAGTTAGACCAAACTCGGAGCACTGTGCATAGTTCCGGTATCTTTATCCCTTCAGTTAGACCACACTCGGAGCACTGTGCACAGTGCTGGTTTCCATATCCATCGGTTAGATCACACTCGGAGCACTGTGCAGAGTTCTGGTCTCTTTATCCCTCAGTTAGACCACACTCGGAGCACTGTGAACAGTTCTGGTCTCCGTATCCCTCAGTTAGACCACACTCGGAGCACTGTGCACAGTTCTGGTCTCCGTATCTCTCAGTTAGACCACACTCGGAGCACGGTGCACTGTCCTGTCTCCGTATCCCTCGGTTAGACCACACTCAGAGTACTGTGCACAGTTCCTGTCTCCGTATCCCTCGGTCAGACCACACTCGGAGCACCATGCACAGTTCCAGTCTCCGTATCCCTCGGTTAGACCACACTCAGAGCACTGTGCACAGTTCCTGTCTCCGTATCCCTTGGGTAGACCACACTCGGAGCACTGTGCACAGTACCTGTCTCTGTATCCTTCGGTTAGACCACACTCGGAGCACTGTGCACAGTTCCAGTCTCCGTATCCCTCGGTTAACCACACTCGGAGCACTGTGCACAGTTCTAGTCTCCAGATTCCTCGGTTAGACCACACTCGGAGCGCTGTGCACAGTTCCATTCTTCGTATCCCTCGGTTAGACCACACTCGGAGCACTGTGCCCAGTTCCGGTCTCCGTTTCCTTCTGTTAGTCCGCAATCGGAGCACAGTGCATAGTTTAGGTCTCCGTATCCCTCAGTTAGACCACACTCGGAGCGCTGTGCACAGTTCCATTCTCCGTATCCCTCGGTTAGACCACACTCGGAGCACTGTGCCCAGTTCCGGTCTCCGTTTCCTTCGGTTAGTCCGCAATCGGAGCACAGTGCATAGTTAAGGTCTCCGTATCCCTCAGTTAGACCACACTCGGAGCACTGTGCACAGTTCTGGTCTCCGTATCCCTCAGTAAGACAACAGCCGGAGCACTGTCCACAGTTCCTATCTCCGTAACCCTCGGGTACACCACACTCGGAGTACTGTGCACAGTTCCTGTCTCCAAAACCCCTCGGTTAGACCGCACTCGGAGTACTGTGCACAGTTCCTGTCTCTGTATCCCCTCAGTTAGACCACGCTCGGAGCACAGTGCACAGATCCTGTCTCCGCATCCCTCGATAAGACCACACTCGGACCAACGTGCACAGTTCCTGTCTCTGTATCCCCTCGGTTAGACACACTCGGAGAACTGTGCACAGTTCCTGTCTCTGTATCCCCTCAGTTAGACCACACTCGGAGCACTGTACACAGTTCCTGTCTCTGTATCCCCTCGGTTGGACACACTCGGAGCACTGTGCCCAGTTCCTGTCTCCGTATCACTCGGTTAGACCACACTCGGAGCACTGTGCACAGTTCTGGTTTCGATATCCCTCAGTTCGACCACACTCGGAGCACTGTGCACAGTTCTGGTTTCCATATCCCTTGGTTAGACCACACTCAGAGCACTGTGCACAGTTCCGCTTTCTTTATCCCCTCAGTTAGACGACACTCGGAGCACTGTGCACAGTGCTGGTTTCCATATCCATCGGTTAGATCACACTCGGAGCACTGTGCACAGTTCCGGTCTCTTTATCCCTCAGTTAGACCAAACTCGGAGCACTGTGCATAGTTCCGGTATCTTTATCCCTTCAGTTAGACCACACTCGGAGCACTGTGCACAGTGCTGGTTTCCATATCCATCGGTTAGATCACACTCGGAGCACTGTGCAGAGTTCTGGTCTCTTTATCCCTCAGTTAGACCACACTCGGAGCACTGTGAACAGTTCTGGTCTCCGTATCCCTCAGTTAGACCACACTCGGGGCACTGTGCACAGTTCTGGTCTCCGTATCTCTCAGTTAGACCACACTCGGAGCACGGTGCACTGTCCTGTCTCCGTATCCCTCGGTTAGACCACACTCAGAGTACTGTGCACAGTTCCTGTCTCCGTATCCCTCGGTCAGACCACACTCGGAGCACCATGCACAGTTCCAGTCTCCGTATCCCTCGGTTAGACCACACTCAGAGCACTGTGCACAGTTCCTGTCTCCGTATCCCTCGGGTAGACCACACTCGGAGCACTGTGCACAGTACCTGTCTCTGTATCCCTCGGTTAGACCACACTCGGAGCACTGTGCACAGTTCCAGTCTCCGTATCCCTCGGTTAACCACACTCGGAGCACTGTGCACAGTTCTAGTCTCCAGATTCCTCGGTTAGACCACACTCGGAGCGCTGTGCACAGTTCCATTCTTCGTATCCCTCGGTTAGACCACACTCGGAGCACTGTGCCCAGTTCCGGTCTCCGTTTCCTTCTGTTAGTCCGCAATCGGAGCACAGTGCATAGTTTAGGTCTCCGTATCCCTCAGTTAGACCACACTCGGAGCGCTGTGCACAGTTCCATTCTCCGTATCCCTCGGTTAGACCACACTCGGAGCACTGTGCACAGTTCCGGTATCTTTATCCCATAAGTTAGACCACACTCGGAGCACTGTGCACAGTTCTGGTTGCCATAGCCCTCAGTTAGACCACACTCAGAGCACTGTGCACAGTTCCGGTATCTTTATCCCCTCCGTTAGACCACACTCGGAGCACTGTGCACAGTTCCTGTGTCTGTATCCCCTCAGTTAGACCACATTCGGAGCACTGTACACAGTTCCTGTCTCTGTATCACCTCGGTTGGACACACTCGGAGCACTGTGCACCGTTCCGGTCTCTATATCCCCTCAGTTAGACCACGCTCGGAGCACTGTGCACCGTTCTAATCTCCATATACCTCGGTTAGACAACACTGGGAGCACTGTGCACAGTTCCGGTCTCTGTATCCCTCAGTTAGACCACACTCGGAGAGCTGTGCACAGTTCCTGTCACTGTAACCCCTCAGTTAGACCCCACTCGGAGCACTGTGCACACTTCCTGTCGCTGTATCCCCTCAGTTAGACCACACTCAGAGCACTGTGCACATTCCTGTCTCCGTATCCCTCGGGTAGTCCACACTCGGAGCACTGTGCACAGTACCTGTCTCTGTATCCCTCGGTTAGACCACACTCGGAGCACTGTGCACAGTTCTAGTCTCCACATTCCTCAGTTAGACCACACTCGGAGCACTGTGCACAGTTCCAGTCTCAGTATCCCTCGGTTAGACCACACTCGGAGCACTGTGCACAGTTCCCGTCTCCGTATCCCTCAGTAAGACAACATCCGGAGCACTGTCCACAGTTCCTGTCTCCGAAACCCCTCGGTTAGACCGCACTCGGAGAACTGTGCACAGTTCCTGTCTCTGTATCCCCTCAGTTAGACCACGCTCGGAGCACAGTGCACAGATCCTGTCTCCGCATCCCTCGATAAGACCACACTCGGACCAACGTGCACAGTTCCTGTCTCTGTATCCCCTCGGTTAGACACACTCGGAGAACTGTGCACAGTTCCTGTCTCTGTATCCCCTCAGTTAGACCACACTCGGAGCACTGTACACAGTTCCTGTCTCTGTATCCCCTCGGTTGGACACACTCGGAGCACTGTGCCCAGTTCCTGTCTCCGTATCACTCGGTTAGACCACACTCGGAGCACTGTGCACAGTTCTGGTTTCGATATCCCTCAGTTCGACCACACTCGGAGCACTGTGCACAGTTCTGGTTTCCATATCCCTTGGTTAGACCACACTCAGAGCACTGTGCACAGTTCCGCTTTCTTTATCCCCTCAGTTAGACGACACTCGGAGCACTGTGCACAGTGCTGGTTTCCATATCCATCGGTTAGATCACACTCGGAGCACTGTGCACAGTTCCGGTCTCTTTATCCCTCAGTTAGACCAAACTCGGAGCACTGTGCATAGTTCCGGTATCTTTATCCCTTCAGTTAGACCACACTCGGAGCACTGTGCACAGTGCTGGTTTCCATATCCATCGGTTAGATCACACTCGGAGCACTGTGCAGAGTTCTGGTCTCTTTATCCCTCAGTTAGACCACACTCGGAGCACTGTGAACAGTTCTGGTCTCCGTATCCCTCAGTTAGACCACACTCGGAGCACTGTGCACAGTTCTGGTCTCCGTATCTCTCAGTTAGACCACACTCGGAGCACGGTGCACTGTCCTGTCTCCGTATCCCTCGGTTAGACCACACTCAGAGTACTGTGCACAGTTCCTGTCTCCGTATCCCTCGGTCAGACCACACTCGGAGCACCATGCACAGTTCCAGTCTCCGTATCCCTCGGTTAGACCACACTCAGAGCACTGTGCACAGTTCCTGTCTCCGTATCCCTTGGGTAGACCACACTCGGAGCACTGTGCACAGTACCTGTCTCTGTATCCTTCGGTTAGACCACACTCGGAGCACTGTGCACAGTTCCAGTCTCCGTATCCCTCGGTTAACCACACTCGGAGCACTGTGCACAGTTCTAGTCTCCAGATTCCTCGGTTAGACCACACTCGGAGCGCTGTGCACAGTTCCATTCTTCGTATCCCTCGGTTAGACCACACTCGGAGCACTGTGCCCAGTTCCGGTCTCCGTTTCCTTCTGTTAGTCCGCAATCGGAGCACAGTGCATAGTTTAGGTCTCCGTATCCCTCAGTTAGACCACACTCGGAGCGCTGTGCACAGTTCCATTCTCCGTATCCCTCGGTTAGACCACACTCGGAGCACTGTGCCCAGTTCCGGTCTCCGTTTCCTTCGGTTAGTCCGCAATCGGAGCACAGTGCATAGTTAAGGTCTCCGTATCCCTCAGTTAGACCACACTCGGAGCACTGTGCACAGTTCTGGTCTCCGTATCCCTCAGTAAGACAACAGCCGGAGCACTGTCCACAGTTCCTATCTCCGTAACCCTCGGGTACACCACACTCGGAGTACTGTGCACAGTTCCTGTCTCCAAAACCCCTCGGTTAGACCGCACTCGGAGTACTGTGCACAGTTCCTGTCTCTGTATCCCCTCAGTTAGACCACACTCGGAGCACTGTACACAGTTCCTGTCTCTGTATCCCCTCGGTTAGACACACTCGGAGCACTGTGCCCAGTTCCTGTATCCGTATCACTCGGTTAGACCACACTCGGAGCACTGTGCACAGTTCTGGTTTCGATATCCCTCGGTTCGACCACACTCGGAGCACTGTGCACAGTTCTGGTTTCCATATCCCTTGGTTAGACTACACTCAGAGCACTGTGCACAGTTCCGCTTTCTTTATCCCCTCAGTTAGACGACACTCGGAGCACTGTGCACAGTGCTGGTTTCCATATCCATCGGTTAGATCACACTCGGAGCACTGTGCACAGTTCCGGTCTCTTTATCCCTCAGTTAGACCACACTCGGAGCACTGTGCATAGTTCCGGTATCTTTATCCCTTCAGTTAGACCACACTCGGAGCACTGTGCACCGTTCCGGTATCTTTATCCCCTCGGTTAGACGACACTCGGAGCACTGTGCACAGTTCCGCTTTCTTTATCCCCTCAGTTAGACCACACTCAGAGCACTGTGCACAGTTCCTGTCTCCGTATCCCTCGGGTAGACCACACTCGGAGCACTGTGCACAGTACCTGTCTCTGTATTCCTCGGTTAGACCACACTCGGAGCACTGTGCACAGTTCCAGTCTCCGTATCCCTCGGTTAACCACACTCGGAGCACTGTGCACAGTTCTAGTCTTCACATTCCTCGGTTAGACCACACGCGGAGCGCTGTGCACAGTTCCGGTCTCCGTTTCCTTCGGTTAGTCCGCAATCGGAGCACAGTGCATAGTTAAGGTCTCCGTATCCCTCGGTTAGACACACTCGGAGCACTGTGCACAGTTCCTGTCTCTGTATCACCTCAGTTAGACCACACTCGGAGCACTGTGCATAGTTCCTGTCTCTGTATCCCCTCGGTTGGACACACTCGGAGCACTGTGCCCAGTTCTAGTCTTCACATTCCTCGGTTAGACCACACGCGGAGCGCTGTGCACAGTTCCATTCTCCGTATCCCTCGGTTAGACCACACTCGGAGCACTGTGCCCAGTTCTGGTCTCTGTATCCCCTCGGTTGGACACACTCGGAGCACTGTGCACAGTGCTGGTTTCCATATCCATCGGTTAGATCACACTCGGAGCACTGTGCACAGTTCCGGTCTCTTTATCCCTCAGTTAGACCAAACTCGGAGCACTGTGCATAGTTCCGGTATCTTTATCCCTTCAGTTAGACCACACTCGGAGCACTGTGCACAGTGCTGGTTTCCATATCCATCGGTTAGATCACACTCGGAGCACTGTGCAGAGTTCTGGTCTCTTTATCCCTCAGTTAGACCACACTCGGAGCACTGTGAACAGTTCTGGTCTCCGTATCCCTCAGTTAGACCACACTCGGAGCACTGTGCACAGTTCTGGTCTCCGTATCTCTCAGTTAGACCACACTCGGAGCACGGTGTACTGTCCTGTCTCCGTATCCCTCGGTTAGACCACACTCAGAGTACTGTGCACAGTTCCAGTCTCCGTATCCCTCGGTCAGACCACACTCGGAGCACCATGCACAGTTCCAGTCTCCGTATCCCTCGGTTAGACCACACTCAGAGCACTGTGCACAGTTCCTGTCTCCGTATCCCTTGGGTAGACCACACTCGGAGCACTGTGCACAGTACCTGTCTCTGTATCCCTCGGTTAGACCACACTCGGAGCACTGTGCACAGTTCCAGTCTCCGTATCCCTCGGTTAACCACACTCGGAGCACTGTGCACAGTTCTAGTCTCCAGATTCCTCGGTTAGACCACACTCGGAGCGCTGTGCACAGTTCCATTCTTCGTATCCCTCGGTTAGACCACACTCGGAGCACTGTGCCCAGTTCCGGTCTCCGTTTCCTTCTGTTAGTCCGCAATCGGAGCACAGTGCATAGTTTAGGTCTCCGTATCCCTCAGTTAGACCACACTCGGAGCGCTGTGCACAGTTCCATTCTCCGTATCCCTCGGTTAGACCACACTCGGAGCACTGTGCCCAGTTCCGGTCTCCGTTTCCTTCGGTTAGTCCGCAATCGGAGCACAGTGCATAGTTAAGGTCTCCGTATCCCTCAGTTAGACCACACTCGGAGCACTGTGCACAGTTCTGGTCTCCGTATCCCTCAGTAAGACAACAGCCGGAGCACTGTCCACAGTTCCTATCTCCGTAACCCTCGGGTACACCACACTCGGAGTACTGTGCACAGTTCCTGTCTCCAAAACCCCTCGGTTAGACCGCACTCGGAGTACTGTGCACAGTTCCTGTCTCTGTATCCCCTCAGTTAGACCACACTCGGAGCACTGTACACAGTTCCTGTCTCTGTATCCCCTCGGTTAGACACACTCGGAGCACTGTGCCCAGTTCCTGTCTCCGTATCACTCGGTTAGACCACACTCGGAGCACTGTGCACAGTTCTGGTTTCGATATCCCTCGGTTCGACCACACTCGGAGCACTGTGCACAGTTCTGGTTTCCATATCCCTTGGTTAGACCACACTCAGAGCACTGTTCACAGTTCCGCTTTCTTTATCCCCTCAGTTAGACGACACTCGGAGCACTGTGCACAGTGCTGGTTTCCATATCCATCGGTTAGATCACACTCGGAGCACTGTGCACAGTTCCGGTCTCTTTATCCCTCAGTTAGACCACACTCGGAGCACTGTGCATAGTTCCGGTATCTTTATCCCTTCAGTTAGACCACACTCGGAGCACTGTGCACCGTTCCGGTATCTTTATCCCCTCGGTTAGACGACACTCGGAGCACTGTGCACAGTTCCGCTTTCTTTATCCCCTCAGTTAGACCACACTCAGAGCACTGTGCACAGTTCCTGTCTCCGTATCCCTCGGGTAGACCACACTCGGAGCACTGTGCACAGTACCTGTCTCTGTATTCCTCGGTTAGACCACACTCGGAGCACTGTGCACAGTTCCAGTCTCCGTATCCCTCGGTTAACCACACTCGGAGCACTGTGCACAGTTCTAGTCTTCACATTCCTCGGTTAGACCACACGCGGAGCGCTGTGCACAGTTCCGGTCTCCGTTTCCTTCGGTTAGTCCGCAATCGGAGCACAGTGCATAGTTAAGGTCTCCGTATCCCTCGGTTAGACACACTCGGAGCACTGTGCACAGTTCCTGTCTCTGTATCACCTCAGTTAGACCACACTCGGAGCACTGTGCATAGTTCCTGTCTCTGTATCCCCTCGGTTGGACACACTCGGAGCACTGTGCCCAGTTCTAGTCTTCACATTCCTCGGTTAGACCACACGCGGAGCGCTGTGCACAGTTCCATTCTCCGTATCCCTCGGTTAGACCACACTCGGAGCACTGTGCCCAGTTCCGGTCTCTGTATCCCCTCGGTTGGACACACTCGGAGCACTGTGCACAGTGCTGGTTTCCATATCCATCGGTTAGATCACACTCGGAGCACTGTGCACAGTTCCGGTCTCTTTATCCCTCAGTTAGACCAAACTCGGAGCACTGTGCATAGTTCCGGTATCTTTATCCCTTCAGTTAGACCACACTCGGAGCACTGTGCACAGTGCTGGTTTCCATATCCATCGGTTAGATCACACTCGGAGCACTGTGCAGAGTTCTGGTCTCTTTATCCCTCAGTTAGACCACACTCGGAGCACTGTGAACAGTTCTGGTCTCCGTATCCCTCAGTTAGACCACACTCGGAGCACTGTGCACAGTTCTGGTTTCCATATCCATCGGTTAGATCACACTCGGAGCACCATGCACAGTTCCAGTCTCCGTATCCCTCGGTTAGACCACACTCAGAGTACTGTGCACAGTTCCTGTCTCCGTATCCCTCGGTCAGACCACACTCGGAGCACCATGCACAGTTCCAGTCTCCGTATCCCTCGGTTAGACCACACTCAGAGCACTGTGCACAGTTCCTGTCTCCGTATCCCTTGGGTAGACCACACTCGGAGCACTGTGCACAGTACCTGTCTCTGTATCCTTCGGTTAGACCACACTCGGAGCACTGTGCACAGTTCCAGTCTCCGTATCCCTCGGTTAACCACACTCGGAGCTCTGTGCACAGTTCTAGTCTCCAGATTCCTCGGTTAGACCACACTCGGAGCGCTGTGCACAGTTCCATTCTTCGTATCCCTCGGTTAGACCACACTCGGAGCACTGTGCCCAGTTCCGGTCTCCGTTTCCTTCTGTTAGTCCGCAATCGGAGCACAGTGCATAGTTTAGGTCTCCGTATCCCTCAGTTAGACCACACTCGGAGCGCTGTGCACAGTTCCATTCTCCGTATCCCTCGGTTAGACCACACTCGGAGCACTGTGCCCAGTTCCGGTCTCCGTTTCCTTCGGTTAGTCCGCAATCGGAGCACAGTGCATAGTTAAGGTCTCCGTATCCCTCAGTTAGACCACACTCGGAGCACTGTGCGCAGTTCTGGTCTCCGTATCCCTCAGTAAGACAACAGCCGGAGCACTGTCCACAGTTCCTATCTCCGTAACCCTCGGGTACACCACACTCGGAGTACTGTGCACAGTTCCTGTCTCCAAAACCCCTCGGTTAGACCGCACTCGGAGTACTGTGCACAGTTCCTGTCTCTGTATCCCCTCAGTTAGACCACACTCGGAGCACTGTACACAGTTCCTGTCTCTGTATCCCCTCGGTTAGACACACTCGGAGCACTGTGCCCAGTTCCTGTCTCCGTATCACTCGGTTAGACCACACTCGGAGCACTGTGCACAGTTCTGGTTTCGATATCCCTCGGTTCGACCACACTCGGAGCACTGTGCACAGTTCTGGTTTCCATATCCCTTGGTTAGACTACACTCAGAGCACTGTGCACAGTTCCGCTTTCTTTATCCCCTCAGTTAGACGACACTCGGAGCACTGTGCACAGTGCTGGTTTCCATATCCATCGGTTAGATCACACTCGGAGCACTGTGCACAGTTCCGGTCTCTTTATCCCTCAGTTAGACCACACTCGGAGCACTGTGCATAGTTCCGGTATCTTTATCCCTTCAGTTAGACCACACTCGGAGCACTGTGCACCGTTCCGGTATCTTTATCCCCTCGGTTAGACGACACTCGGAGCACTGTGCACAGTTCCGCTTTCTTTATCCCCTCAGTTAGACCACACTCAGAGCACTGTGCACAGTTCCTGTCTCCGTATCCCTCGGGTAGACCACACTCGGAGCACTGTGCACAGTACCTGTCTCTGTATTCCTCGGTTAGACCACACTCGGAGCACTGTGCACAGTTCCAGTCTCCGTATCCCTCGGTTAACCACACTCGGAGCACTGTGCACAGTTCTAGTCTTCACATTCCTCGGTTAGACCACACGCGGAGCGCTGTGCACAGTTCCGGTCTCCGTTTCCTTCGGTTAGTCCGCAATCGGAGCACAGTGCATAGTTAAGGTCTCCGTATCCCTCGGTTAGACACACTCGGAGCACTGTGCACAGTTCCTGTCTCTGTATCACCTCAGTTAGACCACACTCGGAGCACTGTGCATAGTTCCTGTCTCTGTATCCCCTCGGTTGGACACACTCGGAGCACTGTGCCCAGTTCTAGTCTTCACATTCCTCGGTTAGACCACACGCGGAGCGCTGTGCACAGTTCCATTCTCCGTATCCCTCGGTTAGACCACACTCGGAGCACTGTGCCCAGTTCCGGTCTCTGTATCCCCTCGGTTGGACACACTCGGAGCACTGTGCACAGTGCTGGTTTCCATATCCATCGGTTAGATCACACTCGGAGCACTGTGCACAGTTCCGGTCTCTTTATCCCTCAGTTAGACCAAACTCGGAGCACTGTGCATAGTTCCGGTATCTTTATCCCTTCAGTTAGACCACACTCGGAGCACTGTGCACAGTGCTGGTTTCCATATCCATCGGTTAGATCACACTCGGAGCACTGTGCAGAGTTCTGGTCTCTTTATCCCTCAGTTAGACCACACTCGGAGCACTGTGAACAGTTCTGGTCTCCGTATCCCTCAGTTAGACCACACTCGGAGCACTGTGCACAGTTCTGGTTTCCATATCCATCGGTTAGATCACACTCGGAGCACCATGCACAGTTCCAGTCTCCGTATCCCTCGGTTAGACCACACTCAGAGCACTGTGCACAGTACCTGTCTCTGTATCCCTCGGTTAACCACACTCGGAGCACTGTGCACAGTTCTAGTCTCCAGATTCCTCGGTTAGACCACACTCGGAGCGCTGTGCACAGTTCCATTCTTCGTATCCCTCGGTTAGACCACACTCGGAGCACTGTGCCCAGTTCCGGTCTCCGTTTCCTTCTGTTAGTCCGCAATCGGAGCACAGTGCATAGTTTAGGTCTCCGTATCCCTCAGTTAGACCACACTCGGAGCACTGTGCACAGTTCTGGTTTCCATATCCATCGGTTAGATCACACTCGGAGCACCATGCACAGTTCCAGTCTCCGTATCCCTCGGTTAGACCACACTCAGAGCACTGTGCACAGTTCCTGTCTCCGTATCCCTTGGGTAGACCACACTCGGAGCACTGTGCACAGTACCTGTCTCTGTATCCCTCGGTTAGACCACACTCGGAGCACTGTGCACAGTTCCAGTCTCCGTATCCCTCGGTTAACCACACTCGGAGCACTGTGCACAGTTCTAGTCTCCAGATTCCTCGGTTAGACCACACTCGGAGCGCTGTGCACAGTTCCATTCTTCGTATCCCTCGGTTAGACCACACTCGGAGCACTGTGCCCAGTTCCGGTCTCCGTTTCCTTCTGTTAGTCCGCAATCGGAGCACAGTGCATAGTTTAGGTCTCCGTATCCCTCAGTTAGACCACACTCGGAGCGCTGTGCACAGTTCCATTCTCCGTATCCCTCGGTTAGACCACACTCGGAGCACTGTGCACAGTTCCGGTATCTTTATCCCATAAGTTAGACCACACTCGGAGCACTGTGCACAGTTCTGGTTGCCATAGCCCTCAGTCAGACCACACTCAGAGCACTGTGCACAGTTCCGGTATCTTTATCCCCTCAGTTAGACCACACTCGGAGCACTGTGCACAGTTCCTGTGTCTGTATCCCCTCAGTTAGACCACATTCGGAGCACTGTACACAGTTCCTGTCTCTGTATCACCTCGGTTGGACACACTCGGAGCACTGTGCACCGTTCCGGTCTCTATATCCCCTCAGTTAGACCACGCTCGGAGCACTGTGCACCGTTCTAATCTCCATATACCTCGGTTAGACAACACTCGGAGCACTGTGCACAGTTCCGGTCTCTGTATCCCTCAGTTAGACCACACTCGGAGAGCTGTGCACAGTTCCTGTCACTGTAACCCCTCAGTTAGACCCCACTCGGAGCACTGTGCACACTTCCTGTCGCTGTATCCCCTCAGTTAGACCACACTCAGAGCACTGTGCACATTCCTGTCTCCGTATCCCTCGGGTAGTCCACACTCGGAGCACTGTGCACAGTACCTGTCTCTGTATCCCTCGGTTAGACCACACTCGGAGCACTGTGCACAGTTCCTGTCTCCGTATCCCTCAGTTAGACCACACTCGGAGCACTGTGCACAGTTCCAGTCTCCGTATCCCTCGGTTAACCACACTCGGAGCACTGTGCACAGTTCTAGTCTCCACATTCCTCGGTTAGACCACACTTGGAGCACTGTGCACAGTTCCATTCTCCGTCTCCCTCGGTTAGACCACACTCGGAGCACTGTGCACAGTTCCCGTCTCCGTATCCCTCAGTAAGACAACATCCGGAGCACTGTCCACAGTTCCTGTCTCCGAAACCCCTCGGTTAGACCGCACTCGGAGAACTGTGCACAGTTCCTGTCTCTGTATCCCCTCAGTTAGACCACGCTCGGAGCACAGTGCACAGATCCTGTCTCCGCATCCCTCGATAAGACCACACTCGGACCAACGTGCACAGTTCCTGTCTCTGTATCCCCTCGGTTAGACACACTCGGAGAACTGTGCACAGTTCCTGTCTCTGTATCCCCTCAGTTAGACCACACTCGGAGCACTGTACACAGTTCCTGTCTCTGTATCCCCTCGGTTGGACACACTCGGAGCACTGTGCCCAGTTCCTGTCTCCGTATCACTCGGTTAGACCACACTCGGAGCACTGTGCACAGTTCTGGTTTCGATATCCCTCAGTTCGACCACACTCGGAGCACTGTGCACAGTTCTGGTTTCCATATCCCTTGGTTAGACCACACTCAGAGCACTGTGCACAGTTCCGCTTTCTTTATCCCCTCAGTTAGACGACACTCGGAGCACTGTGCACAGTGCTGGTTTCCATATCCATCGGTTAGATCACACTCGGAGCACTGTGCACAGTTCCGGTCTCTTTATCCCTCAGTTAGACCAAACTTGGAGCACTGTGCATAGTTCCGGTATCTTTATCCCTTCAGTTAGAACACACTCGGAGCACTGTGCACAGTGCTGGTTTCCATATCCATCGGTTAGATCACACTCGGAGCACTGTGCAGAGTTCTGGTCTCTTTATCCCTCAGTTAGACCACACTCGGAGCACTGTGAACAGTTCTGGTCTCCGTATCCCTCAGTTAGACCACACTCGGAGCACTGTGCACAGTTCTGGTCTCCGTATCTCTCAGTTAGACCACACTCGGAGCACGGTGCACTGTCCTGTCTCCGTATCCCTCGGTTAGACCACACTCAGAGTACTGTGCACAGTTCCTGTCTCCGTATCCCTCGGTCAGACCACACTCGGAGCACCATGCACAGTTCCAGTCTCCGTATCCCTCGGTTAGACCACACTCAGAGCACTGTGCACAGTTCCTGTCTCCGTATCCCTTGGGTAGACCACACTCGGAGCACTGTGCACAGTACCTGTCTCTGTATCCCTCGGTTAGACCACACTCGGAGCACTGTGCACAGTTCCAGTCTCTGTATCCCTCGGTTAGACCACACTCGGAGCACTGTGCACAGTTCCAGTCTCCGTATCCCTCGGTTAACCACACTCGGAGCACTGTGCACAGTTCTAGTCTCCAGATTCCTCGGTTAGACCACACTCGGAGTGCTGTGCACAGTTCCATTCTTCGTATCCCTCGGTTAGACCACACTCGGAGCACTGTGCCCAGTTCCGGTCTCCGTTTCCTTCTGTTAGTCCGCAATCGGAGCACAGTGCATAGTTTAGGTCTCCGTATCCCTCAGTTAGACCACACTCGGAGCGCTGTGCACAGTTCCATTCTCCGTATCCCTCGGTTAGACCACACTCGGAGCACTGTGCCCAGTTCCGGTCTCCGTTTCCTTCTGTTAGTCCGCAATCGGAGCACAGTGCATAGTTAAGGTCTCCGTATCCCTCAGTTAGACCACACTCGGAGCACTGTGCGCAGTTCTGGTCTCCGTATCCCTCAGTAAGACAACAGCCGGAGCACTGTCCACAGTTCCTATCTCCGTAACCCTCGGGTACACCACACTCGGAGTACTGTGCACAGTTCCTGTCTCCAAAACCCCTCGGTTAGACCGCACTCGGAGTACTGTGCACAGTTCCTGTCTCTGTATCCCCTCAGTTAGACCACACTCGGAGCACTGTACACAGTTCCTGTCTCTGTATCCCCTCGGTTAGACACACTCGGAGCACTGTGCCCAGTTCCTGTCTCCGTATCACTCGGTTAGACCACACTCGGAGCACTGTGCACAGTTCTGGTTTCGATATCCCTCGGTTCGACCACACTCGGAGCACTGTGCACAGTTCTGGTTTCCATATCCCTTGGTTAGACTACACTCAGAGCACTGTGCACAGTTCCGCTTTCTTTATCCCCTCAGTTAGACGACACTCGGAGCACTGTGCACAGTGCTGGTTTCCATATCCATCGGTTAGATCACACTCGGAGTACTGTGCACAGTTCCGGTCTCTTTATCCCTCAGTTAGACCACACTCGGAGCACTGTGCATAGTTCCGGTATCTTTATCCCTTCAGTTAGACCACACTCGGAGCACTGTGCACCGTTCCGGTATCTTTATCCCCTCGGTTAGACGACACTCGGAGCACTGTGCACAGTTCCGCTTTCTTTATCCCCTCAGTTAGACCACACTCAGAGAACTGTGCACAGTTCCTGTCTCCGTATCCCTCGGGTAGACCACACTCGGAGCACTGTGCACAGTACCTGTCTCTGTATTCCTCGGTTAGACCACACTCGGAGCACTGTGCACAGTTCCAGTCTCCGTATCCCTCGGTTAACCACACTCGGAGCACTGTGCACAGTTCTAGTCTTCACATTCCTCGGTTAGACCACACGCGGAGCGCTGTGCACAGTTCCGGTCTCCGTTTCCTTCGGTTAGTCCGCAATCGGAGCACAGTGCATAGTTAAGGTCTCCGTATCCCTCGGTTAGACACACTCGGAGCACTGTGCACAGTTCCTGTCTCTTATCACCTCAGTTAGACCACACTCGGAGCACTGTGCATAGTTCCTGTCTCTGTATCCCCTCGGTTGGACACACTCGGAGCACTGTGCACAGTTCTAGTCTTCACATTCCTCGGTTAGACCACACGCGGAGCGCTGTGCACAGTTCCATTCTCCGTATCCCTCGGTTAGACCACACTCGGAGCACTGTGCCCAGTTCCGGTCTCTGTATCCCCTCGGTTGGACACACTCGGAGCACTGTGCACAGTGCTGGTTTCCATATCCATCGGTTAGATCACACTCGGAGCACTGTGCACAGTTCCGGTCTCTTTATCCCTCAGTTAGACCAAACTCGGAGCACTGTGCACAGTGCTGGTTTCCATATCCATCGGTTAGATCACACTCGGAGCACTGTGCAGAGTTCTGGTCTCTTTATCCCTCAGTTAGACCACACTCGGAGCACTGTGAACAGTTCTGGTCTCCGTATCCCTCAGTTAGACCACACTCGGAGCACTGTGCACAGTTCTGGTCTCCGTATCTCTCAGTTAGACCACACTCGGAGCACGGTGCACTGTCCTGTCTCCGTATCCCTCGGTTAGACCACACTCAGAGTACTGTGCACAGTTCCAGTCTCCGTATCCCTCGGTCAGACCACACTCGGAGCACCATGCACAGTTCCAGTCTCCGTATCCCTCGGTTAGACCACACTCAGAGCACTGTGCACAGTTCCTGTCTCCGTATCCCTTGGGTAGACCACACTCGGAGCACTGTGCACAGTACCTGTCTCTGTATCCCTCGGTTAGACCACACTCGGAGCACTGTGCACAGTTCCAGTCTCCGTATCCCTCGGTTAACCACACTCGGAGCACTGTGCACAGTTCTAGTCTCCAGATTCCTCGGTTAGACCACACTCGGAGCGCTGTGCACAGTTCCATTCTTCGTATCCCTCGGTTAGACCACACTCGGAGCACTGTGCCCAGTTCCGGTCTCCGTTTCCTTCTGTTAGTCCGCAATCGGAGCACAGTGCATAGTTTAGGTCTCCGTATCCCTCAGTTAGACCACACTCGGAGCGCTGTGCACAGTTCCATTCTCTGTATCCCTCGGTTAGACCACACTCGGAGCACTGTGCCCAGTTCCGGTCTCCGTTTCCTTCTGTTAGTCCGCAATCGGAGCACAGTGCATAGTTAAGGTCTCCGTATCCCTCAGTTAGACCACACTCGGAGCACTGTGCACAGTTCTGGTCTCCGTATCCCTCAGTAAGACAACAGCCGGAGCACTGTCCACAGTTCCTATCTCCGTAACCCTCGGGTACACCACACTCGGAGTACTGTGCACAGTTCCTGTCTCCAAAACCCCTCGGTTAGACCGCACTCGGAGTACTGTGCACAGTTCCTGTCTCTGTATCCCCTCAGTTAGACCACACTCGGAGCACTGTACATAGTTCCTGTCTCTGTATCCCCTCGGTTAGACACACTCGGAGCACTGTGCCCAGTTCCTGTCTCCGTATCACTCGGTTAGACCACACTCGGAGCACTGTGCACAGTTCTGGTTTCGATATCCCTCGGTTCGACCACACTCGGAGCACTGTGCACAGTTCTGGTTTCCATATCCCTTGGTTAGACTACACTCAGAGCACTGTGCACAGTTCCGCTTTCTTTATCCCCTCAGTTAGACGACACTCGGAGCACTGTGCACAGTGCTGGTTTCCATATCCATCGGTTAGATCACACTCGGAGCACTGTGCACAGTTCCGGTCTCTTTATCCCTCAGTTAGACCACACTCGGAGCACTGTGCATAGTTCCGGTATCTTTATCCCTTCAGTTAGACCACACTCGGAGCACTGTGCACCGTTCCGGTATCTTTATCCCCTCGGTTAGACGACACTCGGAGCACTGTGCACAGTTCCGCTTTCTTTATCCCCTCAGTTAGACCACACTCAGAGCACAGTGCACAGTTCCTGTCTCCGTATCCCTCGGGTAGACCACACTCGGAGCACTGTGCACAGTACCTGTCTCTGTATTCCTCGGTTAGACCACACTCGGAGCACTGTGCACAGTTCCAGTCTCCGTATCCCTCGGTTAACCACACTCGGAGCACTGTGCACAGTTCTAGTCTTCACATTCCTCGGTTAGACCACACGCGGAGCGCTGTGCACAGTTCCGGTCTCCGTTTCCTTCGGTTAGTCCGCAATCGGAGCACAGTGCATAGTTAAGGTCTCCGTATCCCTCGGTTAGACACACTCGGAGCACTGTGCACAGTTCCTGTCTCTGTATCACTCGGTTAGACCACACTCGGAGAACTGTGCACAGTTCTGGTTTCGATATCCCTCGGTTCGACCACACTCGGAGCACTGTGCACAGTTCTGGTTTCCATAACCCTCGGTTAGACCACACTCGGAGCACTGTGCACAGTTCCTGTCTCCGTATCCCTCGGTTAGACCGCACTCGGAGCACTGTGCACAGTTCCTGTCTCCTTATCCCTGAGTTAGACCACTCTCGGAGCACTGGGCACAGTTCAAGTCTCCGCATCTCCCGGATAGACCACACTCGGAGCACTGTGCACAGTTCCGGTATCTTTAACCCCTCATTTAGACCACACTCGGAGCACTGTGCACAGTTCCGGTATCTTTATCCCCTCGGTTAGACGACACTCGGAGCACTGTGCACAGTGCTGGTTTCCATATCCCTCAGTTAGACCACACTCAGAGCACTGTGAACAGTTCTGGTCTCCGTATCTCTCAGTTAGACCACACTCGGAGCACGGTGCACAGTCCTGTCTCCGTATCCCTCGGTTAGACCACACTCAGAGCACTGTGCACAGTTCCAGTCACCGTATCCCTCGGTCAGACCACACTCGGAGCACTGTGCACAGTTCTGGTCTCCGTATCCCTCGGTTAGACCACACTCGGAGCACTGTGCACAGTTCCTGTCTCTGTATCCCTCTGTTAGACCACACTCGGAGCACTGTGCACAGTTCCAGTCTCCGTATCCCTCGGTTATCCACACTCGGAGCACTGTGCACAGTTCCTGTCTCCGTATCCCTCGGTTAGACCACATTCGGAGCACTGTACACAGTTCCTGTCTCCGTGTCCCTCGGTTAGACCACACTCGGATCACTGTGCTCAGTTCCTGTCTCCGTATCCCTCGGTTAGACCACACTCGGAGCACTGTGCTCAGTTCCTGTCTCCGTATCCCTCGGTTATCCACACTCGGAGCACTGTGCACAGTTCCGCTTTCTGTATACCTGGTTAGACCACACTCTGATCTCTGTGAACATAAGAACATAAGACTCTCATTCCGTCCTCAGCTCCAATTTCCCACCCTCTCCCCATAACGTTTCACCCCGTTGCTAATGAAAAGTCTGTCTATCTCCTCCTTAAATTTATTCAGCACCCGGCATCCACTGCACTGTGAGGTAGTGAATTCCACAGATTCACGGCCCTTAGAGAAAAGTAATTTCTCCTCATCTCTGATTTAAATCTACCGCCTCTTAGACTAAGACTATGGCCTCTCGTTCTAGGAGACAGCTCTGATCTCAATATCCCTCGGTCAGACTACACTCGGAGCACAGTGCATAGTTGTAGTCTCCATATCCCTCAGTGAGATCACACTCGGAGTATTGTACATATTTCTATTCACCATATCCCTTGGTTAGACCACACTTGGAGTACTGTGCACAGACCTGGTCTCCGTATCCCTCAGTTAGACCACACTTGGAGCACTGTGCACAGTTCCAGTCACCGTATCCCTTGGTCAGACTACATTAGGAGCACTGTGCACAGTTCTGGTCTCCATATCTCTCTGTTAGACCACACTCGGAGCACTGTGAACATTCCTGTATCCGTATCCATCCGTTAGACCACACTCCGCGCACAGTGCACAGACCTGTCTCCGTTTCCCTCAGTTAGACCACACTCGGAGCACATGCACAGTTCTGGTCTCCATATCCCGTGGTTAGACCGCACATAGAGCACTGTGCACAGTTCCTGTCTCCATGTACCTAGCTAAGACCCCACTCGGAGCACTGTGCACAGTTCCTGTCTCCGTATCCCTCTGTTAGACCCCACTCGGAGCACAGTGAACACTTCCTGTCTCTGTTTCCTGCGGTTAGACCACACTCGGAGCACTGTGCACAGTTCCGGTATTCATATCCCTTGGTTAGACCACACTCGGATCACTGTGCACATTCCTGTCTCTTATCCCTCGGTTAGTCAACACTCGGATCACTGTGCACAGTTCCTGTCTCTGTATGCCTCTGTTAGACCACACTCGGAGCACTGTGCACAGTTCGGCTCTCTGTATCCCCTCAGTTAGACTACACTCGGAGCACTGTGCACAGTTCCTGTCTCCGTATCCCTCAGTTAGACCACACGGAGCACTGTGCTCAGTTCCGGTCTCCTTTTCCCTCGGTGAGACCACACTCGGAGCACTGTGCTCAGTTCCGGTCTCCTTTTCCCTCGGTTAGTCCACACTCGGAGCACTGTGCCCAGTTCCTGTCTCCCTATCCCTCGGTTAGACCACACTCGGAGCACTGTGCCCAGTTCCTGTCTCCGTATCACTCGGCTGGACCACACTCGGAGCACTGTGCCCACTTCCTGTCTCCGTATCCCTCGGTTTGACCACACTCGGAGCACTGTGCTCAGTTCCGGTCTCTGTATCCCTCGGTTAGACCACACTCGGAGAACTGTGCACAGTTCCTGTCTCCGTATCCCTCGTTTAGAGCACACTCGGAGCACTGTGCCCAGTTCCTGTCTCCGTATCACTCGGTTAGACCACACTCGGAGCACTGTGCACAGTTCTGGTTTCCATATCCCTCGGTTAGACCACACTTGGAGCACTGTGCACAGTTCCGGTATCTTTATCCCATAAGTTAGACCACACTCGGAGCACTGTGCACAGTTCTGGTTTCCATATCCCTCGGTTAGACCACACTCAGAGCACTGTGCACAGTTCCGGTATCTTTATCCCCTCAGTTAGACCACACTCGGAGCACTGTGCACAGTTCCGGTATCTTTATCCCCTCGGTTAGACCACACTCGGAGCACTGTGCACAGTTCCTGTCGCTGTATCCCCTCACTTAGACCACACTCGGAGCACTGTGCACAGTTCCTGTCTCCCTATCCCTCGGGTAGACCACACTCGGAGCACTGTGCACAGTACCTGTCTCTGTATCCGTCGGTTAGACCACACTCAGAGCACTGTGCCCAGTTCCTGTCTCCGTATCCCTCGGTTAGACCACACTCGGAGCACTGTGCCCAGTTCCTGTCTCCGTATCACTCGGCTGGACCACACTCGGAGCACTGTGCCCAATTCCTGTCTCCGTATCCCTCGGTTTGACCACACTCGGAGCACTGTGCTCAGTTCCGGTCTCTGTATCCCTCGGTTAGACCACACTCGGAGCACTGTGCACAGTTCCTGTCTCCGTATCCCTCGTTTAGAGCACACTCGGAGCACTGTGCCCAGTTCCTGTCTCTGTATCACTCGGTTAGACCACACTCGGAGCACTGTGCACAGTTCTGTTTTCCATATCCCTCGGTTAGACCACACTTGGAGCACTGTGCACAGTTCCGGTATCTTTATCCCATAAGTTAGACCACACTCGGAGCACTGTGCACAGTTCTGGTTTCCATATCCCTCGGTTAGACCACACTCAGAGCACTGTACACAGTTCCGGTATCTTTATCCCCTCAGATAGACCACACTCGGAGAACTGTGCACAGTTCCTGTCTCCGTATCCCTCGTTTAGAGCACACTCGGCACACTGTGCCCAGTTCCTGTCTCCGTATCACTCGGTTAGACAACACTCGGAGCACTGTGCACAGTTCCATTCTCCGTATCCCTCGGTTATCC
The DNA here is from genome assembly GCA_026770705.1 of Isurus oxyrinchus. NCBI lineage: Eukaryota > Metazoa > Chordata > Chondrichthyes > Lamniformes > Lamnidae > Isurus > Isurus oxyrinchus. The sequence goes on along the minus strand of JANJGN010000699.1, from coordinate 29,738 downwards.
ACACTCGAAGCAATGCGCACTGTTCCGCTTTCTGTATCCCGTGGTTAGACAACTCTGAGCTCTGTGAACATAAGCACATAAGATTCTCATTCCATCCTCAGCTCCAATTTCCCACCCTCTCCCCATAACCTTTCACCCCGTTGCTGATTAAAAATCTGTCTATCTCCTCCTTATCTTTATTCAGCACCCGGCATCCACTGCACTGTGAGGTAGTGAATTCCACAGATTCACGGCCCTTAGAGAAAAGTAATTTCTCCTCATCTCTGATTTAAATCTACCGCCTCTTAGACTAAGACTATGGCCTCTCGTTCTAGGAGACAGCTCTGATCTCAATATCCCTCGGTCAGACTACACTCGGAGCACAGTGCATAGTTGTAGTCTCCATATCCCTCAGTGAGATCACACTCGGAGTATTGTACATATTTCTATTCACCATATCCCTTGGTTAGACCACACTTGGAGTACTGTGCACAGACCTGGTCTCCGTATCCCTCAGTTAGACCACACTTGGAGCACTGTGCACAGTTCCAGTCACCGTATCCCTTGGTCAGACTACATTAGGAGCACTGTGCACAGTTCTGGTCTCCATATCTCTCTGTTAGACCACACTCGGAGCACTGTGAACATTCCTGTATCCGTATCCATCCGTTAGACCACACTCCGCGCACAGTGCACAGACCTGTCTCCGTTTCCCTCAGTTAGACCACACTCGGAGCACATGCACAGTTCTGGTCTCCATATCCCGTGGTTAGACCGCACATAGAGCACTGTGCACAGTTCCTGTCTCCATGTACCTAGCTAAGACCCCACTCGGAGCACTGTGCACAGTTCCTGTCTCCGTATCCCTCTGTTAGACCCCACTCGGAGCACAGTGAACACTTCCTGTCTCTGTTTCCTGCGGTTAGACCACACTCGGAGCACTGTGCACAGTTCCGGTATTCATATCCCTTGGTTAGACCACACTCGGATCACTGTGCACATTCCTGTCTCTTATCCCTCGGTTAGTCAACACTCGGATCACTGTGCACAGTTCCTGTCTCTGTATGCCTCTGTTAGACCACACTCGGAGCACTGTGCACAGTTCGGCTCTCTGTATCCCCTCAGTTAGACTACACTCGGAGCACTGTGCACAGTTCCTGTCTCCGTATCCCTCAGTTAGACCACACGGAGCACTGTGCTCAGTTCCGGTCTCCTTTTCCCTCGGTGAGACCACACTCGGAGCACTGTGCTCAGTTCCGGTCTCCTTTTCCCTCGGTTAGTCCACACTCGGAGCACTGTGCCCAGTTCCTGTCTCCCTATCCCTCGGTTAGACCACACTCGGAGCACTGTGCCCAGTTCCTGTCTCCGTATCACTCGGCTGGACCACACTCGGAGCACTGTGCCCACTTCCTGTCTCCGTATCCCTCGGTTTGACCACACTCGGAGCACTGTGCTCAGTTCCGGTCTCTGTATCCCTCGGTTAGACCACACTCGGAGAACTGTGCACAGTTCCTGTCTCCGTATCCCTCGTTTAGAGCACACTCGGAGCACTGTGCCCAGTTCCTGTCTCCGTATCACTCGGTTAGACCACACTCGGAGCACTGTGCACAGTTCTGGTTTCCATATCCCTCGGTTAGACCACACTTGGAGCACTGTGCACAGTTCCGGTATCTTTATCCCATAAGTTAGACCACACTCGGAGCACTGTGCACAGTTCTGGTTTCCATATCCCTCGGTTAGACCACACTCAGAGCACTGTGCACAGTTCCGGTATCTTTATCCCCTCAGTTAGACCACACTCGGAGCACTGTGCACAGTTCCGGTATCTTTATCCCCTCGGTTAGACCACACTCGGAGCACTGTGCACAGTTCCTGTCGCTGTATCCCCTCACTTAGACCACACTCGGAGCACTGTGCACAGTTCCTGTCTCCCTATCCCTCGGGTAGACCACACTCGGAGCACTGTGCACAGTACCTGTCTCTGTATCCGTCGGTTAGACCACACTCAGAGCACTGTGCCCAGTTCCTGTCTCCGTATCCCTCGGTTAGACCACACTCGGAGCACTGTGCCCAGTTCCTGTCTCCGTATCACTCGGCTGGACCACACTCGGAGCACTGTGCCCAATTCCTGTCTCCGTATCCCTCGGTTTGACCACACTCGGAGCACTGTGCTCAGTTCCGGTCTCTGTATCCCTCGGTTAGACCACACTCGGAGCACTGTGCACAGTTCCTGTCTCCGTATCCCTCGTTTAGAGCACACTCGGAGCACTGTGCCCAGTTCCTGTCTCTGTATCACTCGGTTAGACCACACTCGGAGCACTGTGCACAGTTCTGTTTTCCATATCCCTCGGTTAGACCACACTTGGAGCACTGTGCACAGTTCCGGTATCTTTATCCCATAAGTTAGACCACACTCGGAGCACTGTGCACAGTTCTGGTTTCCATATCCCTCGGTTAGACCACACTCAGAGCACTGTACACAGTTCCGGTATCTTTATCCCCTCAGATAGACCACACTCGGAGAACTGTGCACAGTTCCTGTCTCCGTATCCCTCGTTTAGAGCACACTCGGCACACTGTGCCCAGTTCCTGTCTCCGTATCACTCGGTTAGACAACACTCGGAGCACTGTGCACAGTTCTGGTTTCCATATCCCTCGGTTAGACCACACTTGGAGCACTGTGCACAGTTCCGGTATCTTTATCCCATAAGTTAGACCACACTCGGAGCACTGTGCACAGTTCTGGTTTCCATATCCCTCGGTTAGACCACACTCAGAGCACTGTGCACACTTCCGGTATCTTTATCCCCTCAGTTAGACCACACTCGGAGCACTGTGCACAGTTCCGGTATCTTTATCCCCTCGGTTAGACCACACTCGGAGCACTGTGCCCAGTTCCTGTCTCCGTATCCCTCGGTTAGACCACACTCGGAGCACTGTGCCCAGTTCCTGTCTCCGTATCACTCGGCTGGACCACACGCGGAGCACTGTGCCCAGTTCCTGTCTCCGTATCCCTCGGTTTGACCACACTCGGAGCACTGTGCTCAGTTCCGGTCTCTGTATCCCTCGGTTAGACCACACTCGGAGCACTGTGCACAGTTCCTGTCTCCGTATCCCTCGTTTAGAGCACACTCGGAGCACTGTGCCCAGTTCCTGTCTCCGTATCACTCGGTTAGACCACACTCGGAGCACTGTGCACAGTTCTGTTTTCCATATCCCTCGGTTAGACCACACTTGGAGCACTGTGCACAGTTCCGGTATCTTTATCCCATAAATTAGACCACACTCGGAGCACTGTGCACAGTTCTGGTTTCCATATCCCTCGGTTAGACCACACTCAGAGCACTGTGCACACTTCCGGTATCTTTATCCCCTCAGATAGACCACACTCGGAGCACTGTGCACAGTTCCGGTATCTTTATCCCCTCGGTTAGACCACACTCGGAGCACTGTGCACAGTTCCTGTCGCTGTATCCCCTCAGTTAGACCACACTCGGAGCACTGTGCACAGTTCCTGTCTCCCTATCCCTCGGGTAGACCACACTCGGAGCACTGTGCACAGTACCTGTCTCTGTATCCGTCGGTTTGACCACACTCGGAGCACTGTGCACAGTTCCTGTCTCCCTATCCCTCGGGTAGACCACACTCGGAGCACTGTGCACAGTACCTGTCTCTGTATCCGTCGGTTAGACCACACTCGGAGCACTGTGCACAGTTCCGGTCTCCGTATCCCTCGGTTAACCACACTCGGAGCACCGTGCACAGTTCCGCTTTCTCTATCCCTCAGTTAGACCACACTCTGATCTCTGTGAACATAAGAACATAAGATTCTCATTCTGGTCTCAACTCCAATTTCCCACCCTCTCCCCAGAACCTTTCACCCCGTTGCTAATTAAAAATCTGTCTATCTCCTCCTTAAATTTATTCAGCACCCGGCATCCACTGCACTGTGAGGTAGTGAATTCCACAGATTCACGGCCCTTTGTGAAAAGTAATTTCTCCTCATCTCTGATTTAAATCTACCACCTCTTAGACTAAGACTATGGCCACTCGTTCTAGGAGACAGCTCTGATCTCCATATCCCTCGGTCAGACTACACTCGGAGCACAGTGCATAGTTGTCGTCTCCATATCCCTCAGTGAGATCACACTCGGAGTATTGTGCATATTTCTATTCACCATATCCCTTGGTTAGACCACACGCAGAGCAGTGTGCACAGTTCCGGTATCTTTATCCCCTCAGTTAGACCACACTCGGAGCACCGTGCACAGTTCCGGTATCTTTATCCCCTCGGTTAGACCACACTCGGAGCACTGTGCACAGTTCTGGTTTCCATCTCCATCGGTTAGATCACACTCGGAGCACTGTGCACAGTTCCGGTATCTTTATCCCTCAGTTAGAGCACACTCGGAGCACTGTGCACAGTTCCGGTCTCCGTATCCCTCAGTTAGACCACACTCGGAGCACTGTTTACAGTTCCTGTCGCTGTATCCCCTCAGTTAGACCACACTCAGAGCAATGTGCACAGTTCCTGTCTCCATATCCCTCGGGTAGACCACACTCGGAGCAATGTGCACAGTACCTGTCTCTGTATCCCTCGGTTAGACCACACTCCGAGCACTGTGCACAGTTCTGGTCTCCGTATCCCTCGGTTAACCACACTCAGAGCACTGTGCACAGTTCTAGTCTCCACATTCCTCGGTTAGACCACACTCGGAGCACTATGCACAGTTCCATTCTCCGTATCCCTCGGTTAGACCACACTCGGCGCACTGTGCCCAGTTCCGGTCTCCGTTTCCTTCGGTTAGTCCGCAATCCGAGCACAGTGCATAGTTAAGGTCTCTGTATCCCTCGGTTAGACCACACTCGGAGCACTGTGCACCATTCCAGTCTCTGTATCCCCTCAGTTAGACCACGCTCGGAGCACTGCGCACCGTTCTAATCTCCATATACCTCGGTTAGACCACACTCGGAGCACTATGCACAGTTCCAGTCTCCGTATCCCTCGGTTAGACCACACTCGGAGCACTGTGCCCAGTTCTGCTCTCCAATTCCTTCGGTTAGTCCGCAATCGGAGCACAGTGCATAGTTAAGGTCTCTGTATCCCTCGGTTAGACCACACTCGGAGCACTGTACGCAGTTCCGGTCTGCATATCCCTTGGTTAGACCACACTCAGATCACTGTGCACATTCCTGTCTCTTATCCCTCGGTTAGTCAACACTCGGAGCACTGTGCACAGTTCCTGTCACTGTATCCCTCTGTCAGACCACACTCGGAGCACTGTGAACAGTTCTGGTCTCCGTATCCCTCAGTTAGACTACACTCGGAGCACTGTGCACAGTTCTGTTCTGCATATCCCTTGATTAGACCACACTCGGATCTCTGTGCACATTCCTGTCTCTTATCCCTCGGTTAGTCAACACTCGGAGCACTGTGCACAGTTCCTGTCTCTGTATCCCTCTGTTAGACCACACTTGGAGCACTGTGTACAGTTCCGGTCTCCGTATCCCTCAGTTTGACCACACCCGGAGCACTGTACGCAGTTCCGGTCTGCATATCTCTTGGTTAGACCACACTCGGATCACTGTGCACATTACTGTCTCTTATCCCTTGGTTAGTCATCATTCGGAGCACTGTGCACAGTTCCGGTCTATGTATCCCTCTGTTAGCCCACATTTGGAGCCCTGGCACAATTTCTGTCTCCGTATCCCTCAGTTCGACCACAGACGGAACACTGTGCACAGTTTCTAGTCTCCGTATCCCTCGCTTTAACCACACTCAGAGCACTGTGCATCGTTCCGGTCTCCGTATTCCTCAGTTAGACCACACTCGGAGCACTGTGCACAGTTCCTGTCTCCGTATCCCTGCGTTAGATCACACTCGAAGCACTGTGCACAGTTCCGGTCTCCGTATCCCTCGGTTATCCATACTCGAAGCACTGTGCACAGTTCCGCTTTCTCTATCCCTCGGTTAGACAACACTCTGAGCTCCGTGAACATAAGAACATAAGATTCTCATTCCGTCCTCAGCTCCAATTTCCCACCCTCTCCCCAGAACCTTTCACCCCGTTGCTAATTAAAAATCTGTCTATCTCCTCCTTATATTTATTCAGCACCCGACATCCACTGCACTGTGAGGTAGTGAATTCCACAGATTCACGGCCCTTTGTGAAAAGTAATTTCTCCTCATCTCTGATTTAAATCTACCACCTCTTCGACTAAGACTATGGCCTCTCGTTCTAGGACACAGCTCTGATCTCCATATCCCTCGGTCAGACTACACTCGGAGCACAGTGCATAGTTGTAGTCTCCATATCCCTCAGTGAGATCACACTCGGAGTATTGTGCATATTTCTATTCACCATATCCCTTGGTTAGACCACACGCAGAGCAGTGTGCACAGTTCCGGTATCTTTATCCCCTCAGTTAGACCACACTCGGAGCACCGTGCACAGTTCCGGTATCTTTATCCCCTCGGTTAGACCACACTTGGAGCACTGTGCACAGTTCTGGTTTCCATCTCCATCGGTTAGATCACACTCGGAGCAGTGTGCACAGTTCCGGTATCTTTATCCCTCAGTTAGAGCACACTCGGAGCACTGTGCACAGTTCCGGTCTCCGTATCCCTCAGTTAGACTACACTCGGAGCACAGTGAATAGTTGTAGTCTCCATATCACTCAGTGAGATCACACTCGGAGTATTGTACATATTTCTATTCACCATATCCCTTGGTTAGACCACACTTGGAGCACTGTGCACAGACCTGGTCTCCGTATCCCTAAGTTAGACCACACTTGGAGCACTGTGCACAGACCTGGTCTCCGTATCCCTCGGTTAGACCACACTTGGAGCACTGTGCACAGTTCCAGTCTCCGTATCCCTAGGTCAGACCACACTCGGAGCACTGTGCACAGTTCTGGTCTCTATATCTCTCAGTTAGACCCCACTCACAGCACTATGCACAGTTCCTGTCTCTGTTTACCGTGCTTTCACCACATTCGGAGCACTGTGCCCAGTTCCGGTCTCTTTATCCCTCAGTTAGACCACACTCGGAGCACTGTGCACAGTTCCTGTCGCTGTATCCCCTCAGTTAGACCGCACTTGGAGCATTGTGCACAGTTCTGGTCTCTTTATCCCTCAGTCAGACCACACTCAGAGCACTGTGCCCAGTTCCTTTCTCCGTAACCCTCGCGTAGACCACACTTGGAGCACTGTGCACAGTTCCTGTCTCCGTATCCCGCAGTTAGACACCGCTCGGAGCACAGTGCACACTTCCTGTCTCTGTTTCCTGCGGTTAGACCACACTCGGAGCACTGTGCACGGTTCTGGTTTCCATATCCCTCGGTCAGACCACACTCAGAGCACTGTGCACAGTTCCTGTCTCCGTATCCCTCAGTTAGACCACACTCGGAGCACTGTGCACAGTTCCTGTCTCCGTATCCCGCGGTTAGACCACACTCGGAGCACTGTGCACAGTTCCGGTCTCTGTATCCCTCGGTTAGACCACATTCAGTGCACTGTGCACAGTTCCTGTCTCCGTATCCCTCTGTTAGACCACAGACGGAACACTGTGCACAGTTCTAGTCTCCATATCCCTCGCTTAATTCACACTTGGAGCACAGTGCACACTTCCAGTCTCCGTATCCCTCGGTCAGACCACACTCGGAGCACTATGCACAGTTCCGCTTTCTGTATCCCTGGTTACACAACACTCTGATCTCTGTGAACATAAGAACATAAGATTCTCACTCCGGCCTCAACTCCAATTTCCCTCCTTCTCCCCATAACCTTTCACCCCGTTGCTAATTAAAAATCTGTCTATCTCCTCCTTAAATTTATTCAGCACCCGGCATCCACTGCACTGTGAGGTAGTGAATTCCACAGATTCACGGCCCTTAGAGAAAAGTAATTTCTCCTCATCTCTGATTTAAATCTACCACCTCTTAGACTAAGACTATGGCCTCTCGTTCTAGGACACAGCTCTGATCTCCATATCCCTCGGTCAGACTACACTCGGAGCACAGTGCATAGTTGTAGTCTGCATATCCCTCAGTGAGATCCCACTCGGAGTATTGTACATATTTCTATTCACCATATCCCTTGGTTACACCACATTTGGAGCACTGTGCACAGACCTGCTCTCCGTATCCCTCAGTTAGACCACACTCGGAGCACTGTGCACAGTTCCTGTCTCTGTTTCCAGCGGTTAGATCACACTCGGAGCACTGTGCACAGTTCCGGTCTCCGTATCCCGTCGGTTAGACCACACTCGGAGCACTGTGCACAGTTCCTGTCACTTTATCCCTCAGTTCGACCACACTCGGAACACTGTGCACTGTTCATGTCACTTCATCCCTCTGTTAGACCACACTCGGAGCACTGTGCACAGTTCCGCTCTCCGTATCCCTCAGTTAGACCACACTGGAGAACTGTACGCAGTTCCGCTCTGCATATCCCTTGGTTAGACCACACTCAGATCACTGTGCACATTCCTGTCTCTTATCCCTCGGTTAGTCAACACTCGGACCACTGTGCACAGGTCCTGTCTCTGTATCCCTCTGTTAGACCACACTCGGAGCACTGTGCACAGTTCCTGTCACTTTATCCCTCAGTTCGACCACACTCGGAACACTGTGCACTGTTTATGTCACTTCATCCCTCTGTTAGACCACACTCGGAGCACTGTGCACAGTTCCGCTCTCCGTATCCCTCAGTTAGACCACACTGGAGCACTGTACGCAGTTCCGCTCTGCATATCCCTTGGTTAGACAACACTCAGATCACTGTGCACATTCCTGTCTCTTATCCCTCGGTTAGTCAACACTCGGACCACTATGCACAGGTCCTGTCTCTGTATCCCTCTGTTAGACCACACTCGGAGCACTGTGCACAGTTCTGGTCTCTATATCCCCTCAGTTAGACCACACTCGGAGCACTGTGCACAGTTTCTGTCTCCGTATCCCTCAGTTAACCCACACTCGGAGCACTGTGCCCAGTTCCGGTTTCTTTATCCCTCAGTTAGACCACACTCGGAGCACTGTGCACAGTTCCTGTCGCTGTATCCCTCAGTTAGACCGCACTTGGTGCATTGTGCACAGTTCTGGTCTCTTTATCCCTCAGTCAGACCACACTCAGAGCACTGTGCCCAGTTCCTTTTTCCGTAACCCTCGGGTAGACCACACTTGGAGCACTGTGCACAGTTCCAGTCTCTGTATCCCCTCAATTAGACCACAGTCGGAGCACAGTGCACAGTTCTGGTTTCCATATCCCTCTGTTAGACCACACTCGGAGCACTGTGCGCAGTTCCGGTCTCCGTATCCTTCGGTTAACCGCTCTCGGAGCACTGTACACAGTTCTGATTTCAATATCCCTCTGTTAGACCACACTCGGAGCACTGTGCACAGTTCCGACCTCCGTATCCCTTCGGTTAGACCGCACTCGGGGCACTGTGCACAGTTTCTGTCTCCGTATCATTCGGTTCGACCACACTCGGAGCACTGTGCACAGTTCTGGTTTCAATATCCCTCGGTTAGACCACACTCGGAGCACTGTGCACAGTTCCGACCTCCGTATCCCTTCGGTTAGACCGCACTCGGGGCACTGTGCACAGTTTCTGTCTCCGTATCATTCGGTTCGACCACACTCGGAGCACTGTGCACAGTTCTGGTTTCAATATCCCTCGGTTAGACCACACTTAGAGCACTGTGCACAGTTCCTGTCTCCGTATACATCGGTTAGACAACAGCCGGAGCACCGTGCACAGTTGCGGTCTGCATATCCCTTTGTTAGACCACACTCAGATCACTGTGCACATTCCTGTCTCTTATCCCTCGGTTAGTCAACACTCGGAGCACTGTGCACAGTTCCTGTCTCTGTGTCCCCTCTGTTAGACCACACTCGGAGCACTGTCCACAGTTCCAGTCTCCGTATCTCTCAGTTAGACCACACCCGGAGCACTGTACGCAGTTCCTGTCTCTGTCTCCCTCGGTTAGTCAACGCTCGGAGCACTGTGCACAGTTCCTGTCTCTGTAACCCTCGGTTAGACCACACTTGGAGCACTGTGCACAGTTCCTGTCTCTGTAACCCTCGGTTAGACCACACTCCGAGCACTGTGCACAGTTCCGGTCTCCGTATCCCTCGGTTAGACCACACTCGGAGCACTGTGCACAGTTCTGGTCTCCGTATGCCTCGGTCAGACCACACTCGGAGCACTGTGCACAATTCCTGTCTCTGTATCCCTCTGTTAGACCATACGCGGAGCACTGTGCATAGTTCCGGTCTCAGTATCCCTCGGTTAGAACACACTCGGAACACTGTGCACAGTTCCGGTCTCCGTCTCCCTCGCTTAGACCACATTCGGTGCTCTGTGCACAGTTCCTGTCTCCGTATCCCTGCGTTAGACCACACTCGAAGCACTGTGCACAGTTCCGCTTTCTGTATCCCTCAGTTAGACCACACTTTGATCTCTGTGGACATAAGAACATAAGATTCTCATTCTGGCCTCAACTCCAATTTCCCACCCTCTCCCCAGAACCTTTCACCCCGTTGCTAATTAAAAATCTGTCTATCTCCTCCTTAAATTTATTCAGCACCCAGCATCCACTGCACTGTGAGGTAGTGAATTCCACAGATTCACGGCCCTTAGAGAAAAGTAATTTCTCCTCATTTCTGATTTAAATCTACCACCTCTTAGACTAAGACTATGGCCTCTCATTCTAGGAGACAGCTCTGATCTCCATATCCCTCGGTCAGACTACACTCGGAGCACAGTGCATAGTTGTAGTCTCCATATCCCTCAGTGAGATCACACTCGGAGTATTGTACATATTTCTATTCACCATATCCCTTGGTTAGACCACACTTGGAGCACTGTGCACAGACCTGGTCTCCGTATCCCTCAGTTAGACCACACTTGGACCACTGTGCACAGTTACAGTCTCCGTATCCCTTGGTCAGACCACACTCGGAGCACTGTGCACAGTTCTGGTCTCCGTATTCCTCAGTTGGACCCCACTCGGAGCACTGTGCAGAGTCCTGTCTCCGTAACCTTCGGTTAGACCACACTCGGAGCACTGTGCACAGTTCCTGTCTCTGTTTCCCGCGGTTAGACCACACTCAGATCACTGTGCACAGTTCCAGTCTCCGTATCCCCTCTGTTAGACCACACTCGGAGCACTGTGCACAGTTCTTGTGACTTTATCCCTCAGTTAGACCACACTCGGAGCACTTTGCACTGTTCCTGTCACTTTATCCCTCGGTTAGACCACACCCGGAACACTGTACACAGTTCTTGTGACTTTATCCCTCAGTTAGACCACACTCGGAGCACTGTGCACAGTTCCTGTCACTGTATCCCTCGGGAAGACCACACTCGGAGCGCTGTGCACAGTTCCATTCTCCGTATCCCTCGGTTAGACCACACTCGGGGCACTCAGTGGTCTTGTTCCTCCCGGTGCGGCAACATTAAACACTGTTGGGCGGATACCGGACGGCAGGCTTTTCATTACACACTGACACGTTCCTTCTGTCTTTGTCAAGCCATCATGGTTGCCTGCCTCTCTAGCGGCGGGTGAGTTGGTAAACAGGACCCTGCAGACGCAGAGGTCAGTATAAGATGGAGTGCTGGGACAGAAGCAAAAAAAACTGCGGATGCTGGAAATCCAAAACAGAAACAAAAATACCTGGAAAAACTCAGCAGGTCTGGCAGAATCTGCGGGAGGGACACAGTTAACGTTTCAAGTCCGTATGACTCTTCAACAGAACTAAGTAAAAATAGAAGAGAGGTGAAATATAAGCTGGTTTAAGGGGGGTGGGACAGGTAGAGCTGGATAGAGGGCCAGTGATAGGTGGAGATAACCAAAAGATGTCCCAGACAAAAGGACAAAGAGGTGTTGAAGGTGGTGATATTATCTAAGGAATGTGCGAATCAAGGGTAGAAAGCAGGATGAGCAAGGTACAGACAGCCCTAGTGGGGGTGGGGTGGGGGGAAGGGAAGGGATTGAAATAGGCTAAAAGGTAGAGATAAAACAATGGATAGAAATACATTTAAAAATAATGGAAATAGGTGGGAAAAGAAAAATCTTTGTAATTTATTGGGAAAAAGGGGGATCGGAAAGGGGGGTGGGGATGGAGGAGGGAGTTCAGGACCTAAAGTTGTTGAACTCAATGTTCAGTCCAGAAGGCTGTAAGGTGCCTAGTCGGAAGATGAGGTGCTGTTCCTCCTGTTTGCGTTGGGCTTCACTGGAACAATGCAGCAGGCCAAAGACAGACATGTGGGCAAGAGAGCAGGGTGGGGTGTTAAAATGGCAAGCGACAGGGAGGTCTGGCTCATGCTTGCGGACAGACCAAAGGTCTAAGATGAAGCGCGTGCTGTTTATTTACGCAAGTCGCAGAGCGCGGACGCAAGCCTGTGCTTCTCCAACCGGGACCTGTTCTAAACTACCGATTAACACCGTAGCCCGCACTCCGTGGCCATTGGGTAACACAGCCACGCGGGCAATCTGCTCCCATCCTGTGAAAGGTGCATTGCACCTCGGATTAGCACATCCCCCCACCACACCCCCCCCCCCCCCCCCCCCCCCGGCTTCTCCCCCCCCCCCCGCCCACCTTAATACAGAACGTGAATATTGCTGAGAAACGAGACACGTCGGAGCTTTTGGACTTGCGCTCGTCGGGTTACTTTGCAATGTCCTGATGAGTGCGAGATGAAAAACTTCGACATGTCTCTTTTTTCAGCAAACAGGAACAAAGGTGCCTTCCCAAAATAATGGAGGTGGGGATGGGGGGGGGGTGGGGGGGAGGGGTGGTTGGGGGCGGGGAAGGCAAGATGTTAAGAAAATCAAATGGGATAAAGGAAACTCTGGGACCCTGAGAGAGTCTCTGTTTCTTGCAATGTGATGTTTCCAATTGGAAGATGAGGTGGGAATGGTGGGGGATGGGGGATGGGGGGGGATGGGGGGGGGGCGGGTCTTGATCACCGCGCACGCGCCCTGCTGCACGTTGCCCCCTACAAAGATGGCGGCCGCGCACGCTGCCCCTTTCAGATTTATATTTTCTTTCGTTAAAGTCACTTCTTCTACGTCAAAACAGTAAAAAAAAACAAAACAAATAAATTAGATTAAAAACTCCGCCAAGGAAAATACATAATTTGCTTAAAAAAAAAATTAAAAGTCCGTTGTCATTTAAAAAAAAAGTGGCGAGGGGGGGGGGGAAAAACACCCGTTGCTGGGCGTGACGTCACGCCATGGCAACGGCCCCCCCCCCCTCCCCACCCCCCCCACAAACTCTCCTCGGAATAAGAAGAAGGGAGGAATTTTTTTTTTTTACTTTTGCTTTTCACGCCTCAATGTTTGTGTTTCCACTCGAGGAATTGAAACGGGAACGGGATTTGACGCCTTTCGTTTTGAATCGCCTGCTCCATTGGTTGGTTGGTGACCTTTGACCCCGTCTCGCCGGCCCTGGGTTGGTTGGTTGGTTGGCTGGCTGGCTGGCTGGGGGGGCGGGGCTAACCTTTGAAACAAAATTTGAGAGCGTTTTTTTTCTTCTTTTAAAATCTATTTCAGCGTTTTCCATTTGAGGAGCAACCGGCAATCGGGGCGGAGAATGAATTTGCGAACTTTTTCCTTACGATTCTCTTTCTTCGCCCCGCCCCCCGCCCCGCCCCATGTGTCGGTGACCCTTGACCTCTGACCGGGGCGGGGGACAGTTCATCGTTTGAAACACGGAGGAACGATTTCTCCTTTCTCTTTTCGCCGCCCCCTCTCTTTGTCCGCTTCGGGAGATCGTCGTGGCGAATCCATTTGAAACGCCTTTGCTCTTTCTAACGCTCCTCTCTTTCGGTGGGTGACATTTGACCCTCCCCCCAACCCCGCCCCCCCCCGCCCCCCCCCGCCGTCCTGCCCGCCTACACAAGCGGGAGACACAGGTGGTTTCCACTTCCGGTTCCGGTCCCACTCTCCTCCGCCCCCAACCCCCCCCCACCTTTTGGTTCCTGGTTTCCGGTTCCGGTCGCTGACTCACGTGGTTGTCCCGCTTGTCGGTTGGTTGGTTGGTTGGTTGGTTGGCGGGCGGGCGATTGATTGAGAGCGCGCGCGCGCGGGCCGGCGGAGGATCGTCGGAGCCCGGGCGGAGCAGCGGCGGAACCCCCGAGCAGGAGGAGGAGGAGGAGGCTGGGGGGCGCGGGAACGGGTTGCGCCTGGCGCCACCGGGCCGAAGAAAGGGAGCCGGGAGGAATCGGCCGGGGGGAGGGGGTGGGGGTGCGGGCGGAGGAACGGCGGAAGATTGTCGGATCTGCCTGCGGGGGGGCCAGGGCGCAGCGCCTCCTGGGCGCCTTCTGGGGGTACTGCAAGGACCGGCGTGAGTGAGTGAGGGAGGGAGGGAGGGGGGGGGTCCTGAGCCAGGCGGCGGAGGCGGAGGAGGACCGGCGGGTCCCGAGTCGAGGCGGAGGAGGAGGACCGGCGTGTCCCGAGTCGAGGCGGCGGAGGAGGACCAGCGGGTCCTGAGGCGGAGGAGGACCGGCGGGTCCCGAGTCGAGGCGGAGGAGGAGGACCGGCGTGTCCCGAGTCGAGGAGGAGGAGGAGGACCGGCGTGTCCCGAGTCGAGGCGGAGGAGGACCGGCGGGTCCTGAGCCGAGGAGGAGGAGGAGGACCGGCGGGTCCTGAGTCGAGGAGGAGGAGGAGGACCGGCGGGTCCCGAGTCGAGGAGGAGGAGGACCGGCGTGCCCCGAGTCAAGGAGGAGGAGGACCGGCGGGTCCCGAGTCGAGGCGGAGGAGGACCGGCGTGTCCCGACTCGAGGCGGAGGAGGAGGAGGACCAGCGGGTCCTGAGGCGGAGGAGGACCGGCGGGTCCCGAGTCAAGGAGGAGGAGGACCGGCGGGTCCCGAGTCGAGGCGGAGGAGGACCGGCGGCTCCTCGGCTCAGCCCCCGACGGCGAGGGGGCGAGGAGGAGGGCGTGCGGCCTGTCGGGCAGGTGCCCGAGCGCCTTGCCTTCTGCGCCATCCCCGGCAGAGTCCCGTGCCTCCGATCTCGCCGAGGAGGAGGAGGCCAGCGGGTGGAGGCGGCGGCCGGAGCCGAGGAGCAGCCGGGCCCGGGTCAGAGCCCGGTGTCGGAGTGGTTCCAAGGGAGCGGGCTGCTGCGGCTCCGCGGCGGGTCCTTGGCAGAGGAAAGGGTAGTCCGGACCTGCAACTGGCACCATGTCGAGCACCGAAGTTCTGGAATATAATGACATCTACCAGGAGCTGAAAGGAATCATGGTGCGTGCAAAAGGCATCTGGGGGAACGGCTGGGCCGGGGGGAGGAAGGTGTGGGGGAGCGGCTGGGCCGGGGGGAGGAAGGTGTGGGGGAGCGGCTGGGCCGGGGGGAGGAAGGTGTGGGGGAGCGGCTGAGCCGGGGGGAGGAAGGTGTGGGTGAACGGCTGGCCCGGGGGAGGAAGGTGTGGGGGAGCGGCTGGCCCGGGGGGAGGAAGGTGTGGGGGAGCGGCTGGGCCGGGGGGAGGAAGGTGTGGGGGAGCGGCTGGCCCGGGGGGAGGAAGGTGTGGGGGAGCGGCTGGCCCGGGGGGAGGAAGGTGTGGGGGAGCGGCTGAGCCGGGGGGAGGAAGGTGTGGGTGAACGGCTGGCCCGGGGGAGGAAGGTGTGGGGGAACGGCTGGCCCGGGGGGAGGAAGGTGTGGGGGAGCGGCTGGCCCGGGGGAGGAAGGTGTGGGGGAGCGGCTGGCCCGGGGGGAGGAAGGTGTGGGGGAGCGGCTGGGCCGGGGGGAGGAAGGTGTGGGGGAGCGGCTGGGCCGGGGGGAGGAAGGTGTGGGGGAGCGGCTGGGCCGGGGGGAGGAAGGTGTGGGGGAGCGGCTGGGCCGGGGGGAGGAAGGTGTGGGGGAACGGCTGGCCCGGGGGAGGGAGGTGTGGGGGAACGGCTGGCCCGGGGGGAGGAAGGTGTGGGGGAGCGGCTGGGCCGGGGGGAGGAAGGTGTGGGGGAGCGGCTGGGCCGGGGGGGTGGGGAAGGTGTGGGGGAACGGCTGGCCCGGGGGAGGAAGGTGTGGGGGAACGGCTGGGCCGGGGGGAGGAAGGTGTGGGGGGAATAGATGGCCCGGGGTAGAGGGGGGGTGGTTGTGGGGAAGGCACCTGCGCGGGGAATAGCTGGCCAAGGAAGAAGGTATAAGGGAATTAGCTGGTCGGTGGGGTGGGAGAGAAGATGTTTTGAGGAACAGCTGACTCGTGATTGGGGGGGGTCAGGGGTGCAGCAGAACAGCTGGCCTGGGTTTTGGGGCGGGGGAACAACTGCCCCAGTGGGGGTGATTGTTGGTGGGGGGGAATGGGTGTGGAGCAGCTGAAATGTCTGCCCTGGAGGAAAGGTGTGGAGTCTGTGGAGGAATTATTAAACAATAACTGCATCATGTCAACTTGTACAACTGGGGGACAGAGCTGAGAATAGTGAGTTACTAACAGCAATATGTTGTGTATAACACTGACACATATCTGGTCTCTACAACCCTCCCTATTCCGGTAACCTCCTCCAGCCCCGACAACTCTCCCTATCTCTGTAACCTCCTCCAGCCCCTACAACCCTCCCTATCTCTCTAACCTCCTCCAGCCCCTACAACCCTCCCTATCTCTGTAACCTCCTCCAGCCCCTACAACCCTCCCTATCTCTGTAACCTCCTCCAGCCCCTACAACCCTCCCTATCTCTGTAACCTCCTCCAGCCCCTACAGCCCTCCCTATCTCTGTAACCTCCTCCAGCCCCTACACCCCTCCCTATCTCTGTAACCTCCTCCAGCCCCTACACCCTCCCTATCTCTGTAACCTCCTCCAGCCTCTACAACCCTCCCTATCTCTGTAACCTCCTCCAGCAGCTACAGCCCTCCCTATCTCTGTAACCTCCTCCAGCCCCTACACCCCTCCCGATCTCCGTAACCTCCTCCAGCCCCTACAACCCTCCCTATCTCCGTAACCTCCTCCAGCCCCATAACCCTCCCTATCTCTGTAACCTCCTCCAGCCCCTACACCTCTCCATATCTCCGTAAACTCCTCCAGCCCCTACAACCCTCCCTATCTCTGTAACCTCCTCCAGCCCCTACACCCCTCCCTATCTCTGTAACCTCCTCCAGCCCCTACACCCCTCCCTATCTCTGTAACCTCCTCCAGCCCCTACACCCTCCCTATCTCTGTAACCTCCTCCAGCCCCTACACCCCTCCCTATCTCTGTAACCTCCTCCAGCCCCTACACCCCTCCCTATCTCTGTAACCTCCTCCAGCCTCTACAACCCTCCCTATCTCTGTAACCTCCTCCAGCCCCTACACCCCTCCCGATCTCCGTAACCTCCTCCAGCCCCTACAACCCTCCCTATCTCCGTAACCTCCTCCAGCCCCATAACCCTCCCTATCTCTGTAACCTCCTCCAGCCCCTACACCTCTCCATATCTCCGTAAACTCCTCCAGCCCCTACAACCCTCCCTATCTCTGTAACCTCCTCCAGCCCCAACACCCCTCCCTATCTCTGTAACCTCCTCCAGCCCCAACCTCTACAGATGTAGAGGGACAGAGGCTCTATTGCTTTAGGGAGACCTTTAGCTCCTTTCTAACGTTTGATTCCCTGCTCTTTCTGCTGCTGGTGACAGATCGATGGCCGACTGCGCCTCAGTCGACAGAGCATCGTCTTCAAGAACAACAAGACAGGGAAGGTGGACAGCGTGCAAGCTGCAGACGTGAGCGAGGGAGTCTGGCGCCGGGTGGCTAGGGGCTACGGGATCAAGCTGCAGCTCAGGAATGGCAACCTCTGCAAGTTCGATGGATTCCGTGAGGGGGTGAGTGTGCTGAGAGGGGGCGCGGGTCTGTCTATCAGGGCATTCCTGCCGGGCTGGTAAGCTCCACGCCGGCGTCCAACTTTTACCGTGAAGAACCAGACCGTTCAGCACATCCGGTCTGTGCTGGTGTTAATACTCCACACACCCACCCCATTCCGACCCTCGTCCCCAGCCCCTCTTCGCCATACTCCCGAAGATGGTCTGACCAAGGGATACGGAGACCGCAGCTGTGCACGGTGTTTTGAGTGTGGTCTAACCGAGGGATATGGAGACCGGAACTGTGCACAGTCCTCCGAGTGTGGTCTTACCGAGGGATATGGAGATTGAACTGTGCACAGTGCTCCAAGTGGGGTCTAACCGAGGGGATACGGAGACTGGAACAGTGCACAGTGCTCTGAGCGTGGTCTAGCTGAGGGATACGGAGACTGGAACTGTGCACAGTGCTCCGAGTGGGGTCTAACCGAGGGGATACGGAGACTGGAACTGTGCACAGTGCTCCGAGTGGGGTCTAACTGAGAGATATGGAGACTGGAACTGTGCACAGTGCTCCGAGTGTGGTCTAACCGAGGGGATACAGAGACGGGAACTGTGCACAGTGCTCCGAGTGTGGTCTAACCGAGGGGATACGGAGACTGGAACTGTGCACAGTGCTCCGAGTGTGGTCTAGCTGAGGGATACAGAGACTGGAACTGTGCACAGTGTTCCGAGTGTGATCTAACTGAGGGGATACGGAGACTGGAACTGTGCACAGTGTCCGTGTGGTCTAACTGAGGGGATACGGAGACTGGAACTGTGCACAGTGCTCCGAGTGTGGTTTAACCGAGGGGATACGGAGACTGGAACTGTGCACAGTGCTCCGAGTGTGGTTTAACCGAGGGGATACGGAGACTGGAACTGTGCACAGTGCTCCGAGTGTGGTCAAACCGAGGGGATACGGAGACTGGAACTGTACACAGTGCCCTGTGTCATGACTCACTGGGGATAGTGCGCTGTAATATTGAGCTCCCACTGCTCCCTGAGTCATGTCATCGGTGAAAAAGTTCGATCAAAACACCAGATTGCCCCAATTCTACCTAACTGTTTAATTTAGTCTAACAGAATACGAGCACCTGGCTTGTAAACTTCATAAATAATTCACTGTCTATTGAATAAACTGTGGTAAAAGAAAGTAAAGTGGAACTGCTAATTTCTAGCACTACAACCTAAACTCTACCCCCTCTTAAATCCCTATACACGCGCACATGCAGCACATAAGGGATAAAACAGTTGAATAGCACCAGTTCCGGAGTACAGGATTCCACGGGTTGATTTTGACTGATGTCTTCCAAACCCCTTTCAGTTCATGTCGATGGCACAAGGTGGTCTTCCAGCACTTTCGCTATTTTGTTCACTGCTCGAGCACATGCCTTTCAATGTACCGAGCAGTGATTTTACCCTTTGCCTCTTGACAGGGGTTTTCAGAGAGAGAGAGCAGGTTATAGAGCTATGAGAACAAAAAAAAACACCCAGCTATTATTGTGTAATTACTGGAATCCTTCACACACAGGAGAAAGAGGTTTTAGGTCTTGTTCCTTTCAGGCTAGGAGATATTCAGCTCTGCACTGGCAGGAAACCTGATCAGGAGCCAATTAAAAACGCCGTTGTCAGGCAGCTTCCTTGGTACCAGGACTCCTTTCAGGCACCATCCTGTCTTTCAGGGCACACGCTGTTCCAGGACTGCAATATTATCTATATCTCTCACCCTGTTCCAGTGGACATGTCTTTCAGACTGCAGCCATTGTGGTTCTATTCCACAGTCCAACAGAACTAAAAAGATATGATCCTGACATCCAAGTGTAGCCCAACTGAGGGATAGGGAGACCAGAACTGTGCACAGTGCTCCGAGTGTGGTCTAACCGAGGTATACGGAGACAGGAACTGGGCACAGTGCTCCGAGTGTGGATAACCGAGGGATATGGAGACAGGAACTGTGCACAGTGCTCCGAGTGGGGTCTAACCGAGGTATACGGAGACAGGAACTGTGCACAGTGCTCCGAGTGGGGTCTAACCGAGGTATACGGAGACAGGAACTGGGCACAGTGCTCCGAGTGTGGATAACCGAGGGATACGGAGACAGGAACTGTGCACAGTGCTCCGAGTGGGGTCTAACCGAGGGATACGGAGACAGGAACTGTGCACAGTGCTCCGAGTGGGGTCTACCCGCCATGCTCTGTGCTCACTGAGCTATTTGACTCTGTTCAGCAAGACCTCAAATTTAGAATTCTCACCCTCAGGTTCAAAATTCCTCCAAGGACTCAACCCTCCCTGTCATAGTAACCTCCTCCAGGCCCTACACCCCTCCCTATCTCTGTAACCTCCTCCAGCCCCTACAACCCTCCCTATCTCTGTAACCTCCTCCAGCCCCTACACCCCTCCCTATCTCTGTAACCTCCTCCAGCCCCTACACCCCTCCCTATCTCTGTAACCTCCTCCAGCCCCTACAACCCTCCCTAACTCTGTAACCTCCTCCAGCCCCTACAGCACTCCCTATCTCTGTAACCTCCTCTAGCCCCTACACCCCTCCCTATCTCTGTAACCACCTCCAGCCCCTACACCCCTCCCTATCTCTGTAACCTCCTCCAGCCCCTACAACCCTCCCTATCTCTGTAACCTCCTCCAGCCCCTACAACCCACCCTATCTCTGTAACCTCCTCCACCCCTACACCCCTCCCTATCTCTGTAACCTCCTCCAGCCCCTACACCCCTCCCTATCTCTGTAACCTCCTCCAGCCCCTACAACCCTCCTTAACTTCTGCGCTCCTCCAATTCCGGCCACTTGTGCGTCCCCCATCGCTGTACCACTGGCAGCCATGTCTTCAGCTGAGTGAGCCCCCTAAGCTCTGGAATTCGCTCCCCCTCTCCCTGGCTCCCCGCCTTTTAAGTTGCTCGCTGACACTTCCTCTGTAGGCCACGAGCTGGGCGTGTCCTCGAGTTTTTACCAGGCCGCTGACACTTTGTGATTTCTTCCTGTAGGATTTCGATAAAATGGCGGATTACTTCAAATCCCATTACCAGGTGGAACTCCATGAGAAAGAGATGTGTGTGAAGGGCTGGAACTGGGGGACAGCGCGATTCAACGGTGAGCATGTCATGGTTACTGTCGGAGGGTCAGTGCTGAGGGAGCGCCGCGCTGTCGGAGGGTCAGTGCTGAGGGAGCGCCGCACTGTCGGAGGGTCAGTACTGAGGGAGCGCCGCACTGTCGGAGGGTCAGTACTGAGGGAGCGCCGCACTGTCGGAGGGTCAGTACTGAGGGAGCGCCGCACTGTCGGAGGGTCAGCACTGAGGGAGTGCTGCACTGTCGGAGGGTCAGTGCTGAGGGAGCGCCGCACTGTTGGAGGGTCAGTACTGAGGGAGCGCCGCACTGTCGGAGGGTCAGTACTGAGGGAGTGCCGCACTGTCGGAGGGTCAGTGCTGAGGGAGCGCCGCACTGTCGGAGGTCAGTGCTGAGGGAGCGCCGCACTGTCGGAGTGTCAGTGCTGAGGGAGCGCCGCACTGTCGGAGGGTCAGTGCTGAGGGAGCGCCGCACTGTCGGAGTGTCAGTGCTGAGGGAGCGCCGCACTGTTGGAGTGTCAGTGCTGAGGGAGCGCCGCACTGTCGGAGGGTCAGCGCTGAGGGAGCGCCGCACTGTTGGAGTGTCAGTACTGAGGGAGCGCCGTGCTGTCGGAGGGTCAGCGCTGAGGGAGCGCCGCGCTGTCGGAGGGTCAGCGCTGAGGGAGCGCCGCGCTGTCGGAGGGTCAGCGCTGAGGGAGCGCCGCGCTGTCGGAGGGTCAGCGCTGAGGGAGCGCCGCGCTGTCGGAGGGTCAGCGCTGAGGGAAGGTGCTCGAGAGCAGGAGCTTGTATTTTTGTGTGAAGTCTATTTGTTTTGACGATCATTGATGTGATTATTCACAGACTGTTAACCTTCTCCCTTGCGGCTATCAGGGTACAATTCTAAAAGGGAGTGCAGGGGCAGAGGGATCTGGGGGCACAGGTACATATATCATTAAAGGTGGCAGGACAGGGTGAGAGAGCGGGTAATAAAGCAGACAGCATCCTGGGCTTTATTAATAGGGGCACAGAGTACAAGAGCAGGGAGGTGATGTTAAACGTGTATAAAACACTGGTTCAATCCCAACTGGAGTACTGTGTCCAGTTCTGGGCACCGCACTTTAGGAAGGATGTGAAGGCTTTAGACAGAGAGAGTGTGGAAAAGATTGACGAGAATGGTTCCAGGGATGAGGAACTTCAGTGACATGGAGAGATTGGAGAAGTCGGGACTGTTCTCCTTGGAGGAGAGAAGGTTGAGAGGAGATTTGATCGAGGTGTTGGAAATCCCGAGGGGGGGTTTCCCGATCGAGTGAACGAGGGGAAAGTGTTTCCAGTGGCAGGAGGGTGGGGAAGCGGAGGGACGAGGGTCGGAGGGAATCGGGAAAGGGAGCAGAGGGGGAGATGAGGAGAATTGTTTATTTCCCACACAGCGAGTTGTTGTGATCTGGAAGACACTGCCTGAAGGGGCGGTGGGAGCAGATTCCACAGGGGGACCCTCGAAAGGGGCAACTGGAGAAATACTTGAAGGAGAAAAAAATTACAGGGATATTTTGGGGGGGGTTGGGGGAGAGCAGAGGGGGGAGTGTGGGATTAATTGGATAGACCTTTCAGAGCCAGCACAGGGTTGATGGGCAGAACGGCCTCTTCCTGTGTAGTTTTCAAGGGAGAGGATGATGGGACCTGGGAACAGGCCATTCTGCCCGTTGAGACTGTGCTGGCTGTCCGCAAAGCCAACCCTTTGGGTGGATAGCTTTGTGGTTGAATGTGCGGGGTCGGGGAGGTGGGGGTGTGAGATCTGCTGCTGATGTTTCTCTGCCTCCTCTTACCACCCCCCCCCCCCCATTCCGTTCACCTCCAGGCCAGTTACTGTCGTTCGATATTGGTGAGCAGTCAGCCTTTGAAATCCCGCTCACCAACGTCTCGCAATGTACGACCGGCAAGAACGAGGTGACGCTGGAGTTCCACCAGAACGACGATGCTGAGGTCTCCCTGATGGAGGTCCGATTCTACGTCCCACCCTCGCAGGAGGACGGGATGGATCCTGTTGAGGTGAGAGACACTGTATGGGCTGTTGAAGACCATCCCCCTAATCTCCTAACTCTCCCATCAAAGACCATCTCTCTAATCCCATAACTCTCCCATCAAAGGCCAACCCTCTAATCCCCTAACTCTCCCATCAAAGACCATCCCTCCAATCCCCTAACTCCCCCATCGAAGACCATCCCTCTAACCCCCAACTCTCCCATCAAAGACCAACCCTCTAATCCCCTAACTCTCCCATCGAAGACCATCCCTGTAAACCCAACTCTAATCGAAGACCATCCCTCCAGCCCCCTAACTCACCCGTCGTAGACCATCCATCGAGCCCCCTAACTCTCCCATCGAAGACCATCCCTCTAATCCCCTAACTCTCCCATCGAAGACCATCCCTCTAATCCCCTAACTCTCCCATCGAAGACCATCCCTCTAATCCCCTAACTCTCCGATTGAAAACCATCCCTCTAATCCCCTAATTCACCCATTGAAGACCATCCCTCTAATCCCCTAACTCTCCCATTGAAGACCATCCCTCTAATCCCCTAACTCTCCCGTCGAAGGCCATCCCTCTAATCCCCTAATTTACCCATCGAAGACCATCCCTCTAATCCTCTAACTCACCCATCGAAGACCATCCCTCTAATCCCCTAACTCACCCATTGAAGACCATCCCTCTAATCCCCTAACTCTCCCATCGAAGACCATCCCTCTAATCCCCTAACTCTCCCATCAAAGGCCACCCTCTAATCCCCTAATTCACCCATTGAAGACCATCCCTCTAATCCCCTAACTCTCCCATCGAAGACCATCCCTCTAATCCCCTAACTCTCCCATCGAAGACCATCCCTCTAATCCCCTAACTCTCCCATCGAAGACCATCCCTCTAATCCCCTAACTCTCTCATCGAAGGCCATCCCTCTAATCCCCTAACTCACCCATCGAAGATCATCCCTCTAATCCCCTAACTCTCCCATCGAAGACCATCCCTCTAATCCCCTAACTCTCCCATCGAAGACCATCCCTCTAATCCCCTAACTCTCCCATCGAAGACCATCCCTCTAATCCCCTAATTCACCCATTGAAGACCATCCCTCTAATCCCCTAACTCTCCCATTGAAGACCATCCCTCTAATCCCCTAACTCTCCTATCGAAGACCATCCCTCTAATCCCCTAACTCTCCCATCGAAGGCCACCCTCTAATCCCCTAACTCTCCCATTGAAGGCCATCCCTCTAATCCCCTAACTCTCCCATCGAAGACCATCCCTCTAATCTCCTAACTCCCCCATTCGAAGACCATCCATAGCGCTTGTGTTAAACATAATGCTGTTGTTGCGTCCAGGCGTGAGTTGTTGGATGATTTTCAGGGAATTCCCTATCTTTTGCCGTGTTGCAGGCTTTCTCCCAGAATGTGCTCTCGAAGGCTGACATCATTCAGGCCACGGGAGATGCATTGTGCATCTTCCGGGAGTTGCAGTGTCTCACTCCAAGAGGCCGTTACGATATCCGCATTTACCCTGCATTCCTGCATCTTCACGGCAAAACGTTTGACTACAAGATCCCCTACACCACCGTTCTCCGCCTGTTCCTCCTACCTCACAAGGACCAGAGGCAAATGTTCTTTGTGGTAAGTACAGCACGGGGTTAGATAGAGTAAAGCTCCCTCTACACCGTCCCCATCAAACACTGCCAGGGCAGGTACAGCACGGGGTTAGATACAGAGTAAAGCACCCTCTACACTGTCCCCATCAAACACTCCCAGGACAGGTACAGCACGGGGTTAGATACAGAGTAAAGCACCCTCTACACTGTCCCCATCAAACACTCCCAGGACAGGTACAGCATGGGGTTAGATACAGAGTAAAGCTCCCTCTACACTGTCCCCTCTCAAACGCTCCCAGGACAGGTACAGCTTGGGGTTAGATACTGAGTAAAGCCCTCTGCACTGTCCCCATCAAACACTCCCAGGGCAGGTACAGCATGGGGTTAGATACAGAGTAAAGCTCCCTCTACACTGTCCCCATCAAACACTCCCAGGACAGGTACAGCACAGGGTTAGACACAGAGTAAAGCTTCCACTACACCGTCCCCATCAAACACTCCCAGGGCAGGTACAGCAAGGGGTTAGATACAGAGTAAAGCTCCCTCTACTGGTATTGTGTAATGTGACAGGATTATTTTAATAATCTCACAGTAAAGGCACCCCGAGGTAATAGTGACCACAATATGATTGAATATTACGTCCAGTTTGAGAGGGAGAAGAGTGGGTCTAAGACTAGTGTCTTAAACTTAAATAAGGGCAACTGTGTGGGGATGAAAGCTGATCCAGCTAAAGTGAACTGGGAAAGTAGGCTAGGGGATAGATCAATAGAGAAGCAGCGGCAGACATTGAAGGGGATGTTTCAGAGTATGCAGAATAAGTACATTCCTACTATAAAGAACAACTCTAAGGGGAGGACCCACCATCCGTGGTTAACCAGAGATGTTAAGGAAAGCATCAAACTTAAGGAAAAAGCAAACAACTCGCAAAGTTGAGTGGCAGGACAGATGATTGGACAGAATATAAAGAATGGCATTGAATGACTGAAAGGTTAATCAGGAGAAAGGAAGCAGAGTTTGAGAGGAAGCGAGCTAGGAATGTAAAAACGGATAGCAAGAGTTTCCACAGGTTTTTAAACAGGAAAAGAGTGAGTAAAGTGAGTGTTGGTCCTCTAGAGAGTGACAGTGGGGAGTTAATGGTAGATAATAAGGAAATGGTGTTAGAAATGATCAAATATTTTGCTTCTGTCTTCGCTATAGAGGATACATTAAACATTCCAGTAATAGCTGCAGATCAGGAGGTGGGAGGGAGAGAGGAACTTGGTGAAATTCCAGTCACTAGGGGAGCGGTACT
Source organism: Isurus oxyrinchus (assembly GCA_026770705.1). Taxonomy (NCBI): domain Eukaryota; kingdom Metazoa; phylum Chordata; class Chondrichthyes; order Lamniformes; family Lamnidae; genus Isurus; species Isurus oxyrinchus. The sequence goes on along the minus strand of JANJGN010000699.1, from coordinate 3,972 downwards.
GAGCAAACTGATGGAGCTGTGGGCTGACAAATCTCCGGGTCCCAATGGACCTTCTCCCAGGGTCTTAAAAGAGGTGGTGAATGAGGTAGTCGAGGCACTGGTGTTAATTTTCCAAAATTCGATAGATTCTGGAAAGGTTCCATCAGACTGGAAAGTAGCAAATATAATCCATCTATTCAAGAAGGGAGGGAGGCAGAAAACAGGAAACTACAGGCCAGTTCGATTGACGTCTGTCGTGGGGAAGTTATTAGAATCGATCATTAAGGAGGGTTTAGCTGGGCACTTAGGGAAATTCAAGGTAACTGAGAAGAGTCAACATGATTTTGTGAACAGAAAATCATGTTTAACTAATTTATTGGAGTTTTTTGAAGGAGTAACATGCACAGTGGATAAAGGGGAGCCTGTAGATTTGCTGTACTTGGATTTCCAGAAGGCATTTGATAAGCTGCCACATCAAAGATTATTACGGAAAGTAAAAGCTGATGGTGTAGGGGGTAACATATTAGCCTGGATAGAAGATTGGCTGGTTAACAGGAAGCAGAGAGGAGGCATAACTGGGTCTTTTTCTGCTTGGCAGGATGTGACGAGTGGAGTCCCACAGGGGTCTGTACTGGGGTCTCAATTCTTTACAATTTACATCAGTGACTTAGATGAAGGGAGTGAAGACACGGTAGCTGAATTTACAGATGACACAAAGATAGTTAGGAAAGTGTGTTGTGTAGAGGACATGAGGTTGTGGATGGATGTAGATAGGTTGAGTGAGTGGGAAAAGATCTGGAAAATGGAGTTTAATGTGGGAAAATGTGAAGTTGTTCACTTTGGCAGGAAGAACAAAAAATGTAGAGTTTTAATTAAATGGAGAATTCTGAGGTGCAGAGGGATCTGGGCGTTCTAGTGCATGAGTCACAAAAGGTTAGTCTGCGGGTTCAGCAAGTAATTAAGGCGGCTAATGGAATGCTGTCCTTTATTACCAGAGGGGTTGAACATAAAAATAAGGATGTTATGCTTCAGTTATACAGGGCGTTGGTGAGATCGCATCTCGAATACCGTGCGCAGATTTGTCTCCTTATTTAAGGAAGGATGTAAATGTATTGGAGATGGTTCAGAGGAGGTTTACTAGATCGATACCTGGGATGAGCGGGTTGTCTTATGAGGAAAGGTTGGACAGACTGGGCTTGTTTCCACTGGAGCTCAGGAGATGGAGGGGGACCTGAATGAAATATATTAGATTCTGAACGGTCTTGACAAGGTGGATGTGGAGAGGGTGTTTCCTCTTGTGGGTGAGTCCAGAACAAGGAGGTGGGGGTGGGCACTGTTTTAAAATTAGGGGTCGCCCCTTTTAGGACAGAGATGAGAATTCTTTTGACTTTGGAACTCTCTGCCTCAGGGGTCACTGAATATTTTTAAGGCGGAGGTAGATAGATTCTTGTTAGACAAGGGAATCAAAGGTTATCGGGGTTAGATGGGAAGGTGAAAATTGAAACGCAAGACCATCAGTCTGAATGGCAGTGTAGGCTCGAGGGGCCGAATGGTGGTCTCCTATTTCTGGTGTTCTTTTGTACACTGTCCCCATCAAACACTCCCAGGACAGGTACAGCACGGGGTTAGATACAGAGTAAAGCTCCCTCTTCACTGTCCCCATCAAACACTCCCAGGACAGGTACAGCACGGGGTTAGATACAGAGTAAAGCTCCCTCTACACTGTCCCCATCAAACACTCCCAGGACAGGTACAGCACGGGGTTAGATACAGAGTAAAGCTCCCTCTACACTGTCCCCATCAAACACTCCCAGGACAGGTACAGCACGGGGTTAGATACAGAGTAAAGCTCCCTCTACACTGTCCCCATCAAACACTCCCAGGACAGGTACAGCACGGGGTTAGACATGATGTTCTTTGTTTGACCTGCGTTACAGATCAGCCTGGATCCTCCAATCAAACAGGGGCAAACTCGATACCACTTCCTCATCCTCCTCTTCTCCAAGGATGACGATCTCTCACTGACACTGAACATGAGCGAGTGAGTGTGGGAGAGGGTGAGGGAGAGCAGAGGCTCTGACCGAGGGGGAAATCACGGGGTGGTGGGCATTGGGGAAGGGGGAAGGGATAGTGGGGAGCAGTGGCGATAGGGACGGTGAGTGAACGTGGTGAGAAGGTGGGATAATATGTTCGGAGGGAGGTGGGGGGTGTGACGGGTGGGAGGGAGGCAGTGTGGCCTGTGGGTTAGAGGGGTGCAGTGGCTGGAGGGAGGGGGGGGGAGCGGCTGGGGAGGGAGGGGGGGAGCGGCTGGGGAGGGAGGGGGGAGCGGCTGGGGAGGGACGGGGGAGCGGCTGGGGAGGGACGGGGGAGCGGCTGGAGGGACGGGGGAGCGGCTGGAGGGACGGGAGAGCGGCTGGAGGGACGGGAGAGCGGCTTGGGGGGAAGGGGAGCGGCTTGGGGGGAAGGGGAGCGGCAGGGGGGGGGCGGTGGCAGGAGGGAGGGAGAGGGCGGCGCGAGGGAGTGGTGGGCGGGGTGAGCGGAGGGGGACGGTGAGTGGGTTGGGTGCCACGGGCCTGGGGTCGGTGAGGGGGTGGTGGGGGGTTGGGAAGAGAGGGCGCAGGGGGGTGGGGGGTTGGGAAGTGAGGGTGTGGGGGGGGGGGTTGGGAAGTGAGGGTGTGGGGGGGTGTTGGGAAGTGAGGGTGTGGGGGGTGGGTTGGGAAGTGAGGGTGTGGGGGGGGGTAAGTGAGGGTGTGGGGGGGGGGTTGGGAAGTGAGGGCGCAGTGGGGTGTGGGGTTGGGAAGTGAGGGTGTGGGGGGGGTGGGTTGGGAAGTGAGGGTGTGGGGGGGGGTAAGTGAGGGTGTGGGGGGGGGGGTTGGGAAGTGAGGGCGCAGTGGGGTGTGGGGTTGGGAAGTGAGGGTGTGGGGGGGTGTTTGGGAAGTGAGGGTGTGGGGGGTGTGGGGTTGGGAAGTGAGGGTGTGGGGGGGTGTTGGAAGTGAGGGTGTGGGGTGTGGGGTTGGGAAGTGAGGGTGTGGGGGGGGTGGGGAAGTGAGGGTGTGGGGGGGGGTGGGGAAGTGAGGGTGTGGGGGGGTGGGGAATGGTGTGGGGGGATGGGAAGTGAGGGTGTGGGGGGGGTGGGGAAGTTAGAGGGTGTGGGGGGGATTGGGGAGTGAGGGGTGGGGGGGGTTGGGAAGTGAGGGTGTGGGGGGGGTTGGAAGTGAGGGTGTGGGGGGGGTTGGGAAGTGAGGGTGTGGTGAGGGTGTGGGGGGGGTTGGGAAGTGAGGGTGTGGGGGGGGTTGGGAAGTGAGGGTGTGGGGGGGGGTTGGGAAGTGAGGGTGTGGGGGGGGTTGGGAAGTGAGGGTGTGGGGGGGGGTTGGGAAGTGAGGGTGTGGGGGGGGTTGGGAAGTGAGGGTGTGGGGGGGGTTGGGAAGTGAGGGTGTGGGGGGGGGTTGGGAAGTGAGGGTGTGGGGGGGGTTGGGAAGTGAGGGGTGTGGGGGGGTTGGGAGGTGAGGGAGTGAGGGGGTGGGGGGTTGGGAAGTGAGGGTGTGGGGGGTGGGGTTGGGAAGTGAGGGTGTGGGGGGTGGGGGGATTGGGAAGTGAGGGTGGGGGTGGAGTGGGTGTGGGGGGGGTTGGGAAGTGAGGGTGTGGGGGGGGTTGGGAAGTGAGGGTGTGGGGGGGGGTTGGGAAGTGAGGGTGTGGGGGGGGGTGGGGGGTTGGGAAGTGAGGGCGCGGGGGGGGGGTTGGGAAGTGAGGGCGCGGGGGGTGTTGGGAAGTGAGGGCGCGGGGGGGGGGTTGGGAAGTGAGTGCGCGGGGGGGGTGGAGGGTTGGGAGGTGAGGGCGCGGGAGGGGTGGGGGGTTGGGAAGTGGGGGGGGTGGGGGGTTGGGAAGTGAGGGTGTGGGGGGGGGGTGGGAAGTGAGGATGCGGGGGCGTGGGGGGGTGGGAAGTGAGGGTGTGGGGGGGGGGGGTTGGGAAGTGAGGGTGTGGGGGGGGGGGTT